>VXBT01012729.1:43407-53954 GCA_013400235.1 Oriolus oriolus | reverse complement strand
ACACATCACATCGTGGGGGGCCATTTCTCCGGGGGGCATTTCGGGGTGCATTTCGATGTGCATTTCGGCGCCCCTGAGGATCCTTCAATAAACACCGAGATAAAACCCTTTTCCCTCTTAACCATGGTCAGCTCTCTTAATTTTAAGACCAGGAAAAGGCATCATTAGCACCAATGATCTTCCCATTGATATCCCTTTATCGCTTGCGGAAAGTTATAGCTGCCCTCTCTTCTCCTGAAACCCGTATCAACGCCCCAGTGGTTACATGCACACCTCACACCTGTAACAATTGTAAGGCAACAATGGGCCTCCCATCCTAACACAACAATCAACCCAATTAGAACACAACTAACAATCAACTGCAATAACCTTTAATTGTCCACGTGAACTCATTATGCTGCTATCAACAACCTCCTCCTTAATCACGAAAGCCCATCCCATCTATAACAAGAGGGGCTGCCTCTTGTTTCGCCTTCAACTTCTTGTGGAAACCTCGGCCTGGATGCCATTCATCATGGTAGCCCCAGAGCCAGGGAGGATGGGGATGGGGCAGGGACAGCCACCACCCCTGGGCACAAAACAAAACAAAACAAAACAAAACAGATCAAAACCTCCCAGTACTGGATGGGATAATAAACCATCTCCAAGACAATCTGTGCATGGGGAACTCAGAACAGGGGGTATGCAGTCCCTTCCTTCTCATGAGCATTTATGGGTGTCTTCCAAAGTGTTTTTCTCTATGATTCTTGATTAGTAGATAAAAGGCCATTTCTTCTTTTAATGGAGTCTCTGATGTTAATGGTCTCCTTCCAATCAGATTAAGGTGTTTTGGCCCGTTTTACTCTAATGGAGGATGATTGAGGAATATCTGGTTCACAGCTGGCTCCTTCCACTCTCACTGTGCTGTGCTGCTGCCACTGAGACACTGCTGGGAAATAATAAAAAAAAAAAAGGCTGGAGGAGTTCACCCCCTCCCTTCACAGGGGCTTCAGCACTCCCTCCTACCAGCCCCTTCTGGGCTGTGGGCACATCCTGGGACCATCCCAAGAAGCACATGGAGGGTAGGGGGAAAGGCTGTGCTGGGGCTGTGCTCACCCCATTGAGCTCCTGGGGCAGCTGGTGCTGCAGTGACTGCCCTCCCCTCAAGCAGTGGGAGCTGTGCTGCCCGCCTGGTCCTGCCTGCCTGGTCCTGCCCTCCCTGCCTGCCCTCCCTGCCAGCCTCTGCCACGTGCCATGTACAAGGGCAAAGCAAAGCGCTGGAGTCTGCTGGATAATCACAGCTATTAGATGCACTCGTGTGTGCAAGAGGGTGTGAAATGCAGATGGATGGAGGACCCTGGGGAGCAGGAGAGAACAAGTGGGGACGTGCCCATGTCTGCGCTGAGGCCAGGATGGAGCACTGGCTGTGGTTGCTGGCCTGGGGGTCCTGGTGTCCCTGAGCCCTACTCAGCCATGGGCATCTCTGACTTGCACAGAGCAACTCCCCAGGTTGGTCCCATTGTATTAAAAAGGCACCACTTCTGCATTCTAAGTGTGTGCTCCTTGGTATTGTCCTGCCTCTAAATGATCCTGGAAATGCATAGTCTAGTTAACTACTTTTTAATTAAAAGTCAGGGATATTAGAAAAGAGAAATCAATTCTTGTCACAATTAAGACTTGGTTTGAACAATTGCAGCATGTTTCAGTGAAGGATCCTCTCTGGGCTCATTGATCTGTATTGTCATAATGTCTAGGTTATTGCCATGGCTCAGACAGACTTAAATTAATATTTTGCCTGAATTATGTATGTTTTCTGGCAGGCAGGGGAGGCTGCCTGCTGCCACTCAGAGCCTGCAGGGCTCCCCGGGCCCCCGTGCCTGCTGACTGAGGCCTGGGCTGGGATGAGCACCTTGTCTCCTACAGCATCAGGCTCCTCTGTGAACCTGGTGATTGCGCCAAGGGCCTGGTGACTGGTTGGGCAAATCAGGTTTGCAAATCGGGGTTTGCAGCCCCAGGAAATGTCTCAAAGCTTGGAGGCAGCCACAGGGCAGCCAGTGGCACCAGCTGAGCAGGAATTGGCAACTGGCAGTGCCCATGGAGCATCCCGCACCCGGCGCAATGCTGCGTCTCCCTGCTAACGGGAGCTGGAGCAGGACCAGGATGGCAGGCTAGCACAGGGGCTGGAGCCTTCTCCACAGGTGGCTGTGGCTCCCCCAGCCACGGAAGTCTCAGTCTCAGTCTCCTTCTTCCTTTCCTTCTCTTTCTCTTCCTCCCTCTCCCTCTGCAGAGAGGGGCTGGTGGGAGGTCTCCAGCACTCTCCACTGTGAAAGTGAAAGGAGAGCAGGAGGCTGATTAATCAAAATCTATTATGATGAAGGACCTTTTTAAAGATAGAAGATGTCCCAGTTATGGTTTATCTGCCTTTTAAAAGTTCTTGAAAACTAGGGGGTCTTGGAGGAAAGAAAATTGATTTCTCATGGTTTCTCTTGTACCTTGGGGCAGAAAGTAAATTCAAAGGGACCCTGCCATGAAAGGTCAGAGTCTACTGCTGTGGCTGATAATGAGATCTCTCAGAGATAAATCAAAACACCTGGACTTCACCATGGAGCAGCTACTGGTTTAACCCAAGATTTGGAATCAGGGAGAAGAGAGGGCACATGCTAAACCTTGCCTCCTGTGAAAGCAGAGGTGGCAGCAGTAATGCTGCAGCCCCCATTACGCTGGTGCCAGGGCTGTTCCCTCCTGCCTAGTGGTGCCTGACACATCCAGCACCTCCCCACAGTTTGTGCAGAGCTTCTGGCCCCCACCAATGTACCTTTCACATCATCACTGCTCCCTTACATGCAGTGGCACGTCAGCAGCAGCTCCCGCAGCTGTGCTCTCTCCTCCCTGTGCTCCCCCCAGTCCTGTGAGCCACGTTCCCCGGACTTGGGAGCTGGGGAAAGAGAACCCTGATGGCCTTGACAACACTCCTGGTTAACCAATGGCCATGGCTTCCAAGGCTGCAGCCCACTAGATCCCATTTATGTTGTGATAAGTAGGATTCACATAATAACTTCTGGCTTGTATTAATGCTTTTAATCTGCAGACCTCAGAAAGAGATGAGCCAGAGAAGACCAGGAGAGAGATGCTCAGAAAAAAAGAAAAGAAGCAGAGAAAAGTGAGTAGGATGAACTCTTTACCCCTCTATCCCATTAGCACATTTGCCATGGATTGCAAAATCCTGTTAGGCACAGGCAGCCTGCAGATCTCGAGGCAGCGCAGAGCCTGCGGTATTAGCGGTGGCTTTGGCTCTGCAGCAGTGCCAGGGCTCTCCTCGAATGCTGGCTGCCCTCAGGGTGTTGGGGAGGGCTCCAGCACAGCCTGCCCCTGGCTCCAAGTGCCTCCCCCTCACTGGGACTCTCTGGCTCTGATATTTGTTGCTCTTGGTTTTGGGTTCAGTGACCCTCAGGCTCTGTGTTCGTGCCTTTGCTGTGTGACTAATTGGAGAAGTGTCTAATCGTGTTCTCCACCGATGTCACTGTTATGCAGCCTGTGATTTAAACATGCTGTCAGCTACTGCTGTTTACAGATAACAATGGTGCTTTCTCTCATTCCTACACTATCAGCCTCATTAGGAAGGTTTATGGATAAATTAGTCAGTCTGGGATTGAATAATGTCTGAAATGCGTGCACTGAGAACTGCACTGGGTAGCCAAATGTGACAGTGACCTGAACCGCTGCACGGGGCACAGGCCCAGCCCCACACCAGGGTGACCCCCAGCTCCAGAGCCTAGTTGCTGTGCCCAGGTGGGCTCTCTTCGTTGAGACTCTTCCAGGGGTGAGCCCCCCACTTCTGGTACCAGGCTGGAGGCAGCAGTAAGTGTCTGGTTGACAAAATTCTCTCTGATGCTTCATTACAGCAGATTCTGCAATACAGACAAAAAGAGGCTCTTTCCCCACTCTTATTGCATGAAACACTCATACATTTCCAGAGAAGGTTCCTGGCAGGCTTGGTGCATGGCTGTTTGATACAGCGGGAGCAAGCTGCAGCTGCAGATGGGAACAGGTTGTTTCTGCCATTTGTTATTTTTTTTCCTAATTATGATGCAGATTGGATGTTCTCTCCAGCATTCCCTCCCTTTCTGTTTATTCAAGCAGGATTTTTGTGAACGTATACACCAATTTCTTTCTGGGCCCAGAGTGTCCCATTAGAAAGGAGCAGATTTTATTGCTTCTCTGAGCTGCAGCCCTTTCCCCAACCCCCTTCCACCACTGGCCAGCGCTGAGCCGGGATGGGAGCAGCACTGGGATGTACCCCTGAGGAGGATCCCTCTCTCCATCATGGGGACAGGGCTGGCAGGACCCCCACGGCAGGTATCCAGGGGCATGGTGTGGCTGGCAGCTGGCAGCCTCTCTCTCCAGGGCTGCACCTCACCCTGGCAGGGTGGGAGGAGGAGCAGAGGCACCTGCAGGCACGGAAAGCTGTCCTGCTCTCCGCTGAGCAGCGAGCGATCTGTAATTACCGGAGAGCTTTCAGGGAGCTGGACACACCACGCTGGTTCCTTATTTAGAGTCTGCCCAAGTGCTGAGTCCTGGAGTGCAAAATGCAGCTACGAATTAGCCACAGCTGGATTAAATTGCTAATTATAATTTGCAAAGTGTATTCCCCTCTTCTGTCATGGACAAATGGAAAAGACTCACTCTGCATGACCTCCCTGTCACCCTCACCCGGTAAGGGGGGGGATAATTGGTGAATGTCTTGTGGTGATTGAGTTACCAAGTGAGAAGTGCCTTTCCTCATCAGTGTGTCCTGCAAGTTGCATCTCTGATTTGCCTGATGAGTAAGAGCCAGAGCAGCGTCACTCCATGGAAATCCACAGCAGTTCAGTGCCTTTGTTGTTAAAGGGCGTTTACTCCCTCGTTATTGAGGGACCAAGAAAGTTAGAAATCTTGGTAATGCATTTTAAGTGGTGATCAGCACAAAGATATAAACATAAAAAAAGCTCTCAGTAAATAGAGGAAACACCGTGAAACTGGGGAATCCAGGCCCAAGGTGCATTGGCACTTTGGGGTCCCCCTTTGGGACTGCTCCTCAGGAGCAGTGTGCATCAGACTGGCACTTACTCAGTCTTCAAATTAACCAACGTTTGGGTTGCAGGTTTGAGTGCAGTGCAGCTCGGAGCTGCTGAGGGAGGTCTGGGAAGAGCTCAAGCTGTGGAGGGAGCCCGGCACCAAGGCAGGCACTGGCCATTGCTGTGGCCACTCTGGAGCTTCTTCCCTGGTGCTCAGTGCTGGACACTCACCTCAGAAGCCACATGACCAGCAGGACCAGCCTGTCTGAAATGCCTCTGACAATGTATGATGGCCACGTGCTGCAGATCCCTTTGTGAAACACAACCAGCCTGCTGTAAGACCATTTCTGATGTGACTGAAAATGAAAATCCTGATGACAGCACCTCAAACAGAACTGCAGAAATCTCTCTAATCCCTCAAACAGAAACTGCAAATCTCTCTAAGTGGTTTTAATGAAACCAGCCAGGAAGAGAAGGAGAGCAAATGAAAGGTAGGACAACTCCTTTGTTCAAATTACTGTAATTGGTATCAAAATTACATTAGTAGTTGTTTGCACCATTATGCTTGAGGTACATCCTCATTACTCCTTCAGTTCTCAGAGGCTCACACACCTGAGCTCTCACTCCGCACATCTGCCCTTCAAGCAGAGCAAGTGAAACCACAGCGGAGGGGCAGGCTGAGGGGGAAGAAGACTGTGTGCAAAAACACTGGGGTGCTGGCATCCGCCCTGTACTCAGCACCACCAGCAAAGCATCTCTGAGGAGCAGGACCTGCCTCCTCCGCAAGCCTTCCCCCGGCTCCCAGGGTGCAATCCGGGGAGCAGATCCCACACGCTCTGACTCCTGAGCTCACTGCGTGCCTCCACGTGTCCTTCGGGCTCTGTCATCAGATTGTGACGCCTGGATCCCTCCTGTCTGGTTCTAATTAATAGCATGTGGTAATTTGTCTCTAGTTGAGTTGGAACTTAACACCGAGTGGATCTGTGCCCCAGCCAGAGGCGGGGTTCATACTGATGATGACAGAACGGGGTATGACTTATACAAGTGTAATGATATTATGCTGCCTGGAGCTCTGGATTTTCTCAGTATGTGATGAATGTGAGGCATTTAAAAAAATTAGACACTTACTCTATTTTACATTATTTTCTAGAACGTGGATATCTGTGGGCTGTCCGGAAATCCATTAGCACGAAATGTAAAGATGCTTAAAGGCATTTACCCAGATTAGCTGCATTTATGCAGTCAAGGGTCTTTTATGTGATTACCTTAAAAGCTAAAGAACTGCTGCAAAACATTTATAGTGCAGACATCCTGAAGCAAAGAGTAGAGATCTGACAGAAAGACAGAGCTGTTAAAAAACAAGTGCACAGCTCTGGTTGCTTTGTATTTGCAGACAAACAACACAGAAGGTAGAAGGGTTTTCCCTTTGCAGCCCTGAGCTTTGAGCATGAGATTTATGGGCAAGCTTTACATTAACTTCCATTTTCACAGTGATTTCTGCCAGTGAGCAGGAGGGGATGAGCAGGGATGGGCCAGCACTGGCTGTGATGGAGCACTGTGCCCCTGGGAAGCGGTGTCTGAGCCCTGCCATCAGCTGGGGGTGGCAGACTGGTGAGGTGCCGTTGGGACCAGATTGCCTGAGCCACTTTCCTCTGTGGGATATTCCCTAATGCCAGGCACACTTGTGCTGTATTGCTGCTGCTTCCTCTGCTCTGGCTCTGCCCTTGTCACAGTAGAAGCAGCAGAAGTCCTTGAGCATTTTTGTGTGACATGCCCAAAACAGTACAAAATTGCAGAAATCCTTTGTTTTTCGTTGTATGAAAATACTTTCAAGTGTGGAAGAGAGAGGAGAAGTGCAAAAGCTTCCATGAGGTTTCTGCCTGCTCTGTCTTTTGTCAAGGATTGCTCTTTCAGCTGTACATTGAGGCCTGCATCCTCATGGCTCCTTTGTCCTTTAGCATAAAAAGTAATTTGTCAGCAAAAGAAGTAAAGTTTTGTTTTTCAGTACAGATCTGGCTGTCCTCCCGCTGAGACTTTCAACTCTTTATCTCAGGAATTGATGGTCTTGGTCTCTGATTCTCTTTCCTTGGTGTTTGTATTGATTTTTTTTTTTTTCCAGGAGGGTTATTTTCACTGTGGTGTCAAAACTATCTTTCTGTCTCCACTTACAGCAGGTAATAGCTCAGCTCAGACAATTACACATTTTCTGGGCTGGTCCCACTCTTTGCACAAGTTCCCCTGACAATCTGGAGCCTGGATGACCCGACGTCTTTGCTTTCCCTTTGCTCTCGTCTCTACAGGCTCCTGCTGCTGCTGCGGAGTAGATAAGGGCAGCAACCCCAGAGCTGGATGTGAGCAGCAAAGGTGACCAGACAAACTGGGTATTCCTCTTCCTGCACCTTCCTCTGTCCTGTCCCTGGCTTGGCTTTGGGCTCATGAAGAAATCCAGTGGTGTCCATTAAAGGCTGCTCTGTTTCCTTCACTCCAACAATGGCTTTTAGTTATCTGCTGTTGCTGAAACAAAATTCCTGAGATCATTTCCCCAAAACATGATACTTAAAAATCTTAATTAAAATACCTCTGGCTGATCTAATACCAAGATTTTATAAGTGCTTGGAATAATATTTCAGATAAATGGAAAAGCTGTGTACTTTTAACACGACAGACCCTTCCTTTAGTAAAACATACCTAACATCAAATCCTCCATATACTTCCAAAATTGCCTTCCCTGCTTGGCTCCTCAGTGACAGGAAAGTGTACATGCCTGTGGAGCTTGGTGGTGAATGGAGCTGTCCCAGGGGTCTGGATTGATTTGCTTCATGACACTGATACCTTCCACTGTCCCAGCAGTGAGACCCAGTGCGTGGATACTAAAAGGAAGCTGCTGTGCCTGGAGGCAGGCAAGCAAGATCCCATATATTACACTGTGAGAGTTGTGTGTCATATTAGAGCAATCTGGTTTTAAAGGGCATCTTTCAAGCACAGACTAGCTTTTTCCCACACTTGACTGATCACACAAATAACTGTGATTAAAGGTCAAGTGCCTGGGTTTTTCTATTTTACTCCTTAAAAATTTATATGCGAAAGAAAACCTAGAAGTTAACATAGCATGAAATTGTTATGCAGTTCTGAGCCTTTAACGACAACTAAATATCACTTTTCTTCCTGGGTGGCTTCAGAAATCTTCAGTAATAACGGGTCACTTCTTTTGGTTTCCACTTGAGGAAGATTATAAATAAACCCTGTCTTTTGCTTTCCTGCTCCGTAACATGACAGAGGGAGGGTTTTGATTGCATGAACTTGTGCCCCCAGTCAGCATGGCTGATCCTGGTCTCACGGGGAGCTCCTGGGCTGCAGGTGCACAGCAGGAGGGGCAGCTGGGCTCCAGTGCTGGTGCAGCATCACACGAAGCACTGATCATGCTGAGCTCTCCTGGATGGGAAGAAAAATGATAAATGGATGGGAACTTCCTCACCAGTAAAGTTAACACAGAGAGAAAAGGTAATGACCATGTTTGCAAAAGAGCTGAGAAATGAAGGGAGAGCTGGAAACATCCTCTAGCTCCAAGTGCCCAGCTGGGCTTGGTCTGTGGTCCGAGCACCAACCGCCACAAGCAGGGGCTGGCCATGGGGTACCACAGCCTGGCCAGGCTGTGCTAGATGGAAGCTCCATGTTTTTACTTCAGACCTGCAATATTTTACATTTGACACATAATCACAGCAAAGAGAACATCCCACAGGAACAAATGTTTGCTTTGGTATCATGGCATCCGCCACTGGGGGGAAACTGGTGGGTGTTCAGCCTGACTAAACTTTGCAGGAACCTGCAACACCTAAAATTAGTAATAATCAAACCTTGTTGAGTTCCTCCCCCAACACAGGAGGCTGTGGGCCTGGTGGCAAATACCTTGGCTTCAGTGAGCCAAGAATTGCCTCCCTGAGCCCAGGCAGCCCCCCTGCAGCCTCGTGGTGCTGTGCCTGCTGCCACAGCACTGTCCTGGGTGTGGGTGTCATGATCTGGTTATTAAAAGGTTATTAGAAATGCCTCTGCCCAAATTAAGGTGCAAACAAGACTATATGCCAGTGTCAATAGTATGGGTTTTATTTGATGGTAAATATGAGAGAGAGAAAAAAAAGAAAGGAAAGAAGAGAAAGAAATAGAAAATGGGGGGGGAGGGACAGAAAGAGAGTGACAGAGATAGAATAAAGAAAATATCACCACTCTGTGGATCCCAACGATGTTCCATTGATCCTCTCCAGCTGGTCTTCTTAGTGGTGAAAGTCCCTCCGGAAAGTGTAGAATCTGAAGGGTTAATATATGCTCAGGCTACGTAGGAAAACCCAGGCACCTCCTTGGGGGGCGAGTTTGCCATTGTCTCTTTACAACAGACTCCAGGTTTGTTGCATCACTGCAGTCCTGCTGTGCAAGGCCTCAGGAATGACTCTGGGGGGCACTTCGGGGGGTCTTTGATGGATTATGACACCCTCTCAGCTGCCTCTTACGTGAATGTGCCATGGACGTGGCCTGTGGGGCTGGGGGTGCCACAGCTGGGCCGGTTTGTGTAAGATGGGTGTTCACTGTCCCTGAGCAGAGGCTACCACACACCGAAACTTCCTCCCCCCACCTCGGCTGGGGGGGAAATCTGTGCAAACCTGCTCCCAGCAAATGGGTCTGTGGGCTACGGCCTCCCCCAGCCAGAACAAGCCAGAGATAATTCTCAGCACGGCTGCTGGGTTTGGCTCACATTATTTTCCTTGTTCACTTGTTTGTTTCTCCCCGGGCCTGAGGTTGATTAAAGAATAGGTTTTCCCTTTATCTAATCTCAGTAGTTTGACTTACAGTCCAAAGTTCTTCAAGGAGGTTTCTGTGGTTGTAGCTTCTTTATACAGTTTTTGCTATAATGAGCAAAACTTTTTATCAATATTTGAGGCATGAACTATTTCAGTCTCTGACAGTGGGTCTGGCAGGACTCACCCTACCCGGGGCTGCCTTTTCCTGGGGCTTCTGTCTGGGCATTTTTGCTTTCACAGCAGTTGCTGGGCTTGGAGGACCTCGACATGAGGCTGGGAATGAAATTTCAACCCAGAAAGGCAGGACGGGGGGCTCGACAGAACTGACATTCCTGGGCATTGCTTGCCGGCCTGGGCAGGGACGAGACCTGCCCCGCTACTCTCCTGGGCCCTGTGCTGCAGGAAGGAGGCTCTTACCCAACACTCTTGCTCGCTATCGGCAGCAGGAAGCAAACATCATCTGGGCATGGGGGGGCACAGCACTGCTGATGATGGCCGCAGCACCTCGGCAACAGCGAGGGCTGCCTGTGTCCCAGCAGTCCTTTGGCTTCCACGGGGAGGGCAGCCCCTGCCCTGGGCAGCAGTTCCAGGCAGCCCAAAGCTCAGCACCGCGGCGGGCACCCTGTTCGCTCAGGAGCCAGCCCCGCGTGGGAGCCCGAGCCCTCCCCGGCCCGGGGCCGCCCTCAGCCGGCTCCACAGCGACCGCCCGCCCTCGCTCCGCCCC
>VXBT01012729.1:25462-42819 GCA_013400235.1 Oriolus oriolus | reverse complement strand
GTTGCGGGGCGGATGTGCCGCCGCTCTCCGGGGCGCGCCCTGCCGGAGGAGCGGCAGAGGACGGGCGGGTCCTCGTGGAGTGACCGGGTCAGCCCGGCGTGTCCCGGTCCCCGCGATCACCGGAGGCGCTAGGCAGCGCGCTGCCGGTACCATGACAGGGAGACGGTTCGAGCCCTGCCTGGGGTCCGTGTTCGTGGAGTATGCGCTGCCACGGACGGACCCGACTGGTCCCGGAGGCGGGGAAGAGTGTCTCGGAGCATCCCGGAGCGCTCCGAGCGGAACGGTCGTCAGGGATGTGCCCGCCGGGGATGCGCCGCCGCTCCCCTTGTTACCGGTGTCTGAGCCCGAGAGGAGCTGCTGGTTGGCGGGCTGTGGCTGTTTGCTGGTTCTGGAAGGATCATGAAGCTGTGAACTGAGGGAAATAGCTCTTCCTGTCAAAGACAGAATTGGCTGTTTTGTGGAAAAAGGGTGTCGTTTGCCGGGGAAGTCCCTCTTTCAAAGCAGCTGCTGGTACCTTTCAGTTCCAGCATCCGGACGCTATGGGCATGGTACAGTGGGAGTGTTGTCTGTGGTGTCAGAGGGATCGTCCCTGGGATGGCACAGTCGTTAGGGCACTGATCAGGTACCTGCGAGGTTGTTCTGGGTGTGCAGTGAGAGCTTCGTGGCGCGTGGTGCTCATATGGTGATGCCATGGCTGGTGGAGCCAGGGTGGGAGCTGCTCCCACGCCTGGGACCTGGCACAGCATGGCACTGAGCTTCCCAGTGCATGGACTGGGTGAGTTTTACTAGCATGTGCTTTCTCAGTGGTTTTCCTAACATGCTGTCTTCCCTGCAGTTGTCCTGCTGGACTCAAAGGAATCACAGGCGGAGCTGGGCTGGACCTCGCACCCATCGAACGGGGTAAGCATGGGGGTGAGACTGTCCCTCTGCACCACTGGAGAGGGTGAAAGGGTCTGTCAGCCTCCTGGTGCTCAGCAGCATTTGAAGTCCTGCGGTATGAGCGCTTTTGCTTACCATGGAGCTGAGGCGGGGGCTGGCAGCCACAGGACCTCCTCATTCAAGGTCGATGGGTAGCTTGGCATGATCAGTGCCAGGAGCCCCTGGGAGCAGAGTGAGGAGTGAGGCACTGGCACGGTGAGCACTGTGGCTGGCGTGGAGTCCCTCCTCAAAATGGATTTTACACTACCAAAACAAGTGAATAAACACTGGCTAGTTAAGGCTGTGTGTTGTGGTTTGCACCCCAGCATGAGCACCAAGGGTCAGTCAAGGCCTTAGAATGCGAGGGCTGTGGCTGGGGAAGTCATTGGGAGGTGTGTCATGTAGGATTTGTTTGGTCAGCCCCTGGCTTTACTGCTGGTGTTGGTCTAAAGCTGCCTTCAGGAAGCTTGGAGTTGTGCTCTTTGCAGCTTTGGGTTCATTTTCCTGAATGGAAACAAAGCCTTCAGAGGGAAGAGGGATAGGTCCTGGAGTCATCTGTGTGGCACAGCTGTTTGTTTGCAGAAGAAACTCTGTTTTGGGTATGTTTTGACTATTTTGCATAAATTTACCCCCAGAAAGAATTGCTTTGGGAAATTGCCAGGTCGTCATTCAGGCTGTGAGGGTTGAATCATCATTTCACTGATCAGAATCTCTGCTGATAGCTTTGGGGAAACACTGTTTCACTTGCAGTCGGAGGATTTGTCCTGTTACAGCTAAAACTTCTCCTGGCAGAGAAGCTGCTGCTGCTGTTCATGAAGGCATTTGATGTCCTTGTGCGGTGGTGTGACTGCTGTCACATCTCCTTAGACATCTTGGATTTCTCTGGGTGGCCCAACCCCATCCAGCATTACCCTGTGTGGTAACAGTGTGTGGATGCACCTTCCCGGGGACAGAAAATCTCAGGAGTGTGTGGGAGATGAAGCCTCTGGCTCTGCAGCAGGTGATGTGTCCAGAATCAGGCTTTGTTTTCCAGGATCTGCTGCCAGTGCTGCCTTTTTGGTTGCGTCTTCACGTTTGCACCTCTGCAGAGAGCTTTGGCGTTAGGTGGCCCAGGAGCAGGGTTACTGCAGCTGGTGGGTTTTGGTGGGCTGAGGACTTCCAGTGCCTAGGACATAATGGCCTGTGGTGGGGAGGCTTGTGGTAGTGACATTTATACTGGTTGGTGTGTCTCTGCTGAGGCAGCTCCTCAGCTGTTACAGCCCTTTGTGTTCTCTCCCCAGTGGGAAGAGATCAGTGGCGTGGATGAAACCTACAAGCCAATACGCACGTACCAGGTCTGCAATGTCATGGAGCCGAACCAGAACAACTGGCTGCAGACAGGCTGGATCGCCAGGCGTGACGGCCAGAGGATCTTCATTGAGCTGAAATTCACCCTGCGGGACTGCAACAGCATCCCTGGTGTGACGAGCACTTGCAAGGAGACTTTCAACTTGTACTATGTCGAGTCTGACTCTGATTTGGGCCGGAGTGTCCGTGAGAGCAAGCACACCAAGATCGACACCATAGCTGCTGACGAGAGCTTCACGCAGGGGGACCTGGGTGAGCGCAAGATGAAGCTGAACACTGAGCTGAGGGAGATTGGGCACCTGAGCAAGAGAGGCTTCCACCTGGTCTTCCAGGATGTAGGCGCCTGTGTGGCGCTGGTCTCCGTGCGGGTCTATTACAAGAAGTGTCTCACCACTGTGCAGAACTTGGCCATGTTCCCAGACACGGTGGCAGAGACGGCTTTTGTGACGTTGGTGGAAGTTAAGGGCACTTGTGTTGCTCATGCTGAAGTGGACGTGGATAATCCCCCCCGGATGCACTGCAGCGCGGAGGGCGAGTGGCTGGTCCCCATAGGGAAATGCGTGTGCAGCCCTGGCTTTGAGGAGAAGGACGGAGGATGCAGAGGTAAAAGTGGCCATTGGTGTCCTGGCAGTTTTTGTCTGTGTCAGTCCATGCTGCTGCCAGACCTCTCTGGTGCCTGAGCACAGTTTGGACAAGTGGAATTGTCTTTTGTCAGCAATATGTTTCTTTAGGTGATGGCAGCTCCCCAGTGAACCGCCAGACCTTTGTTGGGAGGGTGGCAGTTGGAGGGTGTGGGGCTGCTCTGCGGTGTGGTGCTGGTTGGGCAGACGTGTCAGAGCTCTGGATGCTGGCAGGCATTTCCCACAGCTTTATCTGTAATGTTAAAATTACTCTAGAACATTAATATCCCTGTTGATATGCTTTGGACACAGTTTAATAATTCGGTGACTTTACTGCTCACAAGGTTATGTTTAAGGACAGCTGCAAAAATGGACGTGCTCTCTGCCTTAACAGGCATCCCACTAATGAACCTGGGGCTGTGACCACTTCCATCTCGCTTTCAAATGCAGGTGAGAGCCAGGTGTGGGATGCTGGCTGTCATGCTCTTCCTCAGAGTGTGTGACCCTCCGAGTGGAGAGAGTTGCTGGATAAATGCCACCCCCGGGCACCTTCTTGCCAGCTGGGACCTGGGAAAGGGGATGCATTCTTTACTAAAACACATCTGAAAAGACCCTTTGCTACCCATGCTTGGTGTCCAGATGATACCTTGGATCTCTCCCTTTTCACCTCAAAAACAGATTGAGATGAAAACAACTAAATAAGTCCCAGGCAGGTAGATTTCCCCCCTGCTGGAGGCAGGTGGTGCAGTAGGAGAGTGAGCTTTTCCCGTGGAACTGGATCTGCCCTTCAGGAGCGCCTCCAGGCTTTTCAGTTTTACACTGTGCTGCTGGTGCTGCCTTCCTCCAGGTGGTGGGATGCCCTTCCAGGTGCTCTGGGCAGTGGCTTCTCCTTAAGAAGACCTTATTAAAGCTATCAGATTGAAATCTCAGTGCTGTTGATTGCTTCAGTGGCTGCATGGCAGCTTGCCATGCTTTCCACATCTGTTTGGAGTAGGGATTTACATAGTGAGTCCCAGAAGGCTTTTGCTAATGTTTCAGGTTTCTCTGTGCCGAGTTTAAATAATTCATATTCTCTGAGGAAAAATATTTGAAGTAATTTAATGGACATAATTAAGTTTTTCTCCCCTCTCACAGAAAGCCGGTCATTAGTCATTCTCTGTGGAGCAGCGTCTGATGTCTGGTCAAATATCAGAAAATAGTTTTCAAGGGTTGAAAGTTTTGGGTTTGTTTGCAGCCCTGGATTAGCATAGTGCTAAGTGAATAGCTTTAAAAGATTTCTCATGAAAGCAGCCAGGGCTGTGGAAATTCTTCAATGAGGACAAAAGCCCTGGAGCTGGAGGCGGGTGGATACTTTGGGAATTTGAGGATGTTAAACCAGCCAGGTTATGGCACAACACACCTGGCTCCACCACCATGATCCTGTGGTGGTGGCTTTGGAGGGCTCAGTGGGTGTGAATCTGCGGGGTCTTGCTGGCCCATGAAACTTCTTGGCCACAGTCTCTGTTGCAGCTCTTGTGGGCCTGAGAGGTCCCGGTGATGGCCTGGGGGTGGTGGGGGCTCTGCTGCTGGTGCCCGTGGGGTGGCACGGGGGCCAGGGTCGTGCCTGCAGGTGGTGGTGCCAGCAGGACTGTGGTGCTGCTGACAGCTGCAGCACACCTGGAGGATGCAGGAGATGAACTGGTGAAGGTGTTTAAACTTGGTTGCAGAGCTGGTGTCCCTGTAACCCTGATTGCACTACTGAAAGCATCCTGCGACAAGAGAAGGTTTGTGTCCTCGCTCTGAAATTAGGAGAGATGAAAAAGGCCAATAGGACTTATGACTCTGCTAATTCTGGCTGCAGGAAAGCTGAGTCTTTCCACATCCATCCTCCTGTCCTGCACCACTGCTCCGGAGGCACCCCAGCACTCCTGACAAGTTTGCGTGTATCTGATGAATCACTTTGGCGTTCGGTGGAGCGCAGCTGTCTCTGGGGTGGCACTGCACAACTTTAGTGTCTGTTTAACATCCACTCACAAAGAAGAGGAGAGTTTGTCACTGAAAATGCACTCAGACTGCTTGTCTTGTCTGATGTATCTCTGTAGCCAGATGCTGCTCTGTGTTTGCTCTGACCATAAAACCCATTCCCGGAAGATGCACGGCAGGCACGTGGGCAGTCCTGTGCTCTGTGGCCGATCCCTTGCCCATCCCTGTTTTGTTTTCACTTGGCTTCTCAACTTTGATGTCTTTTTACCATTAATTTTGTCAGGCATGAGCTGTAGCCCCTTTGTGCCGTTTGTTTTGTGGTGTGTACAAGTAGCTTTTGTGTAAATGAAGACGTGATGTGGGGGATCTGCCTGACATTTGCCCTCAAAGTTGTCTCCTTCCGCTTCATCCATTCTATCCAATCCCTAGTAATATCTGCAAGGAGAATTTCAACAAAGCTCAAGGTTAATATTTACCAGCCAGATTTGCTGCAAATGAGACAACTTAAACCAGACATTGAATTAATATGATGGAGACAAGTAACCAAAAATAGCTGCCAGCCACTCTTCTTTGACAGAAACGTAAATTTGTGCTCTGGCGAAGTTTCCTCCTCAATTCATTTTCCTCCACTTCTGACAGCAGTGGCAGGAGCCAGCTCTGCACTGTTGCTGTGTCCCGTGCTCTGCTCTCCCTCACCAGCACCTGGAGCCCTGCTTGGTCTGGTCAGTGATGGTCTAATTAGTGGCCATGTCCTCTGTCTACATGGGAATGACATCACTGAAAACAGTTTTAGAGTTGAAATAGTTTCTGGTGCTTTGTGAGGATTTTTAAATGACCTTTTAAAGAGACGAGTGTTGCTGCTTTTCTGGGGAGGAAGACCTCGCACCGGAGGTGGCCTCAGTGACAGCCTTGTGGCAGCACGGGGAGCAGCTGCTGGTGTCTGAAGTGGGGAATAACAGAAATTCCCCCTCCTTTTCTGCATCACTGGATGGCTTTTTGAGCAGTGTGTTGAATTCAACCTGCTATGGACAGGACCCAAGGAAGATTTATTGTATCTCTCTTAGGGAGAAAGCCAAGGTTTAGGGTGGGGGTGGGGTGTGGGGTGAGTAAGATGCTCTTCTGTCCATTGGGTGTGTCCCACCACATCATTGTGTCACTGCAGTGTCCTTAGGTGGAAAAGAAATAGTTCAATTGAAAGTTAGAGAAATTTAAAATAATAAATTACAATATTTTGTCGTTTACTGCAAAGATACCTCCTGAAGCCTGAGGTCTGCTTTTCTGTTTAAATACAAAAAAGATGGATCCAAATGTACAGCACTTGGAGCTTTTGATTTGTTTAATCTTTTATACATTAGCTTAGAAACCTGTAAGTGCTCCTGGAGTGTATTTTATCTGCTGACTGATGCTAGAGGATTATGCATACGTTTATTTTTCCTCCTGGGGCTCTGTAAGCTGCACAAAGCGCCAGGTTTTACTTTTCATCACAGATGCAGCCACAGGCATCCCAGAGTCGGGCCCTGCACTCGCGGGGCCAGCACTGCTGTGTGGAATTGACCCTCGGCAGGGCTGGAGCTGGGGACGTTGCAGGGGGGTTGTGAGGGGTGATCAGCGCTGGGTGGTGGGTGCTGCTTCCCCTCAGCCGTGCACACAGAACACCTGGGTAAGGAGCTGATGCCTTTTCCTGGTTTTAAAATTAAGAGAGCTGAACACAGTTAAGAGGGAAAAAGGGTTTTACCTCGGTGTTTATTGAAGGATCCTCAGGGGCGCCGAAATGCACATCGAAATGCACCCCGAAATGCCCCCCGGAGAAATGGCCCCCCACGATGGGATGTGTGTGCAATTAGAGGCCTTGCTAATTAGCACATCTATCAAAGATTGCCCAGGGAGGGACTCCAGCGAGACCCCCCAGCGAGGAACCTTCCCCTGGCTGGGCCTGGCTTTGTTTACAGAATGTGTTCTGGAGAGGCCCTCGGGGTCTGGGGTTCCCAGGGTGTTTGGGCTCTTGGCTTAACGGGATATTGGGTCTGAGGGAAGGGATCAAACTTAAAGAATTGTAACTGTGTGGGCTAAAAGCACTAAGAATACATAAAAGCTACATAAAAGAGTGTATAAAAGGGGTATAAAAGAAAAAGCAAAAAATCATCATGGCATCAAAATGAGCTCTCTTTTCAGTCTCTCTGGAGTAATGACCAGGCTTGGAGGTGTTTATTATTTGGGATTGCATGTTACGTTGCTGGTTCACAGTGTGTCTGAAATAATTATGGCTATGGAAGTTGTGACAGATTCAGACACAAATCGCTCCGTGACATTTAATTTCAGAGCAAACTACTCTGACAATTACAAGCATCACAAGTTGTTCGCAGAATTCCTGTGAGGTTAAGGTCATGGATATCTGGCTGCTGGATGAACGTGTTGGATAGGCTGTCGAAATACAGAGAGGACGTGTCTTGCCCACAGCTGAGGGGGTTCTTGTGAGCTGAAGTGCTCGGCAGGCATGGGGAGCACTGGAGAGGCCGGTCAGCCAGTCCTTCACCGGGAACTGTTCGCTGGATCCATTAGGGAACCGAGAGAGACAACAGCAAATTGCAGTTGGCTCAGCGGATGTGCCTGCTTCAGTGTGTCCTTGAGGAACATGCTGGCATAAATAGCAAAGAGGTTCTGTCAGTCCTGGCTGGATTCATCAAATGCACTCTGTTAGATATTTCAAGACTGTCTTTCTTCTGGACTAAATCACTAAATTTAATTTCAGCTGTTAAGAGCTCATTATTGGGGATGCACAAAGATCTTGCCCTTGACACAGGTTTTCGTTTTAGTACTCTTCAAATTATTTAACAAGGACAAAAATTACTGGCATTGTCTAGAGGTGTCAGTATTGCTGGGAATGTGTTGGACCTTAGGCTGCTTGTTGAAAACCAGTTATTAAAAGCCTCCAAACTGTGTGGAAGGCAAGGTGCTTTTGGATTCTCTCAAGTGGTGCAGCCCAAAGTTCCCATCCTGGCAGACATGGAACCGAGGTGAGAGGAGCTGGAGCCCGACTCAGTGCTTGCATTGATCTCTCCTCAGGCTGACTTTGTCCCTTTCACACTGGCACAGAGACTGGACACGATTGCTGTCCCTTCTCCCTGCCTGCAGTATTGATTACAGCTGGTGCAGTAAGACAAGGCGAGATCGCAGCCTCCACGTGGAGGGGGCAGGAGCCTCTCTGCTACCTGAGGATGTTTGTCAACAGGGCTCTTTGTCCACCTCAGTACACCACCGAAGCTCTCTTCTGTCGGTGGTTTACGCAAGGTGCCCTGTCTGGTTTTGGGAAGCGTGCCCTTGTCCATGGGCACCGTCTGGCAGCGTCTGTCTCTCCTTGGGGCTGCTGCCCCCTCCTTCCCACTGCGCTGGCCCGAGGCACTTTGCCTCTGAAGCACTGATGAAATGTTTGGAACATAATAAACAGTGACTTGCTTGGCTTGATAGTGGGATTAAGATAGATGGAGTGTGGCTGTGCCAGCCTGGTCCAGCGAGGGGTCAGCAGGAGCAAGAGCTCCTGGGAAAGGTGCGTTGGGAACAACTTGGATGTCAGTGGTGAGATTGCAGGTTTGAGTGTTGCTCAGGGAGGGCTGGATGTAAGTCTAAGGGCTTGATGGGCCCAGTGCTCCCAGTCTGCCCTTTGCTGGGAGGGACTGTCAGGCTGCTGGGGTGTCTCAACCCGTGGTGCTGTCCTGGTTCTTGCTGTGGCACCCCCAGTGCTGGCTGTGTGTTTCCCCAGCTGTGGCTTTCCTAAAGAGCATTTTTATAAATGTCTGCTTCAAGAGAGAAAATTAACACACATTAAAGCAGATGAACTTTGTCAAATACAATTCCATGACCAAAACTGGAAAGGAATTGATTTTGGAAGACAACCGAGTTGTAGTGTTAATTATAAATGCCTGTATAAGCATTTTGAGTGAGGCTGCGGCTGTTATTGATTCACACTGGCACAGACGACGCTGCTGCTGGTAGCACTTCACTGGGAAGGGAAATTGAAAGCTGTCCCGTGCCACTGGAGTAGGAAACCTTGTGTTTTCTGGGTCTGCATCCTCAACTGCTCCTGCTTTCCCTATGGCACAGGCTGGGAATGAGAGAGGACGTTGCTCTCTCTCAACAGAGACACCCGCTCCTGTCTGAGGAGCCGTGTCACACAAGGTGGTAAGAGAAGCCTTTCCCATGGTTACTTCACGCTGGGTAATTGGCCAACCTGCAGCACAAATGAGTGTAGCTCGTTCTGCTGCTGGTTTGACAGTGTGCAGACAGTGTTACACTGAGGGGAGAATGTGCTCTCACTGTCAGTGACATGGATCAGGCACGCTTGAGGAGCTTCTGTGGTCAGCAGTGGTGGAGCTGGAGAGAGGCAGTTGATCCATCTGACCCGTCCAACTGCTTCTCTTTGGCTCTGGGACAACGAATTACTGAATTTTATTGTTTAATAATTTAGTTGTGGTAGTAGCAGAGGACGAGGAACAGGATAGAAAGCAGTGTACAAAAAAGAGAATCTCATTCTATAAATTGATGACCTGATCTCCCAAGAGCTGTCACATACCCGCTGCAGAAATAAGCACTGTGAAATGACAGGGAAATGACAGGGAAACCTAAACCAGCTGGAGACCAAGAAAAACACTCGTAGGATGAGGCGGAAGAGGGTGGGAGTTTGTCTGAAAAAAGAAACAGAGACACACATATGATGCATCACATGTGCTGGGCACTTTTGTTCTTCTCAAGGGCAAGTTTTAGACACCCAAGGAAAAAAATTAGCAAGTAAAGCCCACGGCTCCTCATGGGACACACTCACATGGGGTTGTGGTGCCTGCTCCTGGGACATGCAAATTGGGGTATTTTGTGCTGTTATTAATGACAGACGCTTCTGTAAACTTACTTCTGGCTGTTAGAAAACCGGGAGGAATAGTCTGAAAGAAACTTCTAATTGGAAATGTTCAGTTTCCTACGATGAGATGTCAGATTTGTGTGACAGGCACATCCAAGGGATGGGGGCTCTGGGCTTAGTGCTTGGATCCCATCATGTTTGTAAACAGGATTGATTTTCCTGTCCTGTCTGATGCAGTGATATTTCTGCCCTGTATTGTGGTCAGTGCTGCCTAACTAAAGCAAAGAGCAAACTATCTCCATTCTATGAATACACTACTAGTTTTGGTTTGGTTTCTCAAATCTAAAGAGGGAACTGGAAGTTTTGGGAGTAATTTTAACATTTGCTATTTTTTCCTGGTTTACCTAGCACCCTAGATAGGGAATGACATTTACTATGAAAGTCAGTGCACAGCTACAGCACCCAAATGTCTCTTCTGGGTAAAACTAAGGGACACTTCTCTTGGTGCCAGGTTCATGCAGGTGCTCAGGGAAAACAGCTTAGAGGGTGGTGTCTGCTGGCCAGTGGCAGCAAAGGAGTTCCCAGCAAACAGGGAAATGCAGTCATCAGACATGTCCCCATTCGTTCTGTGCTGCTCTCCCCTTAACACCCGCTCTCTCTTTCAGCTTGCCTTCCGGGGTTTTACAAGCTCTCCCTCCGTCTCCCTCTCTGCTCTCCCTGCCCTGAGCACAGCTTCACACACGAGGAAGCCTCCACGTTCTGTTTGTGCCAGAAGAATTACTCCAGATCTCCTTCAGACCCACCGTCTGCCTCCTGCACACGTACGTCTCGCTGGAACAGCAGCTCTCTGTGGCGAGGGAGCGCTGTCCGGGCACTTTGTCTGTCCTGCAGCGCAGAGCTGGGCAGTGCCCAGGGCTGTCCCAGGCTTCCTCTGCCTGCACTGTGTGCCCACCTGTGGGAGCGTGGTGCTGGGGGTCCCGTCCACGCTGGGGTGATGCTGCAGTGGGGAGGGGATGGAGGGGCTGTCCCTACAACCCAGAGCTCTCAGGCTGAGGCTGCAGGCTGATGAGACAGACGCGCAGTCAGGCTTGCAGACTCCCTGGTAAAACTGGGGCACAGTCATTTAGTCACTATAGTTCACAGGTTTTAATTAAATGGCCTCTAGTTAATTGGACTGGACTCCAGCTGCTCTGGTGATGGATGCTGTCCAGCTGCCAGCACAGTGATGAGGAACCCTCCATCTCTGCTGAGCATGGCTGGGCAGCGTCCGACCAGCAGCAGGCTCCCGGGCCCCGGTGGTGCTCAGGGAAATGCTGGGTCCAGCCAGGTGTTTCTCATGCACAGTGTGAGCTGTGGCTTGTGGTGCACGTGCATCCCTCCAGTTGGGATCCTCTGTCCCATGTCCCGCTGTGCCGCACGCACCAGCGCCTCCGTGTCCCCTCACGCCACCCCTCCCTGGGGCTGTGCAGGACCGTGCTCTACCCCCAGCGCCTGTGCTGCTGCTCCCAGAGGACCTTTAGGTTTGTCCCAACACCTGTGCACCGACGCTGTTTTGCTCCCAGGTCCACCCTCTGCCCCGAGGAACCTGGTGTACAGCCTGCGGCAGTCGTCCCTGGTGCTGGAGTGGAGTGCCCCCGCCGACGCGGGCGGCCGCAGCGACCTCACCTACAGCCTGTGGTGCGGCCGGTGCCCGGCGGCGCCGCGGGGCCGCTGCGAGCAGTGCGGCAGCAGCGTGGGCTTCGTGCCGCAGCAGACGGGGCTGGTGGAGCGCACCGTCACCCTGGTGAACCTGCTGCCTCACGTCAACTACACCATCCGCGTGGCCGCCCTCAACGGCGTCTCGGCCGTGAGCCCGCTGTCGGGCCAGCAGTACGCCGAGGTCAACGTGTCCACCAGCCGCGCAGGTACGGGGCTCGGCGCTTCGCCCCCACGGCGCCAAGGGGGAGGTTGCTGGTGCTGTCTTGCTCTGGCACGTCAGCTCTGGGGTGTAGGGGTCTGCTCTGCAGCCGGGTTGGTGGCTTTGCTGCTGGGAGGATGTGGAAGCTGGGGGTGGTGTGGTCGCTGTCCTCAGGCTCCATGTGCCTGTGCCGTGGCAGTGCCCCGTTTCTGCTCGGTTTGTCCTGGTGGCACAGACGTGATGGTTAGGTGTGGCAGAGGGGCAGGTGAACACTGGCCCATGGCACTCTCAGAGGGTTCCACTTGGTGCCACTGGGAGGCAAGGAATGAGCGTGGTGACAGCCTGGGCTGTGAAGGGACAAGTCTGCTCTGTGATCTGGCTGCAGTTTGAATTTACAAATCACAAAAAATACGCCTTTGCTGAAGCAACATTTTCAGCCCATTCATAAGAAAACCCTCCTTAAAAGATAATTCAAATGTTGGCTGTCCTTCAGAAACAAAAAAATTGATTTCCTCTCTCTATCCTGCGCTAGTCTGTGACACTATCTCTTGTTGTAATTGTCCCCTTCCATTTCCAGTTTGGCATTTCTGTTCCCTGAGGTAAGGGGAAGCGAGTGCCCATGCCTGTGGACAGGTCTCTGACCAGAGGGGTCTGTCCCTCCTCAGTTGTTGGCTGTGCCAAAGGACAGTCAGGTCCCTCCTCTGCTGTTGGCTATGCTGAAGGACAGTCGGCTCTGGCTTGTTGTGTCCTTGTCTGTTCCTCTGCGGTTACATTATTAATTTGCGTGAAAACCCTTTCCCAAGCCACACTTAATGGAGACAGATGATCCTCATGTACCTCTTGGCAGGAATCGGCCAACAATTTCATCTGAAGAGATTAAACTTTGGTCTTGTTATAAATAATTTTCCCACCACTTGATCAAATGTTTTTGTGCATGTTGTTGCTTTCTCTTCCCTCGTACCATGCTCCCTGTGGCTCCATTGGGGGATGCTGTGCTGCAGACGGCTCCTCAGCAGAGGTGTCATTCTTCATTAGGATCTTTGCTGTTCAGGGATGGATTTAGCTCTGGGAAGATCTTCTGCCTCCTGAGCTCAGGCCAGGGGGACAGAGAACAGGCTGGGGTGGGTTGAGGTTAGAGAGGTCTTAATAACAAGCCATTCCTCCAGTCTGGTGCAGGCAGAGGGGCCGGTGCTCCAGAGCTCCCACCTTGCCTGGGCCCCCAGGTCTGAGCTGGGCACAAGAGGCCAGGAGTGGGCAGTGAGTGCCCCGTTCTCTTAGGGAGCGAAGCAGCAAGTCGGTGATGCCAGGCCATGCCTTGGCTGCTAAGAGCAGCTTTTCCCTGGGGAAGGGGGAAATCTCAGCCTTTTACTTGATACTGTGTACTCCCGAGGGAACTGACATGCACATAAAGAATGTGGACAATTAATCCTGTAATCTGTTCAAAATCAATGTCTCTTGTTGAGCTGTCAAGTCTCTGGATGCAGGTGGTGGCTTGGAATTACCCAAGCAGCAGAGGCTCAGAAGTTTCTTGGAACCCTGACAGTTTTTTATGGCCGGAGGTGTCCCCTCCTGGGCAGTGCCAGGCCAGGGCTGCCCTGTCTGCAGGCACCCGGTGCCCTGGTTCCTCTTGCCATTGCACCATCAGCAAAGAGCGACAGTGATGGTTAACCCATGCCTGTCAGCAAAGAAGGGGAGAAGGTGGGGAGAAGGTTGTCTCCTGGGGGGGTGGCTGCACAGCTGAGTTTGTCTGTAAGACCCCACTGCAAGGAGGGGACCCTGCGTGGGCAGGACGCAGAGCCATAGCTGGCAGGGACAGTGTGTGGAGGTGCTCCTCAGAGCACATCATCCTTATTCTGCAGCCCCTTGTCACTAGAGCCCACCACAGAAGGGCTGGGTGGGGCCAGAGGTCAGGAGGAAGGAGACTCCAGGGATGCCTGAGCAGTGGTGACTTCTGTTGTGGCTGTGGTCTCGGAAGCTGTTTGCAGCAGCAGGGGAGCTCTGCTGATAGGCAGGTTCAGAGGAAAAATTAAACAAGAAACAAGACCCTATTTAGCTGTCAGATCCTGCTCCTCTAATCCATCTCCAAGTGCAGCTCCGTCCTGTCCTTCCCCTCCAGCAGTCACCGGAGGGAATTATCCATCGTTCCTTGTATTTGCAGGGAAAAGAAGAGACGCAATTTAGTCTGCAGGTGGCAAAATTAATACTGTGTTTTTTCTAATCTGTCCCCAGCATGGGACTAAATAAAAGTGTTTGAGGAGTGAGCAGAGCTGTTCACCTGCAGGAGTGGAGCTGCATTAGCCATGTAAATGTGCACTCCGGGCCCATGTCATTTGTATTCCCGGCAGGAATACAAGGCTCCTGCCTTAAAGAGCTTTTAAATCTGTTGCTGATTAATAATGCAGCCAGTGCCAGAATGCGTCCTCCTTCCTGATGCTGGAGAAGGGGTTTGAGCTGGATTTGGTCCTCCAAAGTAGATTTGCCTGTGTGTGCCCAGGGCTGATGCAGTGACTGTGGGACAGTGGGGCTGCAGGATGAGCTGGCTGTGGGGCAAGTGTCTGAGCTCCTGGGGTGTTTGCCCTGAAAGGGCTGCCTGCTGACTGGTGAGGTGGCTTCTCTGCTTTGGAATGGAGATCTCTGAGGCAGGAGCTGCCCGGGATGTTCTGTGTTGGGATGTCAGTAACTGGTGAGGGAGGGGAGAGGTGGCTCTGTCTGGCACAAGCAGGGCAGGGTGCAGGGGTGTTTGGGGTCCCTCACCGAGTGCAGGTGTTGGATGCAGCGAGTTGTTCTGGGGAGGGACGCAGTGCCACATCTAGTTTTATGCCTGTTCTGCTGCTACACTGGTTAATCAAGAGGAGAAAACCCACGTACAGGGGAATGGAGTTTATAAAATCAGGCAGAGTGGTGAATAATTTAATGTTTGCTTTTTCAAATAGAGGCAATGTTAGGAGAGCTTAAAATATTGATGGGAAACACTTTTTTTTCACAGTGTGAAATGATTTATAGCCTGTGTGATTTTCTTTAATGCTTTTTAAACATGTTTGAAGCTGGCAGCTGCTTTTCTGTCATGTACCATGGGCTCTGCTCTAAAGCACATCCCTGAGTGAGTAGGATTTTTCCCGATGACTTTGTTAACAGTCAGGACCATGCATTCAGGTCTCTCCAGTCTGGTTCCTGGATTCAGAGAAACAGGAGGGCAGCTGTGTGATATTTTATTGATGGGAACCATGTAACACAGTAAGGAGCACTTAGCTTATCTTACAGGAGCAGGACCCAAGGCAGGTATTGGGGGAACCTTCACCGCAGGCAGGCACTGCCAGCACCGGCCCTTTCCCACCCCACAGACAGAGCATTACTGACCTTCCTGCTGTGCTTCATGCCAGGGCTGAGCTCACTCCTGTTCCTCACAGGGCAACAGTTCAATGTCCCCTTAAAGGCCGTCTCTGGGGCCAGTGAATTCACTGGGGGATAAGGTTTGACTGTGCCCCACACCACGGGGTGGGTCACAGCAGAGCACTGGGTCACACAGAGCACTCTGTGTGGGCACTGGGAGCTGCACAGGAGCTCCTTGGACTCCTCTCACGCTCTCATCAGAAGCCGAAGGGACTTGGAATCAAGGAGGAAATCACCATGAATAAAACATCGCGAGGGCTTTTTATTTCAGCAAAGATTAATGAGCTAAGTAATAAATACAAAATTTCACAGATACTTAAGTTTACTTTCTAGGGACTTGTTCCTCTCCACAGGAGTCTTGGTGGGACAGAGACGGGTCCAGTGAGTGTCCTGATTTGATGGGAAGTAGGACAAGCTGGAAACAGTCAATGTCCCCATGCAGCTTCTGCTGTGCCTGAGGGCTATGAGCTGCTGCCTGCACAGACTGGAGACTTGTTTGGAGCCAAACCTGGTTATAATGGGAATATTGGCAAGTGCATCTTGCAGTGGATGAACTAAATGGATGCACACGTGTCAGGGAGAGAGTTTGTACTGACCAGAAATACACAGCCAGCTCCTGAGGCACAAACTGCTCTCAGAGCAGGGCGGTTGGGTGGCTCTCCCATACTCCCAGCAGTCCAGGGGCATGTGGTAGATCTGCTGTGAGGTGGTTCAGGAGGCCTTGGTACGTCCCACCAGCCCTCCTGACCAAAGATTGTGTTTTGCCTTTCCCAGACATCCTCAGCAGGGGTTCAGAGCCCAGGATGTGAGTCCATCCTCAGACCCCTCAGCAGCACTGAGCGCAGAGGGTGCTGTTGGGATTTTTGCCAGTTTTCCATTGGAGTGTTCCAGGCTGCCCATGGATTACAAAGCTGTTTTGTTTTACCACTGTCTTCTCCCGCTGGATGGTCACCAGCTTGGAGTTATTCCCGTCCCGATTCAGAGAGAGGGGACTGGTGTCTGCAGAAGCCACACACTCTGCAGCTGTTTAAGTTAAAGGTTTTACTGCAGCAGCACCTCAGTCACTGCCCGTTTCCTCTCTGCATTTTCAGTGCCAACTCCTGTCACTGACATCCGCATGGATAAAGTGGAGCAGAAGAGCGTCTCCTTGTCGTGGCAGGAGCCAGGCTTCCTGACTGCCAATGGCACCGAGTACGAGGTCAAGTACTTTGAGAAGGTAGGCCCTGGGCACTGCCATGGGCTCTGCCCACGCCCCGGCTGACTCCGTGTCCTTCCCTTGCCAGCCAGGCCTGCGCTCAGGAGCACAGTGCCAGGTGCTGTGTGTGCCCGATCCCAGTCACCCATCCACGCTCTGACTCCAGCTGGACAGGGGCTGAGACACCGCAGTGGATTCCTACATCCTTGAGGAGATGGTCTCTGTATTCCCAGCCTGCTCTCTAGAAGAGTGTTGGACCCTGTGGTCTGCACTGGTTTAGGGCTGAGAGCCACAAACCTGTGAGCTATGAATGGCCCTTCTACATGGGAGGAGACCCAGCAAATGTTTTTATTACAGTTTCTTGATTTTAAAAATTGCTGCTGTATGACAGGTGCAGTAGGTTGGGAATTTTAGGAGAAATACCAGTGGGGAGAGCAGGGACAAGGGTCTAAATCAAAATAAACGCAGTTTATGACACAGTTCTGCAAATTACCTTATCTGCGTGTGCTCAGGCTCGTTATGGAGCTGACGGCATGTCAGGCACACTGTGCAGGTGACATGTCAGCATTCTGTATTTAGAAACAAGCTACCGTGAAGCTGATTCATATTAATGTGATTTTCAGCATCTGATAGATTTGAGAGGAGGGATCTGTGGGGGAGGGCAAATGCTGGAGTAATTCCTGTGCAAATGGGCTGCAGCAGCATGATACTTGGGGTATGAAATGAGGAACCTTCCTCCTTGGATAGAGAATTTAAATTCAGTTTAGCAGTTATTCACTGAAATGAGGCTTTTGATGCTGACATGAATATCAACTTAGTTCCTCATCTTTGCCTTTAAAGCTTTTGTTTTTACTGTGAAGATTCGAAGGGGAAAACCTATCAAATTCAAACACATTTGGTAGTGATGTGAGCAGTGCAGTGAGTGCCTGCTGCCCGTGCCTGTGCCAGACCGTGGGGCTGGGACCTCCTGTGATGGACTGTGGGGCTGGGACTGGACTGTGGGGCTGGGACTGGACTGTGGGGCTGGGACACTTCCCATGCTGGGCTGTGGGGCTGGGATAATGCCCGTGCTGGACTGTGGGGCTGGGATAATGCCTGTGCTGGGCTATGGGGCTGGGATAATGCCTGTGCTGGGCTGTGGGGCTGGGACAGTGCCCGTGCTGGGCTGTGGGGCTGGGA
>VXBT01012729.1:289-25291 GCA_013400235.1 Oriolus oriolus | reverse complement strand
ACAGTGCCCGTGCTGGGCTGTGGGGCTGGGACAGTGCCCGTGCTGGGCTGTGGGGCTGGGACACTTCCCATGCTGGGCTGTGGGGCTGGGACAGTGCCCGTGCTGGGCTGTGAGGCTGGGATAATGCCTGTGCTGGGCTGTGGGGCTGGGATGCTCCTCGGGGCTCCCCCTGCCATTTGCCCATCCACACAGATCTGCTCCAGTACTCGGGCGGCTGCAGCAGGGGAGCAGGAAAGGGCTGGCTGGTGCCACAGCTGAGCCTGGCACGGGGGGAAGGTGCTGTGTGGGGTGGCACAGCTGCTCCCCATCACCCCATCTTCTGCCTTCATGTCTTCATAGCATCATCCGGCTCCGTCTGCCATTTCCTGTGACCTTCCCACGTAATTTCTGTTCATGAGACATCCAGTGAATGTATTGTTTCTTTTGGAGGCTGGCTCTTCGGACAAGCTGTCCTGATGGGGCCCAGAGCTGAGGATATGCCTGTGCCATGCCTGCTCCACGGCACAGCTGTCAGGCCGGCTCCATCTCAGGGATCTCATTATTTCACAGGATCAGAGAGATCAAAGTTACTCAACTGTGAAAACCACATCAACGGCCGTGACGGTCAATAACCTGAAGCCTGGTACCCTCTATATTTTCCAAATACGAACATCTTCCTCTCCAGACTACGGGAACTACAACCCTGGCATTGAAGTGGAGACCCTGGCAGAGTGTAAGTGCAGCAGGGCTCTGAGCTGGGCCCTGCGCTCCCAGCTCATGCCCCAGCTGCTCCTGGTTTCCTTTTTCTTCTGGTTCTGCTTCTCCAGGTCTAAGGGCCACTACTGCCCAGGAACTTACTTTTCCTTGCGCTTTCCCATTAGATTTTGGTGAGGTTGGTCCTGCTGCCCTGCCTGTCCTGGCTCTTCTCAGTGAAGAGTCAATGAAGGCAGCTGCTCTCTGGCTTCTTTCTCATGAGGAGGCTGGGACAGTCTCTGCTGCTTGGCTGAGATTGCCCAAAAACATGCTTAGCTCTTGACTGCTCCCTGCCTCCCGCTGCTGTCCTGGCTTAGGAGGCACTTGGCTTGCCTATTGCTTGGCTGGCTCAGGGCAGCCAGCGTCAGTGTTATCTGCTGAGGCTTCTCCTTTTAAATTCCCATTCATAACTGTGGTCCAAAAGCATCTTATTTCACTGAAAGAGGGCTGGAGGGATGTTGGGCTTCAGCACAATCCCCCACGCTGGCTGGAAGTGCAAGGCTGAGCTGGCTGGCTCAGAACAGCTCCCACAGATTGTGTTTAACAGGGCTTTAAATTGCCTTCATTTGCCACACAGAAGACATTTCAGAATGAATTGAAGCCAATAAAAATTTTATAGAGAATGTAGCTATCTAATACCCCTGTTTGCAAAAGCAGGAGGAAAAGGGATTAATGTGATGAAAGAAAACTATTTGTAAGCCATAAATTTTGATATGTTCCTCTGATAAACAGGAACCTTCCTCAGCTCTGATTAGCAAAACTAGGAGCTGGTGCAGCAGTGCTGGGTTGCTCTGTCTGTGCCTGCAGCACTACCCAGCATGTTGGGCTGATCCCACCAGCTTGGGCTCTTCAAGCTGAACCAGAACATCCATTGCTGTGAGGATGGTGAAAAGCAGCCGGGTCGCTACTCCCACAGCCCTTCTGGAGGGCACAGGCTGGCCGTGGGAGCAGTGGCCAGGGCAGCTCCTCTCCTTGAACCTGCCCCAGAGCACACTGATGACTGGCTGTGCCTCCCTCCCGCAGTGACCGTGGCCTCCAGCGAGCAGAATCCTGTCCTCATCATCGCAGTGGTGGCCATCGCGGGGCTGACCGTGCTGGTGTCCATGGCCATCGGCGTGACGGTCTGGAGGAGGTGAGCAGGGCCAGGCACGGCCCACGAGGGTTTGAGCTGGGCTAAGGGGCTGCTGCCCAGGTGCTGGTGTGCATCTTCACTCTCTTTGCAGGCAGTGTGGGTACAGCAAAGCCAGCCAGGATGGGGACGAGGAGCTGTACTTCCACTGTAAGTGGTGCCCAGCCGTCACGGGCGGTGCGACTGTGGGGATTTATAAACAGTATTTATCACTGTTAATAACCCACCAAAGCAGCCCTGAGTCCTCACTTTTGAAGTGTTGTCATCCTGTGTTATCCCAGAGCAGGGACTGGCACAGCAAGGCTCTCTGAGGACCGTGGGCTTGACAGCTTCACGTGCCAGTGTCTGTCCTTCCCGCATGTGGGTCACTGCGGGCCAGAGGGAATGGGGATACCTGCAGCTTTCCATGGGGTGTATAAATTATTCTGTCAGCTTCTCATGGACATGAGCAAAGAGCCTTGTTTTCTGGGGCTGCTCTGGGTTATGGAGCAGCAATGATTTTACAGACAACAGTTGTCAGAGGGAATTCAGACATTGGGATTGATGAGTTTGTTTGATTCCTGGCATATGCCCATGGAGTGCACACATGCTCTTCTGTTCCCAAAGCACCTCAGAAGTACAAGGACCTGCCTTGACCATTTCACCTGGCTTTGGAGGGTGGGAGCATCACTGGAGCGAAGGGGCTGCTCTCCTTTACCCAGGGGTTGTGGCAGTGGAGCCACAAGAGCAGTTGGATTCACTTAATCCTAAAAAAAAATTCTTAGAAACCTTAGAGCTGAGTCTTTTACTTTGCTTATAGAAAAGTGGCACGTTGGTCCTGCCCACAGACCAGGAGATGGATAAGCTGGGGTAGTGTTTCCCAGGATGGGTGGGTGGAAGCTCTGCCCTGGGAGAGCCCCTCTCATCTGCCCTTTTTGCCTTTCCTGCAGTTAAAATACCGACCAGGAGGACATACATCGACCCCGACACCTGCGAAGACCCCATGCAGGCTGTGCACCTCTTTGCCAAGGAGCTGGATAGTGCCAGCATCAAAATTGAGAGGATTATCAGGACAGGCAAGTCCCAGAGGGTGGTGGCCGTGCCATGGGCTGTGCTCCAGTCTGGGGGGTACCTGCGGGCGTGGGGCTGGTGAGGATTTTGTCCAGAAGCTTTGTTCCACATTCCTGGTGTTTTCCTGAGGCACTGAACACAGCCAAGCAAACGCCACACGGACCAGAAAGCATCAGCAATTACCTGCATCTGGGCAGTTTGACAGCAGCGTGAAAACTATTTATAAATACGTGAACCTAATGATTTATCGATTTTCATCAACTTCACTGCCTAAAACTTAAAGCAAATTAAAATCCCCTGACTGGACCCTAAGGCCTTAATGGCTACTGTGTGCCAGAACGTGGGAAACATGATCATTCTTTGTCATCTCTTTTCCTAAGGATAAATTCAGCTGTAGTAGCAGCAGAGGTGGAGGAAGGGAGGAGGGAAGGGCTTTGCCTGCAGCTGAAGGACAGTGTTGAAGGGGAGAGGACACTGAGGAGGGGATGAGGTTGCCTCTGAACTGCAGCGTGGAGCAGCTCAGAAGAGCCCCATGTACCTTTCATGAGCAAACTGGTGTTTGAAAAATCAAGAAGGAAATTATTAAGGAAGACATTTAAATCCAAGGAATTTGGGAGTGTGTTTGTCTTACTGCTGACAAAACAAGAACCTGATTTTCAAATCAATAAAGCCGCTCATAGCTACACAGTTTTTGCTGTAAAGCCAATATTGGTTTTTCATGTTGGGAATTCCGTAGCTCCTGTTGTGGAGTGCGCGGCTGTGCAGTGGGATGTTCTTCCTCAAGGACTGCAGGAACCCTCCAGCCCTGCCGCGTCCAGCTCTATGGGAAGCAGACCCTGCACTGCTGAGCCAGGAGGCAGAACTAGCCAGGCCCAGAGGATGAGCTCGGTGACAGGGGGGTTACTCCTCCTCTCATGGGAGGAAACACAATATGCACTGAAGCAGAGGGCGGAGAGAACAGCTGAGGGGCTCTGGAGGTGGCCGAGGGTCAGTGGCCGTGCAGAGGAGTGGCACGATCCAGGGCAGGTGTTCAGGATGGCCTGGTGTGAGTGGCAGCTGTCCTGCCATGGATCTGCCTAACCCATTTCTCTGCTGCTCAGGAGAGTTTGGGGAGATCTGCCGGGGGTGCCTGAAGCTGCCCAGCAAGCGCGAGCTGCCGGTGGCCATCCAGACGCTGCGGGCCGGCTGCTCGGAGAAGCAGCAGCGCTCCTTTCTGGCCGAGGCCTGCACCATGGGCCAGTTCGACCACTCCAATGTCATCCGCCTGGAGGGGGTCATCACCAGAGGTACGCGGGTCCCGGGAGGCTCCTCTGCAGGAATGGGCTTGAACTGCTGCACTGGAGAGGTGACCTGTGCTGGAGGTACAGCTGGCTACCTGGAGACCAGCTGTTGCCACGTGTATCGGCTGGGTTTGCGTTCTGGTGATTAATAAAAAGCTTCCAGCTAGATTAATAAATGCAGGTAGTGGGACTGGCTTAGCAGCCAAACATGTGCACTCTTAATAAAAGTCAACTGAAGTGAGATTCTGTCAGTAAAACAGATGGGACTGACTGCTCCAGCTCTCTCCCATGAGCGTGTGTGCGGAACCAGGCTGTGGATGTGATAGTTAAATGGATATTCATGTAAATCCAAAGAAACCAGAGCATGTGAGCTGATTCTAACTAGTCTTTTTATTAGGAAAGGAAGTATTCTGGCTGAGCTGGTTGCTTTTGCTTTCACTGGGCTGTGCTGTCCTTTGTGATGTGCTTCAGAGTCCTGATGAAAGGAACTTCTGATACTGGAATCCATTCCTAGCTGGGAATGACAGGGAAGCCTTGGACCCAGTGCTCATTACAACCTGGCTGAGATAACATCCTTATCTCCCCCAGAAGCCAGGCAGTGCAGGGGTTGGCACCTGGATTTCTAACCCCTGTGGTGTCTGAACTGCCTGACTGTGGCACTCACACTGTGTTGCTGGTGTGTCTGTGCAGGGAGCACCATGATGATAGTGATGGAGTACATGGGGAACGGCCTGCTGGACTCCTTTCTCAGAGTGAGTACTGGGGTGTCTGCCCAGCTTGGGCTCTCCTGGCCACGTTCCCATTGCTGACCTTTGGCTTTTCCTCCTCCGCTTTCACAGAAGCATGAGGGGCAGTTCACAGGCACCCAGCTCGTATGCATGCTGCAGGGCATCGCCTCTGGAATGGCGTACTTGGCAGAGATGGGCTACGTGCATAAAAGCCTTGCTGCCCACAAGGTCCTCGTGAGCACCAGCCTGGCATGCAAGATCACTGGGTTCAGACGTCCACAGGAAGACAAGATGGAAACCATCTTCTCCACCCTGGTGAGCTGCATTTCCACATTCTGTTGTCAACACTTTTCCCAGGCTCCCATTTCCTTCTTCAAGTATTAACTGCAAGGACTCTGCACCTTGAACTTCTTTCTGAGGTAGAAATCCAATGTGTTTGGCCAGGGAACTGCACAGCAGTGGCCTGGCACCATGCCTGCTCCGGCCACAACCCTGCTGCACAAATCAGGGCAGAGGGACTCATGTTTGTACAGCTGTGAGGTGGTTTTCGTTAAATATTAATGTACAAAATGCCATCAGCTCTTCCTGGGGACATTCTCCTCTCCCATTAATATTTCAGTACTCACACTCCCATGTAGCATACAGTTGCAGTGACGTTTTAAACAAATTGAGGAAGAAGTTTTCTCTTAGTACTAAATGTGCTCATGGCACGTGGGTTTGCTCGGTGTCCAGCCTGCGATGCCAGGCAGGGCACGATGAATGGTGAATGGCCGGGCAAGAACATCATTCCTGCCCTTCTGCCTGTCCAGTGTGGGAAGAGCCTGGTGCTGTGGTCAGCCCCCGAGGCCATCCAGTATCACCACTTCAGTTCTGCCAGCGACGTGTGGAGCTTCGGAATCGTCATGTGGGAGGTCATGTCCTATGGCGAGAGACCCTACTGGGACATGTCCCACCAGGATGTGAGTCCCTGCAGCTGCACTGGTGCAGCCTTTGCTGATGGAGTGTGGTGGCTGCGTGACGCGTGGAGGAGCTGCCGCTGCTCCTGGGTGGGGTGTGAGGAAGGAGGCTTGCCCCAGGGGTTTGCCCCGGGGTTTGCCTTCGATCTGCATCGCAGCACCTGACCCTAGCCCCTCATGTCCTGCAGGTGATGAAGGCTGTGGAGGATGGGTTCCGCCTGCCTGCCCCGGCCAACTGCCAGCCACCGCTCCACCAGCTGATGCTCAACTGCTGGCAGAAGGACCGCAGCCAGCGGCCCAAGTTCTCGCAGATCCACAATGTCCTGAGCAAGCTGGTGCAGAGCCTGGAGCCCCCGAAGTGCCCCAGCTCCACGTGCCCCAGGTGACCACCCTCTTGCCACACCTGCCCGTCCCCCCTCTGCTGTGCTGTGCCCTACTCCTTCTTCACCCCCTTCTCCGTTGGCAGGTCCCATGGCATGTCCATCCCCCTCTCCGAGAGAACCTTCTCGGCCTTCCCATCTTTTAGCTCCGTGGGTGAGTGGCTGGAAGCTATAGAAATGGGCAGGTACAAGGACAACTTCACCGCTGCGGGCTACTGCTACCTGGAGTCGGTGGCCAGGATGACGGCCCAGTAAGTGACCTGTTCTCCTGGCTGTAACCTTGTGTCGTGGGTGCAGTGAGAGCAATGTTCCCTGCCCCTGCCAGAGAGCAGAGCCAAATCCAGTGTGATTTACTGATCAGCTGCTGTGCTGCAGCACAGGGCGGCGGGGTCAGAGCTGTCCAGCGCCTCGTGTGCTACGGGCTCCTGTTAGCCCACAGTGCCTGGTCAGCGTCAGTACTGGGGCAAGAGGTTGGGGATTTGTTACTTGTGCATGTCTGGAACACGTGCTGTCTGGCCTGGGAGCAGTCAGTGTCAGGCATGTGGTGATCAGAGCTGGTTTGTCGTGGCTGACGTGGGGCTCATTTTGCAGAGACATCCTCAGCCTGGGGATCACGCTGGCAGAGCACCAGAAGACCATCCTGAGTGGGATCCAGACGCTCCGGGCCCAGGTCATCCAGATGCACGGCCGAGGTGTGCAGGTGTGAAGCAACGTCCTGCAAAGGTGCAGAGCACCGGCCCAGCGCTCCCGGGGAGGAGCGGCCCGCCGGCCCCAGCCAGCCCCATCGCTGAAACCTGGTGGTCTCAGGTGGGCTGTGGGAGTTGCTGGGTGCTGCCAAACACGTGGCAAGAGAGCAGGGCTTCTGTCCCCTGTGCCAGGGCAGCCCAGGATTCCTGGGGTGGTGTGGCGTGCCTGGGTGGACGTGGCTCTCCCCAGCACTGTTTTGTAAGATGAGTCAAACTGTATCGATGCCATTTCATGTGGTAGTTGAGTTCACAGGGTGGGATGGACCTTTTTGCACTGTCTTAATCCAGAGCCAACATTTCTGTATCTAGCATCCTGCTGGTGAATCCATGGGTACTTTTATACAACCTGACAGATCACAGCAACCCCACAAGGAGTTTTTATTGCTTTTATATTTAGAGAGCAGCTCTCACCCAATGCCCAACTCCTGGAAGGTGACTTTCCCCATCTGTGCTGAAGGAAACTCTTTCCCAGTCGCATCCCTTCTGCTCCATGAGTTACTTTGCCGAGTGTTGACACCTCAGTTGGTGAACAAAACTAAATATTCTCCAGTAAAGTGCAGAGGAAATGGTGCTGCATCCATGCAATCCAGGGCCTACCTGCACTTTGTTTTGTGAGCACAGTGCTGCCTGTCTGGCATGCCAGCAGCTCCCATAGCTGCAGCCTGATCGCTGAGAAGACATAATTAGCGTCTTAATAATACAACTTTCCTTGAAGTTAGTTAATTAAGTGGGTCTTTGCAGCTCTGTACGGAGTTTTGTAAGGCTTTTATTATGATCTGTAAGTATCTCAAGTGAATTAATGCTGAAAGGCAAAGATTTACATAGGGGATGAAGGCTGTGGGAGATGCTCAGAGTCTGATTGGAAATCTGCTCCAGTCAGACCCTCCTGTTAGCCTGCTCCAAGAGGATGAGGATCTGAATGAGGATTGAGTGATGTGGTCACCATGCCCCTTGGGGCTGGCATGGTGACCACTCTGCCCAGGCAAGTGCTGCATATGCTCTGGGGAGTTTGTTGCTTTCTGGGGAAAATGAGATCTCTCCTTCCTGCCCCCTCTGCAGTTCAGACTGTGCTCTCTCCCCAGTGTCTCTTGGTTAGTGTTTTTAGCAGAAATAATTTCTCTAAGTTTGGCCCATGTCCAGTCAGGTTGGTCACTTGCCATCCCGCTGTTTCCCACCCTGAAGAGGAACAGCAGTGAACCAAGCCCTGCATTTAGTGAAATGCCCGATCCCAAGGATCGAGTGCAATTTGTGTGCTCTCTGTGTTTACATTTTATCTCTAGAGAAAGTATATTACAGGTCTCTAGGCAGGGGGTTGAACTAGCTTGATTCTGGATCTTCTCTCCCCTGTCCCTGCTCATACTGTCTGTTGGGCTACAGGAGCCATGCTGGGAAGTTGCTACTGGAGGAGCTGGCTCCAGGCTGGTTCATCTGCTCTCAAGGAGGTCTGGAGACATCTAGGGCTTGGTGATGAGGTGACAATGTGCCTCAGTTTGGAAAACAGACCTGGCCATGAGCAGGCAGCAACAAGTTCCCTCGAGTCCCCCAGAACAGACCCTGTCTCCAAAATAAGGAATGTGACAAGGGGCTGGCTCCAGGTGCCACTTGTGGCCACTGGAATCTGCTTCTCTGTCCCTCTGGATGTTGCCAGCTGGAAAGGGATAAACCTCAGCACAGTTACCTGTGGTCATGGCTGTTTCCCTGGGCTGCGGTGGCCAGTGGCTGGCTGCGGGCTGTGGCTCCTGTGGGAAGGAGCTGTGGCTGTGTGGAGGGGTCCCACAGGAGCTGAGCTCTGGGATGGTCTCTAACACAGCAGAAACAGGAGTCATCAGCTTTCCTGGTCTCTCCTCCAAGAAAGGAAAGGAAAGCCTCCCATGGAAGCAGCCTTCTAGCCCAGCTTTTTGCAACAATAAACACGTTTAATTGAGCTCCTCACCAACATGAGATAACAAACTTGGTAAATTAAGCTATAGATTGTTGTTATGATATTAAAATTAACTTGCATCCTCTCAGCTTCTCTCCTTGGGGAAGTACTATAATTAAATTAATCAGCAATGCTGTTTTGGAGCTGCAAGGGAAATGCCTCAAAATGACCCTGGTCTCTTCCCATCCAGCCTCTGGCATGCCATGAGGCTCTTGCCTCCTGCACGGGCTGGGAGAGCCCCAGTCCTGTTGGAGCAGCATCTGCAACACTCCCCTCACAAGAAATCAAGTGGGAATCAAGTTGGTTCATCTCCAGATGCTTTTATATTCATTAGCCACATGTTAAGTACTGTAAATACACACTTGAGAAGTCAATATATATTTTTATAAGCTTGAGACAAATGTAATATAATATTATAAGGGACTCTGTGTGCATCTCATGTTTGAACTATAGTCAGACATCTCCAGGGAATCTTGGTTTGGAATATTTAATAATAATGATAATAATAATAGTTATTATAAATGCTATTAAAAATCTATTGACATTTTTGTTAATTTTGTATTTATTGAACCACAGTTGAAGCTGGCAATAAAGAGATATCTAAATATCCGAGTGAAACCAACCAGTAATCCTGCCCTGGTTTGTCTGTGTGGGTCATTTCAGGGTTCTGGGGGAAATGCCACTTTATCAAGGATGCCGCGTGGAGTGTAAGGGACAGTTTTAGTATCATCAAGGTGTGAAGTGATGCCTTGTTTTGTTAAATAACATCTATGCTAAGATGGGAGCCTGTGCTCCGGCTGTAGAATGGCTGGAGGGGGTGGTTTCTTGCTACTGACGCTTTATAGAGGGGACAAAAGCATCTACTTTGCTTTGCTGGTGGATGTTTTGTGGTCAGAAAGGTGCATGGCCTGGCCTGTGGGCCCAGGTGCTGTTCAGGCAGGTGGGAATCCCTGCCATACCCCTGGGACCAGATAACCTTGGACATGCTCGCAGTATGGAGCTGTCAGTGCAGTGCTCAGTCTGCCACAGGCATGTCCTGGGTTACAATGTAAGATGTAACCAAAAGCATGTATTCTGTTATCATCTTCTCAAGCTGTTAAAGCAGGTGGGGCACTGTTCGTTATCTCCTGCCATGACTCGTCCCTGATAACTCCCTCCGGGAGCCATCTCTGTTTAATTGGCCATCAAGGACCCATCACAGGACTCACAGAATTACCTCATCCCGTTGTGAGATGCTCCGCCCAGGGGGGAGGAGAGAGGGATTCCCACCTGGATATAATCTGGGGTTTGGAGCAGCACAAACAGCCCTTACCTACGGGATTCCTGGAGGACAAGAACTACCACTGGACCTTCAGGTGAAGACCACATGCTTCTACAGGATCACTGCTTCAACAGGACCACTTCATCTGGACTGCTGCCACCACCCTGACTAACAGGGTGTCAGGCTGTGTCCCCTGACTCTGTCAGTGTTCTTGTACTACTGCATTTATTTTAATTTTCCCATTAAATTATAATTCTGACCTGCGATCTCCCACTGGTTTGTTTTCAAACTAGTACAAGGTGCTGGTGTGTAAGTGTGGGGATGTTGCTGAGCAGGGGGAAAATGCTGCAGAGTTCCTGCACTCAAGGCATGTAATTAATTGTTTTATTGAGTAAATGAAAGTCGTGTATGGCCAGCACATTAAATGCAAACTCAGCACAAACAACGATATTTAAAAATGATTTGACATGACTCTCACTCGTTCACATCTCTTCTCTTTTTCCCGGGCTGTTCAATGCCCAGGAACAGGCACGGGAGCCCTGGTTGGTGTGGTGACAGCAGTGACAGCTGCTGGGAAAGGACTGAATGTGTGCTTAGAATGGGTGAAGTCTATTTGCCTTCTGTTGGTCAATTAATTCAGGCAGCCTTCGCTCAGAGCCTGGCCAGGGCTGTGCTGGCACTATAAAGAAATAATTAGAGCTCTGGAGCAGGGAGATGAACAGTGGATTCCCACTCACAGCCAACCAGAGGCAGATTTTGCCCAGTTATTGGCAGCTTCCAGCCTCGGAAGATGTGGAGAGGGGTTTCTCTCTCTTCTGTGACCTTCCTGGCACCGTCTCTGCTGGAAGGTGTGGGACACCTCCTGTCCTGGCTGCACTGGGGGCTGGCACCCCCTGTGCCAGCCCTGCACGCTCTGCACCAGCCCTGCACCCCACTCAGCCCCATGCTGTACCACAGGATGTGGCTCTGGTGAAAGAGGGGGTCAATAAGCCATTATGGCTCAGACAGGGAACCCCAACACGCAGCGGTGCTGTCAAGGACGGGCTCAGCACTTGGCAGGTGTTGATCATATGGGGAATTTTAAAAATAAAACGCTCATTGCATGGTGCTGGTGAAAGCAGCTGCCACAGCATCCAGCTGGCACCACCAGCAGGTCCATGCTTTGGGGAGAGCAAGGGAGGAGCCGAGGCTCCTCCTCTTGCCCCTCACTCCCATGCAGCAGCCTCAGACAGGAAATCCATCACCTTCCCCCTTCCTGTTCTGGACATTCACTGCAGAGAGGCTGCACGGACCCGACTCTGCTGCGGAGTCCAGGGTGAGCCACCGCTGCCATGAGAGCAGAGTGCTGGGGTCAGATGAGCTCGGCCTTGCTGCCACATGTCCCCATCCTGCCCGTGCAGGAAGGGTGTGGGCGAGAGGAGGGCAATGCCCAGGGAATGTTAAAAAGAACCTGGGTCTGGAGGAAGAGCAAGGTTTGAATATGAATAATTGCTAATTATCAGGAAGAGCAAGTGCCATCTATCACAGTAATCAGTGATCTGTCAGTTCAAGTGTCACCAGCACGTCTGCTTCTTTCCTCCTCCTATTCACCTCCCGCAGTCTCAGTGTGCCTGAAGAGCACTGCACAGGCTGGGACACGGCCAGACCCCCACAGCTCCTCCTGCCCCAGGAAGGACAGGTTTCCAGTACCACCCTGGGCTGTCCCCAGGGCCGTGCACCACCCACCTCGGCCGGGACAAGATGTCTGGCTGGCCAAGGGGTGCCCATGGTGAGATGGATGCCGGGCTTTGTGGCCCAGCTGAGGCAGCCTTGGCACAGAGCTGGGTGACCTCGGTGCAGTGCTGGGTGACATTGGCACAGGGCTGGGTGACGTTGGCACAGGGCTGGGTGACGTTGGCACAGAGCTGGGTGACCTCGGCGCAGTGCTGGGTGACATTGGCACAGGGCTGGGTGATGTTGGCACAGGGCTGGGTGACACTGGCACAGGGCTGGGTGACCTCGGCGCAGTGCTGGGTGACATTGGCACAGGGCTGGGTGATGTTGGCACAGGGCTGGGTGACACTGGCACAGGGCTGGGTGACCTCGGCGCAGTGCTGGGTGACATTGGCACAGGGCTGGGTGATGTTGGCACAGGGCTGGGTGACACTGGCACAGGGCTGGGTGACCTCGGCGCAGTGCTGGGTGACATTGGCACAGGGCTGGGTGATGTTGGCACAGGGCTGGGTGACACTGGCACAGGGCTGGGTGACCTCGGCGCAGTGCTGGGTGACATTGGCACAGGGCTGGGTGATGTTGGCACAGGGCTGGGTGACACTGGCACAGGGCTGGGTGACCTCGGCGCAGTGCTGGGTGACATTGGCACAGGGCTGGGTGATGTTGGCACAGGGCTGGGTGACACTGGCACAGGGCTGGGTGACCTCGGCGCAGTGCTGGGTGACATTGGCACAGGGCTGGGTGATGTTGGCACAGGGCTGGGTGACACTGGCACAGGGCTGGGTGACCTCGGCGCAGTGCTGGGTGACATTGGCACAGGGCTGGGTGCCAGCCAGCAGCACCCACCAACCCTGCCGTAGGTGACCTCAGCTGCCTCTACACTTGTGCCTTGCCACTTAGGGCGGGACGTCTGCACAGTGGCAAGAGCCGCCTGGAAGGCACAGGAACCATTTAATTACACAATTGTAAATAACTTCAGCCTTTTTATCTTCCTGAGGCTGACAAGCACCTTCAGCATCAGACAAAGAGCAGCTGTTATCGCTCACTGCAGCGGCTACTCCTGGGCAGCTGCCACCCCTGAAGGAGCACAGACAAAAGCAGAGGAGCTGTACTGTGTCAGCACGTCCAAATCTGTCCCAGAGCCACTGTCACGGCATGGGCATGGCCACTGCTGGGAGAGCTAGAGCTTCCTTTTTCCTGCTACCTCCAGAGCCCCAACAGCAGGAGCAAAGGAGAAGAAGGAGAGACAGGAGGTTGTTCAGAGGTTTCTGGAGTTTGTACGTAACAATGAAGAACACTTACACAGTGTTCTCCCCAGGCACCTGCTCCCACACTCCTTTTTTTAAGGGGGTCTGACTTAGAGGATGTCAGTAATTAAAAAGTCATTTTAATGAGCTCTGGTTTATTGACAGACCAGACTTTCAGGAGCCAGTCGTGCCAGGAGGAGTGTTGCACCACTGTTCACAGAACTCTCTGCAAAACAGTCACTTTTGGTGGTGCTGCACAGCTGTCAGTGCTGTCCCCACCACAGTGGCAGTGCCAGCTCTGTAGTGTGGAGCCAGGGTCATCCCCCTGCCTGCTCTGTCGCTGGGCACCTCCCTGGGTGCTGTGGCAAACCCCTGGCACTTGCAGCATGTGGGGAGCTGCCCTCGCTCTGCCCTGTGTGACGGGAGCCCGGCTTGCTGGTGTATGTGCAGCCATAAACATTTCCATAAACTCCCACAGTATTTCAATTCCATAATGGGGCTGAAATAAAGCATCTCATCCCTGTGGCAGCCCTCAATCATCTGTTCCAGAGGCACCCTGGGGAAATGTTTGGAAAGAACTAAGAACTGGGCAATTCAGGTTTTTCTTGCAAGTCTCTTCTGTATAATGAAGCCTGTTCCTGCTGACATGTTCCCAGGGGAAAACTGTGTCTCAGTTTGCTGGAGGCTTACTACAGCTCGGGTGTGATGGGGCAGCAGTGGGGCAGCAGCCAGGGCCAGTCGGACTCATGAAGCCCTGTGGCTGCAGGGTCAGGGACGAGAGCATAGAGGAGCCACGCACTCCTGGAGCCCTGAGGTGGTGGGGCTGTCCCTTCAGGCAGCTGTAGGGATGGCAACTCAGCCCTGGGGGTTTATGCTGTTAAATATTTTTAAGTGAATTCTATTAAACGCTAGGAGGAAAAAAGATTAAGAGGGCAATGAAAAAGCTTTTTGTGAGATTTAGGTGTTCCTGGGTGACGGCAATTGTGTGCTGGATAAATGGCTGTTTGTGACTGTAAATACGGTCTCCCAGGGTAATGGAATGTACAGCAGGAATGCTGTACATCCTCAGGGAAAAACAGGCTTAGGGCCCCCAGAAATGATGAGAACTTCCTTGAGCTGGTTAAAATAATTGTTAGCAGCGTTGTCTCTCCTAAGCAGAGCCGGGTGGATCTGCGAGGCACACGCTGCCTCACAGCAATGCACAAACCTCTGCTTTGCCTCGCGGGAAACAGGATGTGTTAGGTATCACATCACACTGCATCAAAATGTGAAGTGGCACAATAAATCAAACTCCCCAAAATAAAACTTTCTTCTAGAAATAAGCTTGTCACTGTCAATTTAAACTCTTGCCAAAGAAGTGTGATCTGATACAAGTTCCTCTTGCCAGCGATTTACAGTAGTGGGTGGGTTTAATCACTGTTTATAATAGCAAGACTCTGAAGGGAGAGCGGAAGGTGTCTCTGTTCAAAGGTCCAACATGAAACCCAGATCCTAAATGCAGCTCTGATACAGCAGAGCTGGGAGGAGAGAGCATAAAGCACAATCCACTCTGGGCACTGAAGGAAAAGGAGTGTTTCCTCCATTTCCACTTCCCCAACACCACGGTGGTGACGCAGCAGGGCTCTGGGCAGGACCACTGCCCACCCGGCCAGAGCACTGACCCCTGCACCTCACCATCCTGAAGGGTTTTAAGGAGTTATTTAGAGACAAAAACTTACAAAACTCCGCAGGGAGGGAAGGGATCCTGCCTGGTTAACAAAGTGTGAGAAAGGTATCAGACTGCCAGCCTCGGGAAGGGCATTTGGAGAGAGCCCTCATGTGCCATGCGTGGGCACTAATCCCAGTGGCTCCCTGTTCCATCACTAGGGGATGGGCTGGTGACGTGCTCCTGGGCTGTTTTGCTGCAAAGACAAACCCCTGCCGTGCCCCCAGTGCAGCACAGGCAGGTGCCACCGGCTCTGCTCAGGGAACCCCACGTGGGCACAGGCCTGCACCAGCTCGTGGCTGGTGGGACCCTCTGAGGCTGAGCCCAGCAGTGGCTGGGGCTCTGTCACTGACTTGAGGAACGTCTCAAACAGACCATTTATTTTCATTAGACTTGTACCAATATCTCTCTCCCAGTGTCCCTGATGCAGGTCGACAGCTGTCCTCAGGAATGCTTTAATTGTGTTTTCCTTGCTTTGCACAGCTCTTAGCTAATATGTTCTGGCTTCATTAGATTAGACACCTCTTGTCCTGAGGATGTAGTCATGTTTTCAAATGGCTTCAATCAGCACCTCCCAGGCTTTGGCTATTTCAGGATACAATAAAGCTAAACCTCATCCAGGCTGGTGAGTAATGGAGGTGCATCTCCCACCCACATCCAGCCTGGCTTTAAATTTGCCTGGCTGACATCCCGTGGCTGCTGGCAGAACACAATTAAACCTCTTGTCTTGCAGTCATCGTCCACGGTTACACACAGCTCAGGAGGAAGAGCTCGGCAACAGCAACCGGGTTTCTAATGATCTTGTCATCGAGAACAGCATAGAGAGATAAATGAAAGAGTGAGGGAACAGCCAGGATCAAAACTCGTATCTCCAGATGTCTGGGGCATGGCAGGTTGCAGGCTGGCCACGCTCATCTCCTCAGACCCACGCTGGCACAGCACTCAGGATACAGGGACATGTGTCCTCTTAATGTCAGAGAATGAAATGCGGAGGGACAGAGCCTAAGCCCACCCAGTGCCAGCACTGGAGGCTTCTCTCCTGAGCATCTCCAGGCATGGCCGCTCGTAAACTTCATTCTGCAGAAGTGTTCTTCCTCCTGGAATCCCAGGATCCTTCACCAGCTCGTGTCCCTGCTGCCCAGCTGCAAAGCGGCCACAGGCTCAGGAAGGAAACCGAGGAGGGAAGGGACCCGCTAGAGCCTGGGCTGGGGGCAGAGACCTGCTCCACTCTCTGGGGGAGGGCTGACAGCTCTAGGGCAGTCCCTGCACTGTGTCCCATCCTGGACCCCAGCACACCTGTCCCTAGCCCACCAGTCCCAGGCAAGGGGTCTCCTTCCCCAGACTCTCTCCCCCAGCAGCAGAATTGCTTCAGCCCTGTCTTCTTATCATGAGCCACCACAATATCTGCATCGATCCCTTTCACCCCACAGGCAGTATTTTGACTTCTGGAATTCATCTTACCTAGCAAGGGACTCTAAATATATCCCAGACAATTTCCTCTCCTCATTTTTAATAATCTCTTTCAGCCTTAAATTAGTTTTTGAAAATATGTATTGGGATGATAGGCTTTTTATCACAGCTGATGGACAGTATTCATCATATCCGTGTCCTACTCCTCACAACACATGCACATTCCTTACAGCAGTCCTGCATCAATTTTAACAGCACTTAATCCATTACAACCCCAGCACTGCATGTGCGTGCTCCCCTCAGCAATGTCACTAGCCATTTGTCACTTGGGTCTCTGTGGGCAGCTCCAGCCCCACCTCTCAGAGCCACTGTTGCTCCTTGAGCCACGGGACAGGAGGGAATGGCCCCATTCAAACACGGTGGTCAAAGGATGCTTCACTGTCCCCCACCCTGGAAACCTTGGGAAGGCGGCAGGTGGAGGAGTAGAAGCAAAAACCCCATTTCTGTCCAGGATCTCTTTGCTCACTGGGCACAGCGAGGCTGAGGCAATGTGCTGGGGCTGTGCTGGCACATCTTCCCAACCCTGAGCCATGGGGACAGGGCCAGTGGTGCCTCTCTGTGCCCCCAGCTCAGTCAGGGACCCCAGGACAGCAGCTCCTTTAGAAAAACTTCCCCAGCAAATTCCCATTTTGCAAGGCACTGCTACCAGGCCCTCGCCCGGACCCTGTTTGGGTGCTCAGGGCTGAGCTGGGCATTCAGGTACGAGGGAATTGGGCACACAGGTGATGCCTTTTCCTGGTCTTAAAATTAAGAGAGCTGACCATGGTTAAGAGGGAAAAGGGTTTTACCTCGGTGTTTATTGAAGGATCCNGGTGAGACCCCCCCACCCAAGGGACCCTCCCCCTGGATGGGCCTGGCTTTGTTTACAGAATGTGTTCTGGAGAGGACCTTGGTTTCTTTGGGCTTTTAGAATGTTTGGTCTCTAAACTTAACGAAATACTGGGTCTAAGAGGAGTTACCAAACTTAAAGAATTATAACCATGTAACCTAAAAGCACAAGGAATATATAAAGCTATATAAAAGAGTGTATAAAAGGGGTATAAAAGAAAAGCAAAAAATCATCATGGCATCACATGCACAAATTAACCCGGTGCTCAGGGCTGAGCTGCAGCCCCTGATCAATGCTCAGCTCTCCCAGCCTCTCCCCTCACGGTGCCCGAGAGCTGAATGTGCTGGTCTGGGGAATGTGCTGCACCAGCCTGGAGGTTCCCATTCTGCCAAGGCAAAACAAGGCACAGAAAGGCCTGGCTGCTGCCCTGTGCCCTCAGCATTCCCTGTCACCTGGCAGTTGTGACGTGGTTTCTGAGTGCTCCACTCCCACCATGCTTCCACGTGCTCTTGTCTCTGCACCCTGGGCTGTAACTGTGAAGCCATCGTGCTCCAGGTCCCTGTCCTGTGACATGGTGACAGCACATTTTGATCCACAGGAGCTGCTTCACCAGACAGAACTCAGTGCTGGCAGCTCTTGGCAGGGTTTCTTTGTCCAGCAGATTGCCATGGAGCCACATTCCATCACCTTTCTGAGCAATAATGAAGGAACAGAAAGACAAAGCAGGAGTGTCTGAATGGGCCTGAGCTGTTTGCTCAGTGCTGCCCTGCCCAGGGCCCCCACTGGCCACATGCTCCAGACAGAGGCATTTCCAATTGCACCTTCCCTTTGGCATCGATTACTCTCCAGTTCCTTGTGCCTTCATTTGCAGTCAGCAGAGGCGGCCGGCTGACATTGGGAGAGAACAACTCCTCAGATCCCATCAATCAAGTGCCATCAGGATCCAGCTTCCTGGGTTTGCGGGCCACAAGGTCACCCTCTGTGGGAGATCAGCTTTCCAGCCCTGCTCCTACACCTCTTCTACCACAGCCCCAGCTCTGCTGCAGGGTGGACAGGGAGAGACCTGGATCTGCAAGCTGCAGTTGGTCACTGACTCCTCCATCCTGCCTCGGGGCTCTCACACTATTTCAGGGATAAGTGGGAAGAAAATTCACAGATTTTTTATTTTGGGAAATAGTGAAATACACAGGAACATCTGACAGCATCAGATGCAGAGCTTTCCCCCAGGGCACTGTGTTCAGTTTGGGGCTGTAATCAGGTCCCAGTCCTGCTCAAAACTCAGCAACAGCAGCTGAGACCTTACAGACATTTCCAGTTACTACCCCCACAGCAAAGGAATGAAATTCAAATTATATATGAAGCCCGTTGGCCGTGTTTCTCAGCACAGCCGTGAACTCTGCACCATCAGCAGGGTTTGTACTTTATGGGGAAGATTGACCCACAACTATTGACCTTTCTCTGGAAAGCTGCTCTGGTCTGGTGGCTGTGTGACCCTGACAGAGCCACCATGGACACCAGCACGGCAGAGGAGCACAGGAGCACTGATGGGAACCACAGCTGCAGCTCCAGGCACTCCCTCAAGAAGCCCTCTGGAGGGACAGCCACTGCTCCAGCACCCTTGGGAGCAGAGCTCAGGGCTCTTCATGCCCTGAACATCTCCCACCCCATCCCCTGAGCACCCCAGACTTGCAGGAGTGTGACTGGGACTCGGTGAGCACACCCAGGGCTGTGACCCTTGCTGGGAACCCCGCACGGAAGCCTGAGCCCATCGCCATCCTCCCACGGGTGTCAGGCACACGGATCCGCTCTGAACTCGAGGACGTGGCTTTCCTGTCACTCTCAGTAAGGGGAATTAGTGTCATTACACTGTAGGAGGCAAAGAACCTTCCCCTGGAGAGACAAGGGAGGGTGCCTGGGATTTTGGTGTCCGTGTGCAATGTTAAAATTAGCAATTCTGTCTAATCCTGCTTTTCAGTGCTTCTGGGTGAGGGGAATGTAAAGCTCGGTGGCTTATGGACAGTAATTTTCTGAGCTAGACAATTTATTCCCTACTCTCATCTGAGACAAGGCTGAAACAGCTCTGAAGCTGCACCCTGTAGGCTCTGCTTCTGCCCGTTGGATTTTAAGAGGACATTTCTGCTTTCTCCAGCTCTGGTGACAACCGAGCAGTGCCCCTCCCCCTCCCCCCAATTCCACAGCCAGGCCCAGCCACAACAGTTTCCATATTATCTCACTGCAAACGAATTCACAGCCAACATGGACTGGAGGTGAAGCCCAGCTGAGAGAGAAATCCTGCCTTTAGCAAGCTCCCGTCTATGAATAAATTGGATACAGTGATTTTTGTGCCTCCTGGACTCAAGGAAATCCTTGACATACACCTGGGAGATGTGGATGGAGAGGTGTGGATGCACCTTCCAGAGATGCATTTCATCTCGCCCTTGAAGGTACAGCTCCCCAGTCACTGATTTAGAAAAGAGAGAAGACTCATGAATTCATCCACACCTCTTTCAGCGATGCTAAGGAATATTTTCCCTCGTTATGCTTTCAAGCTGACCCAGGAACCACGGATTTTTGGTGGAATTATACAGGTCAGGGCAGAGCTGCATGTGCCATCCTGCACCTTCAAATCAAGAACTCCTGCATGAAAAAAATTGCCTGGAGACAGCTCTATTTTGCTCCAAACTATCATCCCTTCCACCAGCAAGCAGGGAATTATTACCTGTTTATGTCTTACAATGCCATTGAATCAATGGCCATCTGGAAGATGTTGAGGATGACAAACCTGGCAGTGCATGTCTGTCAGGCTGCTGGGAGCCACTGGTCAGGGCCTGACACAGCCCCTGGGAGCTCAGAACCAGCACAGCCTGAGGGAGGGGCCTCACTGGCTCCCTGCTCAGCTCATCATTTCTCCAGATGAATAGTTTCACATTTCCACTATGAATTTGGGCAGTTTGGAGTTCTTACACCACAGCTCAGCACACTCTCCAAGCCCCCCAGGTCACAGGCACTCCTGCCTGGAGCAGGACCGAGCTCTGGCACAGCCAGGGGAAGCAGGAATGCTTTTCCTCTGCCAGGCTGCAGTTACCCACCACTCCACAAGCCCTGGTGAAACGGCCACATGCTTGCTCCCTGTGCTGCTGGCACCTTTCCCTCTGCAGCCTGCTCTCTCCCAAGGGAAACTTCTTTTGGAAGAGCTTTGGTTCAGGGCAGGAGCTCTGATCTTAAAGATTTTAACTAGAGCTTTTCAATCAGACAGTGTGGATTTAAAAGAAGAATTCGCTAGGCAGGCTAAAAATTCCAGTTAATTTTGTTTTCCTTGCAAAGATGTATTTAAAGCACAATCCCAACTTACACATCCATAAACACATATTTTTTTTATTTACAGCTCAACTAATTGATGCTTTTAATTAATATGTTCACAGAATAGCAAGGCAGGTGTATGTGTAGCTAAGTGGTATATAATATTGCCACCTGCAGTTAGGACTTAGAACCTGCCAAAACATCTCAAAGAGAGATTTCCAAATCCATGCTATATACATGAGGTCTTCCATACAGTAAAATGTGTGCTCTCCAAAGGAAATTCATGTATGAATGCTGTTCTACAAGCTTTCTCCCATGCCACACGCTGCACCAAAGAGATCTGATTGCAGTTTGTCTGTCTCCCTTTCAACCATGCTGCAGGCCTGGTTTTGCCAAAAGCAGAACTTTTCAAATATAGAAAAGGTTCCAAAGTCTCAACGTTCTTGTTCATAGCACCACAAAGAGGCTTAAATCAAGGACAAAGAGGCATCTTTGGAAAGGACAGTGCACCAGCTAACAAAGAAACAGGCTTATTTTTAGAAAAATAAAATTCTAGACAAAGAGAAGCAGAGTTCTTTACTCTGAACATGGCTCTTAGCATGCCAGTCACCAGGCTTTCTGCCTACTTGCTAATCTGCAAGCCCAAGAGAACTGTGGCATGGTTTCAACCTTAAAAGAAATAAAAAATAAGGACTGTTTTTCCTCCCCACATTAAAAAAAAATTTCAATTTATTTTGATCCCATTATAGGTAGAAAAACTAGTTCTTAGCTTCCATTCTGTAAATCAATGAAAGGAAGATACAATTTAGAACAAGAACTAAGTGAAGGTAGCAGTCCTAAATATAAAATGTATTTACAGAGGGTTGTCACTGCTCACTGACTTCCATCTAGGGGTTTTTTTGGCTCGTTGCAAGCCTGTGCGAGACAAACCTGAAAGGAAAGAGAAATCAATCAGTACTCAGAGACACTGGTACAGCCCACAGCCACCTGCAGCTCCGGCCTAAAGGACAACTTTGTTTTTCAGAGCGCTGACAAAAGCTCTTTTCCCCACTGTGTATTCAGCCAGATGCGATGTAAAGCTCCTGCCTCTCCTTCCCTGCTCTGTGCTGCTTCTTCACCTCTGACATGAGCCAAAATTCAAGTCAAGGGGCTGGGGGGGGGGAAAGGAGTTTCTATTGCAGCTTAACAGTCTCCTGACTCATGACAGAGGGACAGCACTGCCTTACAGCTTCAGGTCATGGCTGACAAAAACACCCAGACTTACCGACAGCTTCTTCATGAGCCCTCGGGCCTTGGGGTTCAGCTGAAGAAAATTCTTCTTGGTCAAATCCTTTGCTGTCAAACGTATGCTCTGTGGAAACAAACTCAAATCTCAGGTTTTCTGTTTGGTAAGCTGCAGCAGCTGGAGGCAGTAAAGAAATTAAATTAAAAAATAAAAGAAATTAAGATCTAAGCATAATAGATAGACTGACAGAGAACTACGTTCAGCTGTGCCAGAAGGTCATCTCACACCTTTCCCGCAGTGCATTAATGCACTTTAAGTGTTTTAAAGTGAATGCCCAGTAAAACATCCTTCTATTCTGTTTCAACCAGCTTGAGCAGCTCCCACTTCTGGCTAAGAGTCTCTTAAGGTTCTTTTTAAGCTCAATCATTCCCCTGGCAAACCGCAGTGACACAGCTAAAGAGACAAGAGTGGATGAACTGAAGCTGAGCTTCGGCCTCGCCTGCACAGCCCTCCAGGTGGGAATTACCTCCCCTCCGCCGAGGGGCAGGGTGAGCACGGCGTCCCCGGTGTCGGCGAGGGGGCTGCCGTTGGCAGAGATGGTGTAAACGCGCTCGTTGAGAGCGGGCGTGCGCAAACCCGGCGTCTTGAACACCCTGAAACAACAAGTTACGGGTGAGTGATAGCTGCTCACAGCACTCCTAGTCAAAGTCTTTCATTTCAGGTTCAAAGAGCCACTAGAGACTGTGTTGCAAGCAAATGACATAGAGCAGATTATAACAGAGATAGAAGGGAAATGGATTTATTTTCTCTGTTGGCGAATTAACAGTGAAATCTAACAAAATACAAACCTGGAATCAAATCTGGGTGTAACCACAGATGTGCCTCCCCGAGCACAGATATCAATCATTCTGCCAGCAGCTGGAGTGATAAAGCTGTTTTTGCTTGATCTGTTAAGGGGAAATAAACATCTGCTCATAAGATGACCTTTAACAAATGTACAGGCACTTGTCAAAGGCTTGAAGAAGGTGATCACCACTAAACCCAGGGGTTATTACCAACCAGTGACCTCCAAAACTGGAGACAGACAAACTGCAGCTGGTCCTCACAGGACAGGCAGTTGTCCATCTTTCATTCACATCAATTTCCCCCATGGTGTGGCACAACTCTCCCCCCCACCACTACTGAGCCAAAGTCCATCCCAGGAAAGAGAGATGTTTACACTCTTATTCTCCATTTCTAGAGGTGAGACAGAGACATCCCCATTACCTCTTGCTCATGCGCTTCACTCTCGCTGAGGGGGGTCTTCTGGCCACGGGTGGCTTTTTGGTGGATGCCTTCACCTGAAGCACATATCACTCACTAGATCAGTTACTTCTCTCTTGTGGGACAGCTGAGTCCACACAAACAGATGATTCCACACAAAATGTTTGGCTCGGTCCCTTTTCAGGGCACAAGAGCCCAGAATAAATACCATTCAAGCCTTTGGGACCTTCCCCCATTGCTAGAATTCTCTGAGAAGCAACAGCTGTTTGAAATCCCTCTCAGAGCATCCTAGACAGCCCTCGTCATCAGCTTAGTCAGGAATTTTTATCTTGAGAATAAAGTCGTACCAGAGAACAGCTATTCACCTTGGCAGTTCTTGGATTCACATTCTCAGCCTCTGTCTCTGAATGACACTGGCTGTCAACTCTGGATTTTTTTGGCAGAGGAAGCGATGGAGGCTCTGCTTCCTCAGTGGCTTCAACACTCCTTTTGAACTTCTCCACTAGAAAGAGAAAGTGAAGCTTATTTATCTAAGTAAATAATAAGTTTAAACTATTATTTAGCAGGGAAAGCAAACAGCAAACAACTACAAGTGGTTTTGGCAACAATTTGCTTCAGAAATCCGAATTCCAATGCTATCCTAATGGTTGACAGAGCACTACTTTGGATTATTTTTAATGTTTTAATAAAATTCATTAGAGGTACTGCAGGTACTAGGGATAAAAGTAGGATTATTTTCTTGGTTTAAATCTACTGAGGGATGTGAGCAAGAACTGAATTATTATTCACATTAAGTAACCACAACATGCTTCCACCTCACCAATCACACCACAATGCTTAAACTGACCTTTCTTGACGATTTCAAAGGGGGCATTGATAACTCCTGCTGTCAGCTTGTCTATTTCTGCTATTTCCAGGTCTGCCTAAAATTAAAAACAGTTGTGGCACCGTTAAGATTTTTGGCAGCACAAAGTTCTTGCAAGCCAAAGCTGTAGAGCAAATCCCCAATAATTTTACAGCCAGATCAGCTCCACGTTCGCTGCTGTGCTCAAACTGGGCCCTTTCATGTTATCCTGGGGATGACAGCATGCCAGCTCTGCACTCCCTCAGAGCTCAGAGCCTGGTTGGCAGCTGCAGGTGTGCCTCGCCTACGCCCTGCTGCTCAGCCCGTTGGGAAATGCTTTCATTTACTGCAAAGTGTGTGTGCTCTCGGGGATTTGTGAGCACAATCTAGCAGGTAAGAAAAGATCATGTAAATCCCACGTCTGATACAATGGGCGTCTCTCATTGTTAAGTTTTAAAGAAACATTTGTGAAAATATTGATGTAACTGTTTCTCTTGTAACGCTCCAGCGCGAGGAGCCCCTGCTGCAGTGTGTGATGGCTCTAGAGAGCTTTATGTTTGTGCTGGAAACCTACCATGGCCACCTCCTCCAGCGTCTTTCCACTTCCTTCTTTAGCTAGACAGAAAACATTTCAGACAAATCAGTACATGTCCGGGACAGCTCGCACAGCACAGCAGGGCTGTCACCACTGGTGTACAAAACCCAGCACAAACCAGTTTCCAGCCTTAGAGAACAGGAGCGGCACCCCCGGCCAGCCCGTGGGTTGCTTCCCTGGGGATCGCAGGCGCAGCAGGATCCCAGCCGCTCCCTTATTCCCGTCGGGGTTTCTGATCCAAGGGGGAACGCGCCCCTCCAGCCCAGCGCCTCTCGGCCCCGCTCCGCACCGTAGTACTCGAGCCAGTTCATCTGGCGGAGCTCCACCGGCAGCCGCAGGATCGCCATATCGTACAGGTTCTCCACCTCCTTCACCAGGCACTCCCCGTCGGCCCGCAGCCGCTCCAGGCGCCGCTCCACTGCGGGGACACGCGGCGTTAGCCCTGGCCGCGGGTCCGGGGCCGCTCTCGTTTCCTCTCCCTCTCCCTCTCCCGCTCCTACCTTCGCGGTCGAAATCCTTCAGGAAGGCCGCCAGCTTCCTGCCGCGGGAGCTCGAGCCGCCCTTCTTCCTGGCGGGAGCCATGGCGGCGCCGGGGTCCGAGCGGGGCCGCGCGTTCGAACCAACCGCC
>VXBT01012727.1:16677-66353 GCA_013400235.1 Oriolus oriolus | reverse complement strand
GCTCCTCTCCGAATGGTTCTGGAGCAGCAGGCACGGCCAAAGGAGACAATCTGTATTCCTTCCACCCCTGGCTCTTGTTTCAAAAAGCCACAGCTGTGCCGCCCCATCCCTGGAAGTGTTCCAGTCCAAGCTGGACGGGGCTTGGAGCAACCTGAGCTAGTGGAAAGTGTCCCTGCCCATGGCAGGGCCTTGGAACTGGATGGTCTTAAGGTCACTTCCAACCCAAACCATCGTGTGATTCAATTATTCTATGGTTCTTGCTCCAGAAAGCCCAGAAACAGCAGGATTCTGCTGAATTTCATAACTTGTTCTTTTGCTTCCATCTGCTGGTTAAATTACACGGGAGTGAGAGAGGTTGCAGGGATGCTAAAAGCCTTTCCCATAAGGCTGTGGGTGCAGTACATGCATACACCAATCCCTCTTCCCACTTGAGAGTGAAAAGTACAGGATTCTTCACAAACAAGGAGTTTTGGAAGGAGTCCTGAGACTGAGCTTTAGGTATTATATCAACCTCTTGTAGAATCATAGAATGTTCTGGTTTGGAAGGTACCCACAAGGATCATCATGTCGTAACTCCTGGCCTTGCACAGCATAGCCCCAAAACTCATACCATGTTCTTGAGAGCATTGTCAAAACACTTCTTGAGCTCTGGCAGCCTTGAGGCCATCACCTAGGGGAGTCTATTGAGTGCCTGAGCATCCTCTGGGGGAAGAACCTTTTTATGATACCCAGCCTAAACCTCCCCTGACCCAATTCCATGACATTCCCATGGATCCTGTCACTGGTCACCAGAGAGAAGAGACTGGTGCCTGCCCATCAGCTTCCTCTCCTCCGGAAGTGTTAGTAGGATAGATATATTTACCTAGGAGTGGGATTCTCCAGCACAGTCTCTTTCTGAGCCCTAAAGTGGATTCAGATGTCAACCATTGATAGTGGAGCCTGAAGGTGTGGTATTGAAACAGCATTAACGTGCAGGAGGAGGAGAGCAGAAAAAGGGACTTGATTTTTAACCTCACCAGTAGGGATTTGTGTGGCCCTCATCCCAAGGATGGTGCTGGCTACTAATGCAGAAACATTTGTGGGACTGGGCACCGGAGGGCAAGAGCTATTCCCTGTCAGCTGTGTCACAGTGTTTGGTTTGATGTTGCTTTTGGTTAAACTGGCTTTTCCATAGCCTTTGGCAGGATGGATTTGAAGATAACAGTCTACATTTTGGGTATAGAGAAGAGGGAGTCGTTTGTGTTTCACAGAGGAGCGGAAGTTTGGAGCCTTTTTTTTAAATTATTGACTTGAAGAACCACCAGAAGCTGCCGAAAGGATTTTTTGATTCTTGTTCCTAGTCATAAGTTCTATGGTGAGCTTGCTGTATGTCTTTAATTATGAAAGCTCACTGTAATCCTTGAAAAACTTTGGCAACTCTATTGTTTCCAGCAGCCTTGTATAATTTGGAAGCGAGAAGAGGGCAAAGCGCCCTTTCTTTGTCCTGGGAAATTCTATTCAATGGCAGCCAAGTTATACATTGTTTAAAAGTCACCAGTTCCATTCTCTGCTTGTGTTTCTCAAAAAGTACGGTCAGCAAGCCAGACCAGAACTGAACATTCAGCCTTCTGAAAAGCCTGTCAAGGCTGCAAATATCCGAAGGGCTATGGGGAAGGGAAAGCTGTGGGAATACAGGGTGGTGGAGGGAGGAGGAAAACTAGATGAGCCCATCAAGCCTCTCTGTCCTGGCACGTGGTGCCAGCTTGATCTTGGGGAACCCCATACTGTCATCATCCTGGGATCCCAAAGACAAAGAGGGAAAGGGCTCTGCATGTGAATTACGATCCGTGCTTTCCCTGTGTGCCTGCACAGCTCTCTGGTTGCCTCTTGTCAAAATTCCTAATCTGAGATCCTTCTGAACACATCCTGACTGCCTCAGCTGGATGTACTTAGAGTGCCTACACTAAAGCAGAACAGTTCTTATTCCCAAGCTCCCCGGACCATGACTTTTGTAACTCTTTATTTCTCATCCTAACAAACATACTCATGCAGAATGTATAGGGTCGAATGATAATGAAACGTTACTGAGTTAAATTAATCTTTTAGTAGGTCCATTAATTTCAGGAAATTACACAAGGGACTTGGTTGATTTATAATGTAAATGGATTTTAATAAAAGGTGTGGAAATGACTAAACAAACAAATGCACCTTAAGATGCAAACTCTATTAGAGTTTAATTTTAAATGACTCAAAAAAAGGAATATGTGCCATTCTTTTGTTAAGCTAGAAATAAATAAAATAACACTATAAGTGTTGAAGCTAATTAGTTAAGTGCTCAACTATTTAGTTTTTAAAACAAGATCACATTTAAGTGCCTTAAGGTTTTATTAATTTCATGGACCCCAAAATCCCCTATAGTAATTGAAAATTTAATTACATACTTTTTTCTGTTCTTTTCAGAATGGAAGCTTATTAAACTTTAAACATTTAAACATCTATTGAAATACCATTGGCTATAAACAACATGCAATTCTAAATACTAATTAAACGGGAAGGCTAAATCACTATAAAGCTAAACTGAATTTTAAGTAACTTTGCACTAGTAAGTACTCCTGTTTTTTTCATGCTGTGTAAGATTTGTCATTTCCTCTCTAAGCACAGCAGAAGCCCTGGGCAGTTTTAGTATCTGCCTGTACTGTGGCAGGCACATTTTTTTGTGGGTGTAAGTGCAGTGGGTCAGTCCCTAAGGGATAAGCTGTAGTTCAGGGCAGCAGACCAGGGTGGGCAGAGGGCTGTTTTAAGGGGACAGATAAAGCTGCTAGTGGCACTGACACAGACAGAGGCTCATCTGCCTCGTGGAAAGAGTGCGTGCTAAAATCAGACTGGTGAAATGCAGGAAAGGGATTGGTGGGACTGGTCAGGGAATGATCCATCCATGTGCCACTGGTTCACCAGATTCATGACTTGGTAACTGTTGCATGTTAAAAGATCCTTGATTTTTCTTTGTTTTATAGAAACCTCACAGAACTGGGCTACCAGAGGTATCTCTGTTTTGTTTTTTGGGTCCAACCTAGTGCAAGTCACTGTCAGTTGATCAACTGATTTACAGTTTAGTTAATTTTCTTTGGACACGTGTCTGACTTCTTAAAATCAGCCATTGCTGTTTGCGTTCTTCTTAACATAAGTTAAAGACGGAATTAACCTCTCAGTCTAAACTGTTCTCATTTTTAGATGGGACTCTTTTGAGATGTAAAGGTTTTTTCTTCTTTTCCTTCTGTTTGGTCAGCACAACCAGAAGAACATTGGTATGTCAAGGCTGGAGTAGGTGGCTCACACATGGACACAATGTTATCCTACACCCAAAGCAAGTCTGTACTTAAATTATTTGAGATGCTGCCAATCACTGTATCTCTATTTATACTAGAATTTAAAGTGCTTTAGGGATAGCGGAAGTAACCCAGGGGGTGAACAGCAGCAGATGACATGCCAGAACACAAATTCTTTTCAAGGAAAGTTCCAAGCATGGATCATGAACCCTGTCAGTCCATCAGGCAGAGGCAATTCCTCTCCTGTCAGAATATCCATGTTTATTACATGAAACACTTGATGTGTTTGTCTTCTGTGGCAGCCACTGTGTCTGCATACTGTGTTTGCATTTAAAGCTGGTGTGTTTTAAATATTCAGTGGTAGCTGTAACCTTGCCCTTTGATATGTTAGCAAACACAACAGTTAATCTTCCTCAGCATAAACCTTCAGGAGCAGTTGCATTTTGAAGGATGTACAGGTGGGATTTTCAGCAAGTGATGACTCCAGCTTCCTTCTTGCACATCCAGATGTGTTTTGGAAGATTCAGGTCATCCAGGAGACATGGTGAAAGGGCCACGATTCACAATCTGTTTTCCAAGCACCAGCACCTCAAAAAATTAAGAAGGAGAAGACCGTTTCATCTCAGGGTGTGTGTGTTCTCTCTTTGCCCATGGCAGTTCTCAGAATTGGTTCATTTCTTGTTGCAGCACTGCCCAGGAACCAATCTGCTTCATTCAAGAGTTACTGGTCTACAAAACATTTACACAGCGCTCTTTTCTCCCCAAAATGGTTCAGAAAAATTATCTTTGTACCACCACTGAAATGGTATTGTAACTTCCTTTTGGAAATACTTTCCCAAGAGGGTATCAAGGGTAGTAAAGGTAGAAAGGGGTTGTGGTTTCTTCCCTGTTCCCCAGCCAATTTTAGCCTTCATTCTAGAAAACCAGAGTGAAGATTCTACGAATCATTTTTGCAATATGTGAAATGCAAATACGCTTTGACTCTTCAGGAAACGGTAAGAGCAAACCCCAGCTCTTCCTTAGTCATGACACTAGATGGCCCCACGACTGAAGCAAACGTCCCAGGAAATACCTGCTGTACTGCAATGCCTTTTCCCTGTTCTACACAGTACTTTTTACAGGCTGGCAGATTTTGTTTGAAAATAACACAGTAGATGATGGTGCTGTCTCAAGTGTTGAAATTAGCAGTGGAATGCCATGTGATACCCAGTGCTGTGTACAGAGCAGAGGGAGCAGATGAGTCTAACCTAGCAAAGGAATGGTGCATAAAGAGGTAAATTGGTTTTGCACCACCCAAAAAACGATTCGATTTTTGGAATAAATGATTCTCTAGTATCAGCAGTTTGCTATAATGATTGCTCTCTCTTCCAAGAGACTGGAAAGAATAGAATACTAGTCTTTCTATATGTATATTTGTGTTGCACATCTTGTGGGATTTAAAAACATCAGCCTTGGTCAGTAGTAGTTCCTTGGCATCTCTGCGTGCCAGGCACAGGCAGAGAGCAGCACAAGTCCTTGGTACAGATGATGGGACTCTGTTTGCAGTATGAAGAGGACAGAGAGCTGTGTGTTTGTCACCTGCAGGCAACACTCTTGGGCTGGGCTTTTTCTTGGGGGTGGATGCAGGCGCTGCTCCACTGGGATAGAAGGGAGGGAAACTGGGGGTGGAAGTAGCAGCCTGTGTAGCTTTACTGTGCAGTGTGATCGGGGTGTTTCTATGCTGTGCAAGCGACAGAAATTGCCACTCTTTCCCCATCCGTTGAGTAGGTGCCACTTTTAATGTTCACACTGAGTCCTCATAATTAATCACAGAATCATAGGAAAGACAGAATACCTCAAGTTGGAGGGGACCCATGAGGATCATCGAGTCCAACTCCCAATGCCTCCCAGCCTGAAAGAGAAGGGAAAACATTAATTTGCTTAAGTGTGTGTTTGGCCATAACATGCCTTCCTTGTGGTCATAATTTTGAGTCCCAGCGAGGCAGACCAAACGCAACATGCTGATTTCTAGAGCTCTCATTGTAGCAACTTCTGTTATGACCCTAAAATCTCAGGAGTTTTCTCCACACACTGAGCATATATGGCATATTTCTTCAGGGTAAGGCTTTATTCAAGCATCTTGCATGATTTCTGTTTCTACCACCCCTGTTCCTTTACTTGATATTGCATCTGATATTCTCTCAGATGAAGCTTCACTGAATGAAGACAAAGACGATTCATGCTGCCTTGTTTTTATTGCTGAACCGTTTGTGAATGAATTTGGCTTCTCCAGTCTGTGCCAAGAAGTCCATGGGACTGACTCCATATTGAAATTTCTGCATGTTGAGACCTGATTTTGGACACTCCTGTGTTAAAATTGTTCAAGTTTCATGTTATCCCAATCCACTGATTCTTCCGGTGTCTGTGGTTCATTTGTTGTGTTTATCTATCAAGGCCTATGAAATGGGAGGTGTCAGCAAGTGTTACAACTGCTCTTTGTAGTAGAGTCATGCAGATCCCAGACCTGTTCACCAGCCCCCCTTCTCCAGGCACTCAGAGAACAGGTCTCTGGTTGCAAGGGAAGGATACAGCCAGGGTGGAGCATGAGGTTTCCTTGCACAGCCCCTGAAGAATTGAGGTCTGCAAGAGTCCCACCCTGAAATTCACAGCAGCCTGAACATGTTGGGAGCCATAACCATAGTAAAGGAAGTAAGTTATTTGTTCAACCTTAAAGTAATTTTCTCTTCTCTAGGAAAAGGTTTCTACCCATCCAATAGCCCTGATAATGTGTAAGAAAAATTAGATTGAAAACCACTTTCCTTGTGTTTATTAACAGTGAGTTGTTTTACAGTTCTTACATGCTGTTGTGTTAATTTGTTTGTTTCCAGAGGCTACATTTAGATGCTGTTTACAGCAATAAAGAGAATATTACATTTGATCTAGAGTTCTGTCTTAATTCACAGGAGGAGATGCGAACAGAAGCTCGTCGGAAAAATCTCCTCATTCTAATTTTGCATTATTTAATCGAGGAAGGGTATGTTTTTTAAATAATAGTGCTCTACCCTTGTGGGATTGTGTGTATCTGAGCTGCTGTACTGCATCTTTCTGTCCTCTGTTGGCTGAAAGCGACAGTGTGGGCCTTTGGGTTGCTGTGGGAAAGCGGTGAACTACTATTACGTATCCTCCTCATGGTTTGCTTTGTTAATTGTTTCAGTTTCTGGAACAAAAATGCCCTATATAATTTAAAAATACTTTAGATCAATGAGCAAAGTTCTTTTAAAATAGTATGTACTTTTATGAAAAGAGGGTTGTGGACAGGTTAAAGATACCATATATTTACTAGTGCCATTGTTTGCTTTTTCTCTCAGAAATCAGAGTAAGATAATGACACTCAGTTTTTTGATGTTTGTTTGTTTGTTTGTTTGTTTTAAATTACCAGATATGTCGATGCTGCAAATGCTTTGGAACAAGAGACAAAATTGGGTTTACGTGGCTTCGAAGTTTGTGACAACATTGATCTTGAGACAATTTTGATGGAATATGAAAGCTACTATTTTGTAAAATTTCGAAAGTATCCTAAAATTACCAAAAAGGTCCTGGACACTGGTATGTGGCTCTGTTCCAAAAAGAAAGATTTGGTTTCCAAAGTCTAAAACATGTATTTCCCTGCTCTGCTCACAGCCCTTGTCATGTATGTCAGCATTTAATGTTCCAGCTCTTACAATTACAGATATATAGTTCTAGCACATAAGGCACCAGAATTGAGAGATGTGGCTTTGAGACCTTCTGCTTTTCCTTCTTTCTTTATATAAAGGAACTAGAAGGTGGTATTTTCCTGTCTTTTAAAAGCTGCTTTGGTACTGGAAAATGTCAGCTAAGCACAAAGCATTATGGCAAAGATATATTTGTCCACTTTCTTCTCATGGGGAGGGAATAGTAAATGAATGATACAGAATAAGGCAAATCAGAATATGAGCATTCTGTTGTGACCCTGAGAGCCTGGATGGTTTTGTACTTGAGCACAAAATGTAACTTGGAGAAGCCAGAAGATCAACTGTATGCGAATAACTGATGAAGACCTTGAAGGATACAGGTTTGGATTAGACATTAGGAAAAATTTCTTCATGGAAATGGTTGTCAAACCCTGCCACAGGCTGCCCAAGGAAGTGGTAGAGCAACATCCCTGAAAGTGTTCAAAAAACATGTGGATGTGGCACTCAGGGACATGAGTCAGTGGTGGCCATTGCAGGGCTGGGGGAGTGATTGGACTCAATAGAGTTGTTTTCCACCTTAAAAGATTTAGTGATTATTTGCATGAAAAAGGCATGTACACTTAGAACCTATGGATTGGTGTTAATACAAAGGAGAAGAGCAGCCCTGCAGGACAATACAAAAAGGATTTGTTATGAATCAAGAATGAAAATGTATTACAATGGGTTTTTTTTATGTCGTAGTCAAACTCAGCAGTAGTCAACACTGAGTCCATGCCCTGGGTGAAAAAAATTCCCAAAAAGCCACTCTTGGACACTTGAAAGCTCTCATAATGCATTTTTTGGTCAGTAAAACTTCTCAGGCATGGAGTACTCTGCTATTATCTAAGCTCAGATTTGTGACCATGCTGGCAGGGACGCATCATCCTTTTTCCCTGAAGCATAAGCATCCTCTTCTCCTGCATGAAGTTTGTACCATGCCCTAAATTGTGTCCACGGTCAGACTCGTATATCTAAACAAAATCCTTGATGAGGTGCTCCTTCCTACTGAATTCTTTGCAACACTCTTGGCAAGTCCTACAGAAACAATTTGATCATTTCCATGCTGAATTCCAGTTGGAAGTGTTGTAGATACACCCACAAGATTACAGGTTTCTCCATGAGCTCTGCTGCCCCTAAACACACCATGCTCCCAAGCTCCTTCAGGGAAAGGAAGCTGTTTGGGAAGGATTATTTTATGCAAGTGTGTGAGAATCATGAGTGGAAAAGCATTGTACAGAGAACACTGGAAGGAGACGTGTTTTGGAACAACCAGGGATGTGCTGGTAGCATACAAACCCTTGGCTATATGAGTTCACATCCGGGCTTTGACATTTTGTGGAAAAAAAGCTCTCCTTTGACAGAAATAATTTCAAATTGTGTAAGTGCAAAAGATAACATAGTTTGATAACCACCAGTACAATGTGACATTTATTCTGTCTTGTTATTTTGAACTTGATTCCTCTTCAGAGGAGTAAGGCAAATTCATATTTCCCAGTTCAGCCATGAAAAAGTTACTAGCATTAAATAAGCATTCTGTGTGATATATTAAATTATTGTACTTAATCTAATTTCTGGTAGTGTCCATTTTACTGTGAACATGATACTGGTTTTTAAATGTAAGCAGAGAAACCAAAGACTGAATGAGCTAAAATGTAACAAGCTTGAAGCAAAACTGCTCTCACCAACACCAGTTTGCTTTCACTAAGTTTTTGCAAGCTTGCAGTGCTTTTACTCACACTGTTCCTGTTTATGCATTATTATTTCCAAGGCCATTAATGTGTGCTTAAAAATATTTTTAAAGGGGAAGAAAAAGGTTCAAATTGCTCTTTTTTATATCCTTAATTATTTTCCATTTTAATATTGATTTTGCCACAGCAGAAAATAAACAACAGCTGAGAAGTGGGGGAAGAGCAAAAAGGTAAGAGAAATGTGTGGGCTATTTTTCTGGGCAGAAAATTTTCCTAGTAAAAGCAATATTCACAGTGGTTAAAATAATGTTGTGATACCAGGGGAGTGCCAAAGCCTAGAGCCATGCTTCTGACTGTGTGGAGCATTTTTTCTGTATGTGTTAGAGGAAACCAGAGACTTATTTTTTAAACGGAGAGGCAGACAATTTACAGAGCCTCTGCAGTGTGGATAAAGTGGCAGGGTGTGTTTGAAAAAAGTAAGCATTGAACTTTGCTGTGATAGAAATCAATGCCATAACTTCAGCGGAAGCAAAGTTAGCCCAAAACTGCATTATTTGGTAGCTCTGGTTTTTAATCTTTTGGTATTTTGAGGAAAAAGGAGAAGTTATGGAAGCGTTGCATTATTTTTCTTAATTCTAGGACAGCAAGTTCTTCTCAGAATGTACCAAGGGTCAAACAACAGACAGTGCAACGAGCAGCGTCAAAAACTTCACCTGGGAGTACAACAGAACCTAAATCCCCCACCAAGGGGAGCCCCAGACAGGTTTAACAAGTTTTATATTGGCAGCAGTGCAGTTGAAATTATTGTGATTTTATCTGAGGAGTCTATATGCAGCAAGAGGTTGGGTGTTACACGATTAATAAATGTGCAACTAATGTGTTTTACTGATTACGTCACTTAAGGATTATGTGTGCAAGGCTTTGAGAGAATTTCTGGCTGTGACTTGGGAGGCAGTCACAGGCAAAAGTTAGAGGAAAAGGAGGCATGTAACCCAATGTACACTGAAAGCAATCAGAGTTTTTCCATTAATACCAAAATATTAATCCTTTAGTGCCAGAAAGCAAAACAAACAAATAAGGAAGAAAGTCAGTTGTAAGCATCTTTACAGTGCATAAGTTGTTTGAGACTGAGGGAGTAATTTGGCTCTGTAACGTTCAGGTTTGAGAGTCTCATTTTGGTAAGATTGATGTGAAATCTACTTTATTATCATCCCTTTGCAGAGGGTGAAGCAGGAACAGCTGGCTGGTTGGTGGGCAAGCACTGTGTCTACTACAGCTTTTTTCCATGGGCTTGGCTATAATTCTGCACCAAGAGGAACTTATCTCTGACCTGTTGTTACCCCTAAAAATACCCCAAAACATTACCTTTTGGATTTTACAGCAATAACTGCTGTGAAGTGAATGCATAATCCTAAAATAGCTCCTCATTTCTCAGTTGATGTGCTGTGCCTTGTAACTTGACCTGTCATTACCACTGTTCCTAAGTGTTGCTTCTTATGTAAAATGCAGTTCTCTGCTCTGTGCGTGGAATAACTTCTCTGCTGAGCTCCAGACCTGTGGCTTTCACTGCTGACACCAGTCAGATTTAGTTAATGACAGCATTAACTAAATGTACAGTGGTGTTTGAATGATCAGTATTGCTCTTGGAACTTCATCTAGGCTTGTATGAAGAGATGGGATGATACCTATAATGTAATATCTTCAATTCATTTACTTGGCAACACATCTGTTTTAAAAGGCATTTTTCTTTAGAATAGTGATGGTGGAGATACCCTGGATCAGTCTGACTTTGGCTTAAGCATCTCAGGAATCAGCAGAACTGGAGGAGACTCTCACCCAAGAAAGGTTGGTGGAAACCTCCTGTGTGGTTTATCAGAGAAATATGAATGTAGAAAAAAAACCCACAAAGGTTTTCAAAAATATCAAATGGTAGGGTTTTCTGTCTATTTTTATATAAAATGCTACTTGATAGTCAGCTGAAGGGTCAGTTTTATAATTTGGGTAATAATTCTTTGCATAGGAGGCACTTTTTGCAGGAAGGAATATTTATTTTTTAAAACCCAGTGGTAAATAACTATGGTTGAAGATAAATTTTGAATTCCTGAATGAGGTGATGAAAGGCTCTGCAGTTAAATTGTTGAACTGACTGAGTTGTGTGTTCTGTCCCCATTGCTACCACAATTTTTGTGTCAATTTTTGCCATAATTAGGACTGAATATGCAGTAAGGAAATCTACTGCTGTAATTGCAAGCAAAATTTGGTCCAGTGTATTTTTAAGAGTAGTACTACCATTGTGGTAAAGTCTACTGCAACATTTTTTTCCCCTTTAGGGCCAAATAATTGACTTCCACAAGATGATTCAGGACTCTGTCAGAGTGTCACCAGATGGAATTCCCTTGAACAGCCTTAATAATGATCCAGATCCTTCAGTAAGTGTTTCTGTTCATATTTCCATCCAATCAATATGAACTTGAGTTTTGCATAACCAGGAACAAAATAAAATACTGCAACAATGTTGTTTTTGTTCCCAAGTGCTAAAAAAGGGCTTAGATTTCTGAGAGATGTATTTCCTCCCTGAAAGGACAGTCATACTTGACAGTGGTCTAATTTGATGACAGTTGTTTACTCTGATCGTGAAAGCAGGCAACAAATAAAAAGGAGACCTTATGATGAAAAAAAAAAAAATAATTGCAGACACCTGCAGAACTTCTGGGCGTTAAATCCCGGTTCCTTTCACCTCAGTATGTCTCTAGCATTCGCCTCAGCTGAGACAACAACAGAATTTAGATGGTTGCGATAAATTTTCTGTAAACACTCGAGACACAAGCCAGAACTTCTCAGACAGTGCATCCAGCTTATGTGATGCTCGTCTGCCTGGCAACTGCTACACTGCAGGAAGCTATCCAAAAAGAGAATGTGACAAATCAGTGACCTACAGTTACATTTTTTGCTGCTCTTAATCTATGTAGGGCATATTTAGGACTATAAGTGCAATAAGAAAGCTGCTGATTTTAATGTTGATTCAGGTTACATTCTGTCAGAGGAAAAGATGAAAATATGGTTTACTTCAAAATTTTTATTATTACCCATATTTCTGCAGCCTTAAAAGGTGGTATTACTGTGATGTACTGTGATGTTTTTAAAAAAATACTTAATAGTATGTCTAAAAATACTTGCAGTGTGACAAGAACTTATGTTTTTCTCTTTCAGGAACGATTATTGAAACCTCTTAGTGCTTTTATTGGCATGACTGGCGAGATGAGGGAACTTGCAATGGTTGTAAGCAAAGTAAGAGCAGATTTCCATGTCAGTTGTAGAGAGATGTTGGTTGTCTTTATTATCTGGGAATGCTGTTTGTTTCTTTCTTCTGTCACTGATAGTGCTTATTCTTGAATTTGCATTTTTCTCTCTACATAGCTCCCCAACAAGTCATTTCTTTACATGTAGTGATGTTTCTTTCTGATACACAATGGGAGGAAATAATTAAGACCATTGCCTTCTAATGGGGAACAGGTAAATTAATCATGCTGTGGAGACTGTCATTGCTTTCCTCTTTGCTCTTAGTGCTACAAAAAAAGTACAATACTTCACTGAAAAGAGAGATTTAAGTATATTACCTAATACTAACTATTATCTAATGTTTTATCTAGCTGTGATCAGATGGTAAGAGAAACCTTGATTCCACCCTTTGGGTGAAATTTCCATTCAAGGCATAGGGCTGTAGTCATTGTGGATGGTGTGCCAGTATCACAGCAGTATCTGAATTCTGAATGTGTCTACTGGACAGCATCTACCAAAATTATTATTAAACCCTGATATTCCTGCATGGTTTAGAATCAGAGAATCATTTAGGTTGGAAAAGCCATCTAAGGTCATCATGTCAAACCATTCTCCCAGCAATGCCAAGGCCACCACTAACCCATGTCCCCAAATGCCACATTCACATGGCTTTTAGACCCCAGGGATGAGGATTCTACCACTGACCTAGGCAGCCTGTGCCAAACCTTGACAATTATTTCCATGAAGGAACTTCTCCTGATGTACACCCTGAGCCTCCCCTGGCCCAGTCTGAACCCGTTCCCTCTCCTCCTGTCCCTGTTCCCTCGGAGCAGAGCCCGACCCCCCCGGCTGCCCCCTCCTGTCAGGGAGTTGTGCAGAGCCACAAGGGCCCCCCTGAGCCTCCTTTTCTCCAGCCTGAGCCCCTTTCCCAGCTCCCTCAGCCGCTCCTGGGGCTCCAGCCCCTTCCCAGCTCCGTTCCCTGCCCTGGACACGCTCCAGCCCCTCCGTGTCTCTCTTGTCCTGAGGGGCCCAGAGCTGTGCCCAGCACTGGAGGTGCCTCAGCAGTGCCAGCACAGGGACGGGCCCTGCCCTGGGGCTGTGTCACACCCTGGCTGGGACAGCCCAGGGGCCACTGGCCTAATACTTGTCCTGTGCCTTGCTTTGTGCTGCCTGCACGATCTGCACTCCCTATGCATTCTCAGGTGGTGCAGTTGAGAGATGCTCTAATTGTAGGCTCTGCAAGCAGTGCCCTCATCCCAGGCCCTGCTGGGGAAGCATCAGTAATACACCATATCCCAGGGCAGGCTTGGGGATTCTTCCAGGATGGGCAGCTTAACCCCTGGAGGGAAGCGCAGCATTGTCAGCAGCATTTCGTTTCCCTCCTGGGTTGAGGTGCAGTCTAACAAACAGGCCCTGGGCTGCTGGGGATCCGTGGCTACAGCACAGGTAAATTCTTAGCATCCACCACCTTTGAATGAGTCACTGATCCAAAAGGCTTTGTAGCACCACAGTGTTTCGTAGTGTTGTGACTTTCTGGATATAAACATCACAGGTGGTATCAGCTTGGGTAAACCTGCTTATAATCATCTTTCTAAAAAGTCTGGAAAACTTTTGCTGACTGATTTTTATAGCTTTGTATGGCCTAAATTCTTGGTTTGCAAGTTTTGCATTTGTTGTTTAGTAGAACTTAAGAAATGTCTTAGGAAATTTCCAACCTTAAAGTAAGAAAATTCTCGTCTGTTTCAATTCCTGCTTGGTCTTCAATTTATGAAGACAAACAACCTTTAAAATAATGTTGTTCTTGCTGCTACACTAACAAAAAAGCAATAAAAAATTGCTTTCCTTTTGTTATGGTATGTTTTTAGAATTGTGCTCCATTATGGTATGTTCCTAGTTGCTATGGTAATCAACACTGTATAAATCAATAAAAATAAATAGCATGTGATATCTATTTCATAACACAATATAATTTAATTTGGAAACTGTTATGGAAGTCTCTACTTAATAGTAGAAATCTGGTTCATCTTAATTTGCTGTTAATAGAAAGGGAAAGTGTAATCTACTTTAAAAAATAAATAATTTTTTCTAATTGTATTAAATCCGCTTTTCCCCTTGGATACAACCACATAATTTTTCTTCAGTCTGTGTGGACTATTTTTGTTGGAGAGCAGAATTTTTCCCGAGTATTTGTACTGAGGATATGATATTTTTTGCAGAACAATTAGCCCCTGGAACACAAAGTCACAAAATATTATGAAGGCAAATGGAAAGATTCGTAGAAGATTTGGAAAGTTTGATGAATTAAATGAAATTAATTTAGTGAGTGCTTCAGGGCGGAGACTAATTACCATCTATCTTTTGATAGATGCTTAGAGGAAAAATTTCTTCCCGTTGCAGTTTCTCAGAGCTTTTCTTGCAGCATATAAAATCTTTCATAGCACGGAGTAAATAGCAGTTTTTCACTGTTACTTACAACATGAGTAATAACCTAAGTAATAAGTAATAACATTATAATAGGTAATAACATAAGTGATAGGTGCAGCCATAAGTTACTGAGCACCACATTTAAAAAAAACCAGAGTACTTTCACGTTGCACCTGAGTGAGCTGTGGAACTCGTGACTACAGAATAAACACGTTTTAAAAAGAGGAAAGAGAAATTCACTGAAGAGTGAATGTCAAAAGGTGTTTCAACTCAAAGGCTAAGATGTAATTTGAGCTACTGAAGTCCACTGATGGATGTAATCTTGAACCAACATGTTACTATTATTGCTTTTACTTCTTTTTTTAGAGATCCAATACTTGCAGCAATCGAGACAAAATATTAGGATTGGTGAACCTGCATATCACGATAGCTCTTGATGTGTTGGTTGGTTACTAAATCGAACTAACAGAAAACAGATCTGAGGAAGATCTGCTCAGCATATACATTTGGCAGGAATACATTAGGGAAACTGGGGCCTGGAGGGGAAGTGGAGGGAAAATGATTGCTGTGTATGCCTCTCTCCTGGGAGATCCCTGGTACCTAGGGTTAAATAATACAGCCTGTATTGCTTAACAGTACTCTTATTTTATCACTGAGTCGATCCTTTTACTTTGCCAGAGGTCATTATCCCAGTGCAGAAGGAGTTTTGCTAACAAGATGTGATGTGTGTTGCAGGACATTTATCTCCATAAGCCGAACGTGAAGTGGGATGATATTATAGGACTGGATGCAGCTAAAAGGCTGGTCAAGGAAGCAGTTGTTTACCCGATAAAGGTAAGGTGCTAAATGGGTTTGAGAAAACCAGTGTTGGGCTCATTATCTTGTTTCCTTGCAATTACAGTGGTGTTTTAGAGTTCTCACTGTTTCTATGCTTTTGTAGGCAATTCGTGTTAGAACTGTTGGTGGTCCTGTTTCGTGTTAGAACTATTCCTGTTCCAAATGAAATGGAACGTGCATTCTCCTATAGGAAAATTACCTTTCAGTATTAAAACTGTAAGAGTTAGGTACAATTCTTTGGCACCTTTGGCATTGTAATAAGTGCTGGATTTGCCCTATATTAATTCCATGAAAAATGACTTACAGAAGAGAATATCACATCAATTGCATTTGAAAAAAAAGAAAAAATACTGAAAACAGATTTCAAATTATAAATACAGTGTTTTATCTCAGTACTCAGATCATACATGTCACATTGTTCTGATGCAGTTTTATGCCTCTCTTCAAATTTCTTATTTTTCTTGAATGTGCTAGGACCAGTGAAGGTGCAATCCTTGCAGTTTGTTTTAGATGATAGATTTTTAATCCCTGGATTACTTTTCTCTTTCTACAGTATCCAGAGCTGTTTACTGGCATTCTGTCCCCTTGGAAAGGTTTATTGCTGTATGGACCACCAGGTATGGAGGGCTTTTTACCACATCTTTGTGTTTGTCACTTGTTTTGTCTCGTGGATAAATCGTCGATGTTAATTAGATCAGATTGTTAAAAAAGAACATGTTTTGTACATAAATTAAAAGGAGAGAATGTTGGATGGTTATGTCCATCTCTGACACTCAAACCTGGCCTTTCTCGTGAGCCTTGGCTATTTTTATACCCGAATCTTCCAGACAGAGTACTTACACTAACAATTCAGGGGAGTGAAAACTCAGATCTCTGTTTTTATTCAGCTTGGACCATTTTAATCAAGTTTGGCATGAACCTAATCCTATGATACGTCAATAAATCTGCCATGGACTTACCTCCTTAGTGAAAAATGTCCTTCCTTTCTTCTGCTTTTAGGGGTTGTTTTGGGAATGGGGTGGAAGCTTTGCCTTCTGCCAGCTGGGTGTTTTCCTTGTCAGTGCAGCTTCCCTGCTCCTTCTGTCCCACTTTGACACAGAGGTGTGGCTGGAAGGGTGCAGAGTGCACAAGAACCACCTGAGTCAGGTTGCAAAGCCTGTTTCTGCAGTGAACTCCATTTGTTCCTTTGAATGTTTAGATGTTCCTGCCACAGAAGGCAGCTGACCATTTCAGCGTGCACTACTTCAGGATTTGGAGAATGCATTTGCAGTTCTGTATTACCTGAGTTTCTCCAGACAGTCCTGAAAGGGACACAGAATATTCTGAGGGAGCCCCTCTGCTCTGGAGCCAGCCTGGGACAGCTGAGGGTGCTCACCTGCACAAGAGAAGGCTCCAGAGAGACCTCAGAGCCCCTGGCAGGGCCTAAAGGGGCTCCAGGAGAGCTGCAGAGGGACTGGGGACAAGGCATGGAGGGACAGGACACAGGGAATGGCTTCCCAGTGCCAGAGGGCAGGGATGGATGGGATATTGGGAAGGAATTGCTGTGTGTGAGGGTGGGGAGGCCCTGGCACAGGGTGCCCAGAGCAGCTGTGGCTGCCCCTGGATCCCTGGCAGTGTCCAAGGCCAGGCTGGACAGAGCTTGGAGCAACCTGGGATAGTGGAAGGTGTCCCTGGTCATTGCAGGATGTTGGACTCAATGTCATTTAAAGGTCCCTTTCAACCCAAGCCATTCTATGAGTTTTTTACTGTTTTTATCCGACTGGTAGTAGAATGAGGGGAATTTATTCAAACAGTTGCATTGTATTCCTTTGGAGAATGAATTTCTCAAGCACTGTTGTTTGTAGGTACTGGAAAAACTTTGCTTGCTAAGGCTGTTGCCACAGAATGCAACACAACCTTTTTCAACATATCAGCATCCACCATTGTCAGCAAATGGAGGGGTGATTCAGAAAAACTTGTCCGGGTAAGAATTATTCTCTCGTTCATTATATTTTAATATCATGTTCCCACTAAAAGAACTGGGGTCCAGCACAGGACTGGAAACAAGTGTTCCTCTGATACTCATAATCTTTTCCTGCTTTAGACAGAACATGACTTTGTTTATACCTAGTTCTGAAAGCAGGAATAACGTCACTTCTGCAGAAGTCTCATAAGGGATTCTTGCTGTGGGACTTCAGTTCTGTAATGCAAGATGGAGCAGATGTTTTGAAGGCAGCAGAGATCTTTGACTGCCTGATTAGGAGTCAGACTATCAGAGTTCCAAACTAGTGTGTGCTTAGTGACTCCTTCAGAGCACTTCACATCCATTTTGCAGGGGTTGGCTCCTAGGCTCCCTACGTTCCCAAATTCTCTGTTGTTCTTCGTGGCACAAAATGGGCTAAGAACTCCCAGTCACAAAGATCTTCCAGTCAAACGCAGATGTAATGTTGTTTCAAGGGAGGTAGTTTGACGTCAAGTGGGTAGATCCATTTTTGTATATACACTAGCGAGAAGTGTGCGTGGCTCAGCTGTGGTACAACAAAATTCAGGGGTTCAGGTGTATCATCCTTACCTATCTGAATCTCTCCATAACATCCACCAGCTCAGTGGAAACCCACAAGCCCTTAGCCTGCCTTACCCTCATCTCTTGAGCTGCACTTCAGGTAAATGCAGAGCTCTTGGAAGCAAATAACCACAGCAAACTGTTCTCTGCAAATGGCATTCCAGGCATTGTTACTCTCTCTTGAAATGTAGGCAGTGGCTGCAGCACACTCACTAGTCCTGCCTCCTTTGTCCTGTAAAATGGCATATTTTGATTCTGACATTCCCTCCCTCTTTTACTGATCCTCTTGACATCTGTCTCACTAGCTTCCTGGAATTTTCTTTTCTGGCGGAGTATGTGGGGACGGTCTGGTTTCTGCCACCATCATCCAAAAGGTTTTGTGAACATGCTGCAGCATTTGCATTGATATTGAATTTGTTGCATTTTACCCTTAATTAAACTAATGGCAGAATCAAAAAATGAAGTAAGATTGTGGACTGGGAGAGCTCTAAGAAAAGTATTGTGTGAATTTATATCCTAAAATCACATGAGGCTGGCAAAGGAGTTTTCTGAAGTTGGGGGAACGGTATGTGGGGTTTGTGGTCATTTGGGGGCATATCCACTCATCCTGTTTTCCTCAGTTCTACACTGTATTTTTGTGATTTTATATATTTTACGTATTATATATTATATTTCTAGTAAAATTGTATACTGGTCATGGTCTGTTTGTTACTCTGGGCACATAATTTAAACCTCGTGTTTCATTCTCACAGTGATGAAAATAACATATGTCTTTTAAAATTTGATTTTTTTAGGTGTTCAGATTTAAAAGTGCTGAACTAATATATATTGTTAGTGATACTTACCTAAAAACTCAAAAAACATTTTACTCAAGAAGAACTGATGGTGTGTTCTTACTCCTAACACAGGCCTCTCTATGTTTACAGAAAATTAGAAGAAACTTTGTTCTCCAAAGAGCAGATCCACATTTTTTGTTTCAGCTTAATAGTCCATTTTTTAAAATCTTGATTGTTCAAGCAATTTATGTTTGTTTTGATCAGGAAAAAAAAAATGTTTGATTCTTATCAAAAGAATCAGTCCATTTTCTTTCACTGTGCTTCAGCTGACCTGCAATTTTTTTTCTTCAAATCCTTATTTAAAAAATAGTACAAATGGAGCAACAACAAAAGGCGCATGTTTAATCTCAATAACAATTTAGGAGTTCCCAGAATCCTCTGTTGGATCATTTTCTTCTATCCCATTATTCTCAGGGTACTCTGATAGGATTTAGACAGAAAGATTTACACACAAAGACAGGATTACAAGGCTGTGTTCTTTATATCTCCTTTACAAACCTCTCAGAATCTGAGAGGATTCAGAGACCCTCAGCCTACCCAGAGCCTTTTGCCAGCAGATATCCCTTGGGATGTGGGTGCTGTTAATTTATCTTCCATGCCAGTGCCCTTTGGTGCCTTCTTGTGTGAATTTCTCTTTCACGTTTACTCTTCTCTCTGAACAGGTGTTGTTTGAGCTCGCTCGGTACCATGCTCCTTCCACAATTTTCTTGGATGAGCTGGAGTCAGTTATGAGTCAAAGAGGCACTGCACCTGGGTAACTGGTGGGACCACTTTGGGGATTAAAAGAGACAGGTGTAGTGGTTGTGTCAGTCACAGCAGAGAAGCAAGACAGGTTGTGTGAAGATTAGCAAGGGGCTGCAGGGGCAACGGGAAGGGAGGTGCAGGAATTTACAACCAATTGTGCTGTATTTTAAAGGGATTTGAAATGGAAATAAAGGCAGTGGTGGGGGGAAACAACAGGTGGACTGTTAGAGATAAGTTAGAAGCAGCTTATTTTGTGACACTTTGAACATAGGCATAGCAGAGTAATAGGGAGTGTACACAGTGGAATGGCATTTTCATTAGTGACAGATTTTGGTGGCGTTGTCAGGACTTCCCGTTGCAGGAGTGGGAGGCTGTTGTTACTTTCATCCAAGATGTAGACAGTTTATAGTTAAAAGCACACTGAGAAGGTTTGGAATGGGAAAGAAGCAGGAGAAACATAAAAATACTGTCATAACAGTTAGGAACCCATTACAGTGGATTTTACGTACAGTGAATTACATGATCACTTTATTTATATTATATTGTATGTTTATGTTATATGGTTACTATTTATAAATAGAATATGCGCTATTATAAAGGTACTACTTGTAGTCATTCTCACTTTAAAAATGCAAATAATGAGCCAAATTTGTCCTTCATATGTACATTTAAAAGCTCTCATTAGCATAACTGGGTTATGTATTCTAGTAAGGATTTTTATCCTAGATGTTGTACTTATTTTTACATGTACTTATTAAATACTGACTTGGCATTGATGTTTGAATGCCTTTGCAGAAATAAGTCATTAAACCTGAACTGCAGCCCTTACCATCTAAGGTCCTGATGTTTTGCCTGGGATTGATCCAGGAGTTTCCAAGAGCTTCACATCTGGAACCAGGAGTTCCAGCTGGTTTTCTGCAAAACAGATTACCTGTATGATGGCCAGAATTCTTAGCATTTTGCTTAAGTTCTCCTTTCTTGAAGAAGGATCCTTTCTGTGTGGTCTCTGCCCCATTTCTAAATTCATATCAGTATGGCATATTTTTCTGTTTTCTTTTGATAGAACATTTTGCAAAATGTTGAAATCAGTAGTAGGTTTATCTTCTTGTGGCCACTTCACATTCACTCACAGAAATATGCTACCCTGAAGACATAGGTGTACAAGGTACTTGATGGCAACTATCACATTTTAAGAAGTCCTTGCTAAAGATCAATCAATCAATCAATTGGAGCCTTAGCTCTTTTCTAGTAAATGTTGCATGGAGATTAACATGAAGACAGAAATAAAAATAAAATTTTTCTTTGGATCCAGTAATAGTGAATTCTCCTCACTTTAATGCACTGAAAAGAGTCCATTTAAGTAATCATTAGAAAGCTTGATTTTAATGCTTAGATGTTAGCTAATGGAGCTTAATCATGCTTTGAACTGGGGCAAAACTGTGACAAGGGCTCAGTTGATGTGAATGACTCTGTATAAATAAAGATGATTACTTTAATGCACTGAGCAAATAATATTTCTCTGAATCTTGGTAGTGGTGAACATGAAGGAAGTCGGCGGATGAAAACAGAATTACTGGTGCAGATGGATGGCTTGGCCCGATCTGATGATCTTGTATTTGTTTTAGCAGCTTCCAATCTGCCATGGTAAGAGATCCAGAGAGTACATTTTGAATACATTTTCATGAGCTTCTAAGCACAGATAAAGATTTTATTTAGACTTCTGCAGAAAAAGCCTTGATATTTGGTTAAAGCATTTAAAGATTAATTTGGAGCTTTTACTTTTAAACTCTTCAATTCTTGCTATTTGTGTCACATGAGAATAATCCATAATAAAGTCAACATATGCTGGTCATACCAGCTGCTAATATTTAAAATGGAGTATTTGACTTTATAGGCAAGTTATTTACTATGTTTAAGCTAAGAAGGGTTTTCAGCCTGGAACTGTAAGGTGCTTAAAACATCTGGTGCTTAGAAGGATACTCCATAAATAGGAATGCTGGATTTTACTGTTATCAAATGTGACTTTGAGAAGTTGAGGGACAAAATTCTTCAGTTTCTTTAACACAATTTAGTATAGAAGAAAAAACAATTTAAGACTGGAACTGGGCAATTTCATCATGTTGGTTCTCAAACTGGGCAGGACGTGTTTTGGGAACAAGGCAAGCCAGAGAGGATGAGGAAGGGAAGTAACATTTGTAGTGTAACAGCTGTGGATGCTCAGGAGAGGAGTTGCTGATCCTCATAACGCTGATATCTTTCTGGATACCGCTGTTCCTAAAGGTGCCTGGACCTAGATGTGTCTGTTCCCCGCTCACATGTAGAGGAGCACAAGCTTGGAGTCAGAAAAGGAGAAGATATCAGTCCTGTTTCCAGGAAACTTCAAGCCATGGTCTGGCAGTCATTTGTTGGAGCCCAGTGAGAGGTGTTCCCAGAAATGACCTTGTGTGAGAAGCAGTTCAGCAGCATTTCAAGTGGCAAATGAAAAACTGACTTGAAATTTGACTTAAAGGTGCTTTGCTTAGTGAGGTGACACTTGCCCAGCTCTGCAGTGTGACAGCCACAGAGCAGGGCACCCAAAACCAGCTGGGAGCCAGAGAGGGCTCTGCACCCACAAAACCACAGGCTTCATTCATAGATTGTTTTTCAAGATTAGTGATTTTTGGCTGAATCTTACGAAGTTGCCATGGGGACAGATGTTAGAAAAGCCTCTCTGTGTGACTGGAGGGCTCTGGGTTGTGATCAGCAGGCTGTTGGGAGTGTCTGAGTCTGCCACTGGGTGTGTAACCACAGCTGCTTCCTTTTAAGTACTTACAAAAAAGTCTTAAGTCCTAGAGCATATATTATTTTGAACATACAAATGCACATTTTTGCATATCAGCAAATGTTCTCTCACAAAGTCTGTGGTAATGTTTTATTCCTCTTGTCAGCTGATCCCCTCTTTGGCAGGCCTGGCTAAAAAGGTCCAGGAAACAGGCAGATAGAATTAAACAACAGAAGTGGAGTTTTTGCCTGAGAATTGAGGCTCAAAGGTAGTATTTTCAATCAGTCCCATGTGGCAGGTAAGCCTAGCTTGTCTTGTCCAGGGCTTCCAGGCTTTTTAACTGAGAATGGCTGTGTGAACACCTGAAGTTTGTGTAGAAGTTAGCTGTACAAGTTAGGCTGGTCCTTACCCTGGGCCATGAGTACAGAGCTACCACAGGCTTTTTTTATAGCCATTTGTCTCTTTCTTAGTAATACACTATAGACGTTTATGTTACTGCAGCATCACTGCCCTTTTAGAAGAAGAAGAATCTCTGAGGAGTGCATTGCACCTCTCTATGGTCTCTTAAATTATTCTGTGATGTAATTATCCATGCAGAGAGATTTCTGCATGTGTTCTGTTACCCTGTGTCTGCCTTACACAATCAGTAAGCTTTCTGGGAAGTTGTGTATAATATACAGAATTCAGTTCTGAGTATTTTATGTATTTGATTTTTGATAATTTTGTAATACTGAAGTTCTAATTTCTGCAAAATTGCTTCTTTGAAGCATCCAAAATGACAGCCTTTTTAAAGGTTGATGCGCAATGACAAGGTTTCTGTTTTGAGGGACCTGCCCTGAAACGAAGCTGTCAGTCTGTGTTGGGACCTGTCAGTCTGTGCTGGGTGGCAGATGGGGTATTCACTTCTGAAAGTTTTATATCTGAGACTTCAGAACTTCCATTTGGACTTTCTCTCTTGTGGGCAGGTTGGATTTTTGCTCTTTCTTAAGCAAGCCTAACCCATGAGTGTACCGTAGAGTGTGTGGCAGAAATGTGCCTACCACAGAGCAAATGCTTTAAGAAGTGGCTGAGCAAATGCTTAGAAAGATGTTTGAGGGGGATGGAAAGCCTGGTGAAAGCCTGAGCTTTCACATCAGTGGAGTCCTCCAGCCTCGAGGAGTTTGGGATTGTCTGCCTCCAGAGAAGTCAGCAGGTTTCGAACCTCTTTTAGGATCCCAACTATATATTTACAGATTATTTTTATGACAATTAGGTGACATTTAGCCCCACTGTCAGACCCAGACTTTATCTCCACAGGAACATTCTACAATAAAATTTCAAAATACCTACTTCTACCTAAGTTGTGGCTTCACAGCACAGCCCTGTGCTCTTGCGAACATTTGTTGTTAAGCTGGATTTCGAGAGATTTGTTTAACATGGATATTTATTGATCAGGGAAAAAAATTAGTACCAAGCTGCTTTTAGAAGAATGAAAAGAAGCCTAAACAAAGCTCTTTAGACTGTCCTAAGCTCTACTGCAGCTATTGATCTTCCTCTTCAGCCTGTGCTTTCTGCCCAGGCCTGCTTTCTGCTGCTCATCTGCGAGGTGTTTCTATTGACAAATTACTTGTTGAAATGATTGAATGTAATTAAATAAAATAAAGGCCTCATTAGTGAAGGAATAAAGAGATCCTTAATCACATTGTGAATGTTTCCTAATGTATCAGCACATTTAATTCAGTTTTCATTGCAGTGCTCTTTTCTTCTCATCCTTACCCTCAGGCTGGGTGAAGTTTTGATGCAGGCCAATAGATTCTTACCTTCCAATCCAAACCATTCTGTGATTCTGTGATGCCTCCTAATGTTAATTGCAAAAAGTCATCCATCTTATGGATCTGTAGAGCTTTGTTTATCTTTTTGTGCGCATCTCTCAGTACTTCCATTGGCTGCTGTTTCAGAGAATATTTAGGTTGGCTCAGTGCTTTGTATTCTGCTCTGGTTAATGTCACTTAACCTTGCATTTGATCACTGACAAAACAATTCAGCAAACAACCTAAACACTTGAGATAGCAAAAACATTGTTTCTTTATTTCTCTCTTCAGCCAACAGGTCACTGTAACCTTCTGGATAAACAGAATCATAGAATCACAGAATCACGGCATGGTTTGGGTTGGCAGGGACTTTAGAGCACATCTAGTTCCACTCTCCTGGCACGGGCAGGGACACCTTTCACTTGACCAGGTTGTTCAAGCAACCTGTTCTTGAACACCTCAGGTATGGGGCAGCCACAGAGCAACTGTGGCAGAGCTTCTCTGGGCAGAGCAGAGAGACTTCTGTTGGAGACTTACTTACGGAACATGGCTAAGGGGGCTTATGAAACTGTGGCCTTGGGGGGACCTGAAGCAGAAGGAATGATGGAAAGTGTCATCATTTGGAGGATTTTCAGGCTATTTGCAGAGGCTGGCTGTGGCTGTCCTTCTTCTGCAAAGGCTTTTTAGAGTACCTGTGTGGGCACCTCTAAAACCTGAGAACTTTTGCCTTCTTTGCACAGATGATGTTAATATAAGTATTAATATGGGTAAATAACAGCAAAGTGTTGCCAGACAGAGTATTATTTTTCAGCCAAGCAGGGCAATTTTAAGAAGTTTAGATGAAAAATACATTTGGAAGGTGAAAGGAGACTGATGGGGTTCTTTGTTCTGGGTGGGGCCCTGTGCAAGAGGGGTTGCACTGAACATTGGACAGCACCTGGAACAGCCTAAAAATACGAGTAATATTATCAATATAGCGACAGCTGTTGATTAACAAATTCTGGTATTTACTTCTGAGGCTTTGCTAAGAAGTACAGAGGGATCTGAGTGAATTCCTGTTGTCCTCTGCGTTCCTGATTTTCTGATTTTTGTGTTCACTGCTTGGATCAGCGCATGTGGAACAAGGTCTCCCAAGCCAAGACGTTTCTGCAGAGAGGGACACTTCTGTTCCTGCTAAGCTGACAGCCAGGCATGCTGAGGTCTGGCAGGCACCTGTATGGGGATTTGGGAGCCCATCTTCATGTTTCTTTATCATGTGCTCTGCCATGGAAAGCATTTGGTATTAAAAAAAATGACAAGTCACCAAAGGTCAGCTCCTGTGTTGTGCTACAAATCCATCTTGAGCTGGCTTTGAACTCCCTGTAAACTAAAGGGAATTTCATACAAGGAACTCCATTCATTGCTTTAATGTTGACTTCACTGGGACAAATATTTCACCCAGGGAATTGGAGAGATAGGGGCAGGTCTATTTAAGTGTGTCTGCAGTCCCAGGTTGCAGATGCAACCCCCCAACAGCTGGTTCCTCATGCACAGCCAGCACAAGTGGCAGTGGTGCTTAGGGCTTCTGTTCTGCCTGTTCAAGAAACTTTGAAGTGGATTTCCCCTAGATGAGAGTTTCTTGGCAGGTATGAGGACTAAATAATATTTTAAACTGGAATAAGGAATCTGTGACTGAGTGGAGTCAGTAGAGAAAGATTGGTACAGGATCTTTTTCTTATCTTTTTTTAGACAGAACATCATAACCAGTGTTGACATTGACGGAATCGGGGGTTTTTGGCTCACTGACACGTTTATCCAGCCTGTTCACCCTTCACATGTTCCTGTTTATAAGGATAATGTTCTTTGTGGCTGTATTATTTATAATTTGTATTGCAGGAGCAGTCTCAGTTCAGCGTGCTGTTCTGCCATAGTACATGGCCTCACATCCAAGACCTTCAGTCTGGATTTTACACCTACTGAGCATCCCTTGCTAAGAAGCAATTAATTAGTCCTGAGAGTGCCCCAGACAGGCAATTTTCTAGTGACTCCTTAATAGCAGAGGGGGAAAGGGAGAAGTTGTTGCTGATGAGAAATGCTGCAGATGAGTACTGCAGTGAGGGATGGAAACTGCAGCTTCTGATTGTTGCTGTTAGCCTCAGTCACAAGCCAGCATATCACTGAACAGGAATACACTGGATAATTAACCCTTCATTTTTTGGCACAGCTTACAGGCAAGGATCTTGTTGTCAAAGCCACGTCTCCACTCCAAGACGCGCTGAGACACTCCTCCTGTGCTTGCAGGGAGCTGGACTCTGCCATGCTGCGGCGGCTGGAGAAGAGGATCCTGGTTGACCTGCCCAGTGAAGAGGCGCGGCGGGTTATGATCCAGCACTGGCTGCCCCCTCTGAGCAACAGCGGCGGGGTGAAGCTGAGGACGGATCTGGACTACAGCCTGCTGAGCCAGGTGGGCGGCACCGTGGCAGGGACGGCGGTGCTGCGGCTGTTCCTGGGCCACAGCACTGACCGAGGGCTGGGGCAGCGCCTCGGGGTGCAGCCGCCGCCACGCACACGGCTGGGACAGCGCCTCAGCTCACCTGAGGCTCCAGCCACGGGAACACTGGTGGGACACGGGGCTGAGCATGGCACAGGCACGTGGAAATCGCCGGCTTCACGCAGCTCTGCCTGCGAAATGGTGTGTCCTGGTCCTCTCTGCTGGGCCAGATTTTCAGCCTTAAATACAGGGAGACTTCCAGCAACAGCAGATTTTATCACTGTTCTCACCAAGCTGGGAGCACTTCCAATTCATCAGGGTAATGAACAGTTAATTGTGTAGGGAAGGTTTGTCACAGCTCCACTGCTGCAGCAGAAAAGAGCATTTGACAGTGAAGAGATTCACTAGACACCCAGGCTGCCTTCATTTAGCCCTTTGTCATGTCCTGAATTCTTTGGAAACAGAATCCTAGAATGGTTTGGGTGGCAAGGGACTTCAAGGATCATCTTGTTCCGACCTCCAGCCATAAGCAGGGACACCTTCAATTAGCCCAGGCTGCTCAAGGCCTCAGTTCCTAAATATTTTGGTTTATCCAGCTGAGATTTTTTTACATCTGTTTACAGAGACAATATTGCTCATTTCTGGGTTCATAAGTGTTAATAAGGAAATACGGTTATTTCATTAACAGAGAAGTTGAGGATGGACTCAGAAAGGTGGGTTTTATTTGACCTACAGAAAACTGACATTTAGAAAGAAAATGCCCAGTGTTTTCCTTGGTCCTACAATGTATTGCAGGCATTCAAAAAAGTAATGAGCTACATCACTTTGAGGGGAGGATACACAAAAAAATAGATTAGTGTGTATGTATCTGTGTGTATATAAACATGTATTTCAGACAGCAATAGACCTCACAAAAATATATATAAATACACATACAGTATACCTGTAAATTCCAGTTCTGTCTGATTTGTGAGTTGTATGTATCATTCTGATTCCATCACAGGAAACAAATGGATACTCTGGCTCAGACATAAAACTCGTGTGCAAGGAGGCAGCCATGAGACCAGTGAGGAAAATTTTCGATGCTCTTGAAAATCATCAGCCAGGTACCTTAGCTCTGAGCAGAGAATCCGGCCTGGGAAGTGCTGATCGCCCGCTGTAACTCTGGGAACGATCATTTTAACTCCAGCAGGTGGAGCTCTGATACCTGCCTGGAAAAGTTTTAAACTACAATTTCAAACCCTCTAAATTTCTAAAAATCGGGGCTTCTTTTAAAGCTGTCATTATCTGTGCTCTCAGCATAAATACAATTTTAAATTTATCTCACTACATTTATTCTGGTTTTTTCCTGTATTAAGTGTTGGATTAGGCAAGGACATAAAAGAGTGTCTTTTTGTAATAGTAACATTATTTGTCCATTCTCTTCTGTTTAGGTAACAGTAACTTGCCCATGATCCAACTGGATACAATCACAACAGCCGATTTCCTGGATGTGATCACCCACACCAAGCCATCAGCAAAGAATCTAAGCCACAAGTACACGGTGTGGCAGAGAGAATTTGAGTCAGTCTGACAGAAAAATCCAAACCAACCCCGAAATCTAAAACCTCCAAGCCTTTTGCTATCCACAGTGGCCTCCAAAGGATCAAATGGTGATGGAGGAGGAAGTGCTGTTGTTTCAAGGAACAAAATGCAGTGACAAGTGTCAGAGGGAAATCTTTACTTTCAAAATGCAAGGGTGGGTGAAGGGGTGGTGGTTATTCTTTATTAATGACCATTTTAAAAATGTTCTTGGAATTAATGTGATGGTAGCTCCTATGCAACAAAGCCTCCAGCCTTAATTTTATGTATAAAGACTTAAAAGATTGATTGCTTCTCAGTCTTTATTCATGACAGCTTTTGGGTAGAACTGGAACAAAGTTTAAAAGCAGCTGGACAGTTAGTGTAATCCTTCACTTCTGATGTTCACTAGAGCATCACAGTCAGCATAGCTTTCCCAGCAGAGACCTGCACCCTTCTTAATGAAACACAAAACAGGAGTTTTCAGTGAAATTCAGAACCTTAGTAGGGCGTGTAAATTTGGCTAGTTTGTCACTGCTTTCAATTGAGTTCAAAGCCTTGAAGTGTGTTATTTTTCCTGTTAGTCTGGAGTATTTCCAAGGTGGGGAAAAAAAAACGGAATTAGAGAAAAACTGCAGAAAATCAGCAGATTTAGGGTAATTAACTAAAAACTATTAGTCTGCAACTAGAAACCCACTGGTTTGCAGCCAGACATAAAACAGAATGCTAGAATGGGTCAGGCTGGAAGGGACCACAGGGAGTCACACCTGGTGCCACCTCCCTGCTCCAGCAGGGCCATCCCAGAGCACAGGGCACAGGATTGTGCCTCAGTGGCTCTGGAATATCCCTAGGGAGGAGACTCCACAGCCTCTCTGGTCTCTGTGCAGGGCCTGGGCAGTGCCCAGGGCAGAAGTTCTGCCTCATGTTCAGATGGAACTCCCTGGGATCAGTCCCTGCCTGTTCCTCTGGTGCCACTGCTGGGCCCCCAGAGCAGAGCCTGGGCCCTGACAGTCCCTTTTAGTTCCAGCATCGGTCACACACTATTGGAAGTCTCCAAGGGAAATGTCTTCACAGGATTTTGCTGATACATCTCCCACCTTCTGCACCTGACTCTGACCCCAGGCCACTGACCTCCCTTACCTGCAGAAACCAGCAGGTTCAGAACTGCTGGCACAAACACCAGATGTGTGAATTTGTACAAAACCGAAGCTGACAGTGTGCAAGGGCCGAGAGACACTATCTAAAGATGGCTTCTGTTCCTCAGAGGTCTCTTCTCCCGGGCAGAAAGTGGCATGATGAAAGGAAACAACCTCAAGTTGCACCAGGGGATGTTCAGCTTGGATATTTGGAATTGTTTCTTCCTGGAAATGGCTGTCCAGCCCTGGCACAGCTGCCCAGGGCAGTGGTGGAGTTCCCATCCCTGGAGGGATTTAAAAGCTGTGTGGATGAGGTACCTGGGGACATGGGGGAGTGGTGGGCTTGGTGGTGCTGGGGGAATGGTTGGACTCCATGATGTTAAGACAACTTTTCCAGCCTTAAATGATTGTGTGATTCTGTGATTTATTCTTGTGTTTCTACTGCAAAATCTCCTCCATCCACCCATTCTGTTCCTGACAGAGACTAAATCTGAACGTTGTAACCACCCACCAAGCGAGGCTGCAGAGAGACACTGTCACATGTGAGGAAATTCATTCATCACCATGGTTTTGTTTAACACGAACAAGCATGGCTCATTAACACAAAACTGTATTTTCAATAAGGTTAATACTCCAGTAACGCATAATTACAACCTAATAATTTAACACACAGGAGCACTGTAAAACAACTGTAAAGGACTTTGATTATTACAGTTTGCAAATGGACCAGAAAAGCCATTTACCATCATTATAAAGTTGGTTCATATTGGGGGATGTAGTGCACAGGAAAAGCATTGCACGCTACAGAATTAAATTTCATTTTACAGCTCTGCTAACCAACTGTAAAAACTGGAATCTGTCCCCATGGCTTGTGAAGGATTTTTTCCATAACATTAAAAAGACACAAAAAAAATCCCCAACAACAGTGAAATTTTGCAACTGTAGCATTAATAGGACCCTGCTGAAGCCTAATTTTAAAAAGTCACAGTCTCTAAGGCATTTAATACCAGAGTTTTGTTTCTGTATCATTCTTTTTAATAACAGCATCTAATTAAAACATCTGTAAAATGCTGACAGTTTTTAATTTTATGTAAAATTTGAAAAGCAAATAACAGGATCTGCTCTAATGAAAGACAGCCACAGTAGTTATTATTAAGCAATGGTGATATGTTCATTTAAGAGTCACTTCTAAACGTGCATAATCTCTGCCTTTAAGTCAGAGCAGAGCAGAGATGTTCTCAGTGAAATCACTACAGGCCCACTGAGGCTCTCTTGCTGTTTGAGCTTTATTTACTTGAGTGTTTTCAGTGCATGTTTTCAGTTTAACAGATTCTGCAGAAGGTGACACTTTCCAGACAGGGCTTTTCATCAGATATTCTTTGAAAAGTGAAAGTAAGAAAAACACTGCCTGTGTGACTGTGCTGGGCCCACACGGATCCCCTGCCCCTCACAGCCCACACAGGTTTCTGATGGGTGCCATGCATGCATTGATCTAGGGACCTTAATTTTTGAAGCAAGAATAAAGGAAGTGGTGTGAAACAGGTGTTTCTTCAAACTAGCTGTTCCCTTTCTCACAGCATCTGCTTCAGGATATGTTCCACTGCCTCTGGGAAGTTCTCACAGGTTAAGTAGGGAGCCGGGTTGATTTTGTCTTCATCTGCTGGACGATATTTACCTGTAACAGATTAACACTAAGATCCCTTTACCAAACTCCTCTGAGTACCCTTTTTTTCCCCCTGAAAATCACAGCCTTGTCACAGTAGTACCAACCAGGAAAATGCCCATCTGGGGTTCTCCTGCAACAAACATCCCACAAGGCTTCCCTAAACAAACCCTGAGCCCTACTGGAGATTCCTCCAGGAGCAGCTCTGGATCAAAACTAGTGTTACTTGCACTGGTTCACTCTGCTGTACTGGCAAATGTCCACCTTGTAGGTTCTTAAAATAATAATGTTATTTTCACTTATCTCTGGAATCATAGAATCCCAGAATGGTTTGGGTTGGAAGAAACCCTAAAGCTCATTCAGTGACACCTCCCACTATCCCAAGTTGCTCCAAGCCCCATCCAACCCGGCCTTGGACACTGCCAGGGATCCAGGGGCAGCCACAGCTGCTATGGGCAACCCGTGCCAGGCCCTCAGCACCCTCACAGAAAGAATTTCTTCCTAAAATCTGTAACCTGAATTTCCCATCTTTGATTTTTCAACCAAATACTCCCTGTTCTATCACTACAGTTTGAGATGAAGAGTGCCTCTCAAAAGACTATTCTGAGGAAGAGCAGGATTACTTCCCTTCATTTTCAACATACCACACTGTGTGGTATGAGCAGCTGCCACCTCAAAGACACCTTACCCAGTCCACAGGGCCGTCAGTAACACTGACAGTACCTGCCAATCCCTCCAGGTTCCACTTTAATGCAAAGCAAAATTACATTTATATGACCAGTGTAATTACTGAGGAATGTCACCAGAGCTCCTGCACGATCAGGGGTTACATTGCTGTGACTGATTTTGGCAGTCTGAAGTGCGACAGTAACAGTTCTGTGGTTGCTGCTCAGGATTTTTGAGTCAGAGCAAAAATTCACACCTACAAGAGCAGCTGTCCCCAGCTACGACTTTGGTCACTCTGCCATCAGCTGGGGGTCTGCGCTGTGCTAACACTGTTGTCTCAATTCCTGCTTGACAGGCTGCCTCTGCATCACCCCAACAAGGATGTGGAAGGAGGGCTGTCACACAGCACCAGGGCTGGCCCCAGGGCTCAGAGTGTACCTTCACTTTTGGGCACAGGGTGAGATCACTGAAAGCACCGCTGTCTCCTCAACCAACCAATCCATCGAGTACTTACCTGTCCTTACCAAAATCCCACGCATGCCTGCCTGCTGGGCACCACCAACATCATCCCTGCAGTCCTGAGACACAGCGGGAGAGCAGTGGGTTAGCGGGCACAGACACTTCCATAACCATTTCTGCTTTGCACATCACTTAAAAGCAGCGACACAGAGTCAGATCCTTCAGCTGGCTGTCGGCCACACTGTGACAGGAGTGGTTTTCTATGTGCTCTCTGCCTGATCAGATAGTGACTGAAGTAAGAGAGAAAACCCCATGGATTACACACTAAATCCTGTGAACTTTCATGGTATCATTTAGGTTGGAAAGCCCCTCTAACAGCATGGAGTCCAACCACTCCCCCAGCACTGCCAAAGCCACCAATAACCTGTGTCCCCAGGTGCCACATCCACACAGCTTTTAACTACCTCCAGGGATGGGGACTCCAACACTGCCCTGGGCAGCTGTGCCAGGGCTCAAAATCCTATTTCGTGATACATCTTTCTCTAATATCCCATCTAAACCTCCCCTGGCACACCTTCAGGCCATTTCCTCTCATCCTGTCCCTATACCTTGGGAGCAGAACCTGACCCTCCCTGGCTGCCCCCTCCTGTCAGGGAGTTGTGCAGAGCCACAAGGTCCCCCCTGAGCCTCCTTTTCTCCAGGCTGAGCCCCTTTCCCAGCTCCCTCAGCCCCTCCTGGTGCTCCAGACCCTTCCCCAGCTCTGTTTTCTCTCTAGAAACAACAGTCCCATCCTTTGGAACCCTGCTTTGCAGCCCCTGCACACCCTGCAGGGCAGCACTGCGCTGCCAGGCAGGTGAGGAGGGTTTTGTGCCCACGTACATCTCCGATCATGACGGCCTCCTCGGGGGTACAGTCAGTGCCCCGCAGAGCCTCCAGGAAGAAGGTCTTCTCTGGCTTCCCCACCACAGTGGCTTTGGTGTCCGTCGCATACTCCAGCCCTGTCACAAAAGGTCCAGGTCCCAGACAAAGGCCATCCTTCTTCTTGAAATACCTGGCTTTATGGATCGCTATGAGAGGTGCCCCATCCAAAATCAACCTGAAGAATGAATGAAGAAGAGAGTACAAAAATTATGTTAAAGAAATTATATTTATAGCTGAAGGCCTCAGAGAGTCCCAGAATGGTTTGGGTTGGAAGACACCTTAAAGCCCACCCAGTCCCACCCCTGCCATGGGCAGGGACACCTTCCACTGTCCCACGTTGCTCCAAGCCCCGTCCAGCCTGGCCTTGGGCACTGCCAGGGATGGGGCAGCCACAGCTGCTCTGGGCACCCCGTGCCAGGGCCTCCCCACCCTCACAGGGAACAGTTTCTTACAGGTACAGGATGAATCATTTGACCTTAACTTTGTATTTTAGCATTCAAGGAATTACAGTAACAAGTTACATAAAAAAACCCTCAAAACCCTCAAAGCCATTTTATGCATTCAGGTCCCTCTGAACTCCCCAGCTGACCGTGGGAGTTTGAGCGGGCTTGCTTCCACAGAACCTGCACCTCCTCTTTGATTCTCACATTTCTTTTATGTGCCCTGCAGATCTGCCTTGCAGCAGACACAGCATCCCCCTGTCCTGCAGCAAAGGGAAGCTGCATTAAATGCTCCTTGTCCACCAAGCACAGCAATATTACTGCAGTCCTCCCCTCCCAACAAGAGCCCTCCAGATAGCATATGGACTGCCAAAGCTTTCCCCTTTGATTTTACACTTTCCCCAGGTAATGCAGGTCATTCCAGTCTTTATCACAACAGTGTAAAACACTGGCTGTTATCCTCAGGGAAAGGAGGATTCTTTTTCCCCTTAACCCCTGGTTTACAAAACAAAACAAAACAAAACAAAACAAAACAAAACAAAACAAAACAAAACAAAACAAAACAAAACAAAACAAAACAAAACAAAACAAAACAAAACAAAACAAAACAAAAACCAAAACAAAACAAAACAAAACAAAAGCCATTAAGAAAACAAAGAAAGTCTTGCTTAGCCCCTGTTGTAAGAGGCTGGCTGAGATGAGCTGGATTCTCCCTGGAGGATGTCTGCAGAGCAGCCTGGAAGCTCTGAGCAGGACATAAATGATATTTCATTTCACTTAATTATCACAAAACACTCCTATTGAATCAATGCATTCCAAAGCAAGCTGAACAAGAAGAGAGCTAGGTTGTGCTTCTGTGAGCAGCTAGACACATTCACGATGGGAGGATGCCTCTAGGACACAGAAAAATTTAATTTGACAGCATCACCACAACCACTATGTTCAGCAGTTTGCAGCAGAGATCTCACCTGAGAGAATTCCTTTAAATGTGGCACCAAAATGCCACATATACAGAAAGAGAAATTTAGTCTCAGTCATTTCAAGTGGTGCCTGGAGAACGGCCAGACTCTGTGTGTCTCGTTTTGGGACTCATGTTGGGTTAGATTTACCCAAGTTAATGTTGGGTGTCAATGGAATAGTTGCCTACCAGGTAATTAGTCAGCCTGGGCTCCTTGCAGTCAGTGCAGAGGAAGAAGCACTCCTAGGGCACAGTTCAACTGTTCCTATTTTAAGCACTATTGGGTAAAAAATGCCATAAAGTGCCTCCCTTATCCCTCCAGAGCCCAGATCACCAGCACAGACACAGGAACTGCACTGCAGATACCTGCATTTCATCAGATTCACCTCAAAGTTCTGCAATCCCAGTGTAATCCCATTTTCAATGCAAATCTCAAGTGACTTAATTATCTGAGCAGTAAAGGAGAAGGAATAGGGCGAGGCTCGACAAGAAGAGAATGTGCCACTGGTCAGTATTTCCATGAGGCCTAACTGAACAGACACCAGCACATCCCCTACAGAGGACTGGGGAAAACACCCAAAACAAATCAGTGAGGTGTTGCAGTTCAGAGCCCATTCTGAGTCTTTTTAAGCGTCCTGCTCTTCAGCCTGAAGCAAACAATGGATATTATTCAACGACTAATCAGGACAGAAATACCAACTAATAAAATGATGCAAGCACTCGGATACTCAAAAGGTTAAGCTCATGCTGATGCCATGATGTTTTCCTTTTCCTTTTATACCTGTTTTATACACTCTTTTATATAGCTTTTATGTATTCTCAGTGCTTTTAGCCCACACAGTTATAATTCTTTAAGTTTGATCACTTCCCTCAGACCCAATATCCCGTTAAGCCAAGAGCCCAAACACCCTGGAACCCCCAGACCCCGAGGGCCTCTCCAGAACACATTCTGTAAACAAAGCCAGGCCCAGCCAGGGGAAGGTTCCTCGCTGAGGGGTCTCGCTGGAGTCCCTCCCTGGGCAATCTTTGATAGATGTGCTAATTAGCAAGGCCTGTAATTGCACACACATCACATCGTGGGGGGCCATTCCTTCGGGGGACATTTCGGGGTGCATTTCGATGTGCATTTCGGCGCCCCTGAGGGTCCTTCAATAAACACCGAGGTAAAACCCTTTTCCCCTCTTAACTGTGTTCAGCTCTCTTAGTTTAAAGACCAGGAAAAGGCACCAATGCAGTTGTGAAATTAAGAATCCACTCATGACCCAAAGTACAACTCCAAAATCAATGCCTTTGGCAAGGTGCACTCACGAGGCAGACAGGGTCAGTTTGGGTCAACACCTGTTGCTATGACACAGAACTGGCAGCAGATGAGGACAGCATCGGCCTCCCACTACAAGAAACCCCCCCAAGACACTGGTGGGCAGTAATTGATACTCCCTCTTCAAATATTATGGGTACAAAGACAGATTAAGGTGTTTGATATCAGGGTTTTCACCAGATTTCAAGGCACAAAACTGTGTGGTAGCCACCATCCTGTGAGCAAAGAGGGGGAAGGGTTCATCACACACATCACCTGGGCTACACCCAGCAACAGACTCACATCCAGTGTCTTCAAGCTGAAGGCTTTTCAAGTTAAAACCAAGAGTGTGGAGTCAAGCCAGAACCAGAGAGGGCACATGGCTCTGCACACACTGTTGCAGCCTGGCTCATGGATGGTCACAGATGGAATTTATCTGATTTACCCTTTAGTCTAGAGACAAGAAAAGCTTTAGAAATAAAACACTAGAGATCAGGTCCATAGTCCACCTGCCTCAACAGGTTGTGCTGGCCACTCCTGAACAGAAGATGCTTCAGAAGATATTGCTGGACATCCTGCATTAGGTAGGTAAGGAAAAATCCGCCCTAAATACTGGATTTCCTTCCCTATAGTACTCAGGCTCTGAAGGCTGGGCATTGAACATGGAATCTGCATCTCCTCTTGGAGAAGAGGAAACGGCCTCAAGCTGTGGCAGGGCAGGTTCAAGTTGGACATGAGGAGGAATATCTCCATGGAAAGGGTGGTCAGGCATTAGAAGGGGCTGCCCAGGGAGGTGCTGGAGTCCCCACCCCTGGAGGTGTCCAAGGAACACCTGGATGTGGCACTCAGAGCTCTGGGCTGGTGACAAGGTGGGGACTGGGCACAGGTTGGACTCCATGCGCTTGGAGGTCTTTTCCTACCCAAATAATTCTGTGATTTTGAGCATGCTTCCCCACATCCCTGTTTTTGTGTATTTCCCCTTGATGCATTGCTAAATTTTTCCCCTCAGTGACAGCTGTGGCTGTACTTCTGCAGTTTACTTAGACTGAAAGCTGTAAAAATGACGTCTGGGCTGCCTCAAGTTCATGGTGAAGAACCCAAACCCAATCAAGATTAGTGGCTCCCTCACACACTGAGTAATGCGTGATATTCCCACCACCCTTTCCTTCCCAGAAAGAGAAAGAGAGCCCAGCACAAGCCAGCCCCCCCCCAACCCCCTCCAGGGGCTGCCTTACCGAAAGGCTCTGTTCATCATCTCGTAGTGGAAGTGCTGAGGAGCCAGTCCCACCACCACTGCATTGGGGTTATCCGTGCCAATCCCTGGAAAACCAGAATAAGACTCTGAGCAAACAGGATTTAATTCACACTCAGCAGCACACAGTCAGCAATGTGCATTTAACCAGTTTAAGGCAAAAACGAGCATTTTCCGACACAGACGTCACAGAGACTGCTTTTATGTCTTTTGTAGATGAAGAGAGCATCTGTGGAAAAGGTGCTGGTCTATCCAGACTGTTCCAGCCTCCAGGGTGAACACGGCTCTGGAGCTGGACAGTCTCAACAGCAGCCATGGGATGATTCTGTCACTGCTCCCACTGAAATGCAGCACGACACAAAAATCCCTCTTTCACTGAATGGCTGCTTGCCATCTGAGAATCCCTCTCCACGTACATTTATGTGCTTTGTAAGACAGTAAAGCAGGAATTCAAGTGAATCCCATCCAGCTTTTCTATTCCCTCTAGTCACAGGAAACTCTGCTGACTCTTCCACACATCAGTCTGATTCTAACAATAAAGATGATACTGCAGCATGGCCCAGAAGTTGTTACCCTAGATTAATTTGGGCTTTTCTGGAAGGTCTTTTTTCAGTGTGGATTAGTGCCCTTGGGAAGAGCTCCACTGCAGTCCCACCCCTGGACAGAACCAGCAGTGGAAGCAGAGTAGCACCAGCAGGAGGGTTTTATTAATCACACCTTATCAGCTGCATCCTGCACTCGCTGGGGATTTTGTTCCACCTTCAAACACACCCTCTGCACCTTCACCAGGACAGCCAGAGCTCCTGGCTGGCTCTGCTGGCTGAGGTCTCCTGCTGCATGTCCCTCAGGTGTCTCAGCCAGCAAAACATCCACTCAAAGATGCCACAGTGGATTTGTGACACCACCCAGAAGCATTTGAGTCCTTCAGCCAGGAAAGGATTCCATTCATCCATCCCTGACCAACTTTAATAGAGATTAGCCAAGAACAGCTCAATAGCAGCCATTAACAGGAATTTAAAGCACTCTCCACTGTACTTAAATGTTCCAAGAGCAGCACTGAGGAAATGTGAGCCAAGCCCCTTGTAGCAAAAACAAACCAAACAACCCACTCCAGACCGAAGCAATACAGATAATGCACCAATGTGCCCCCATTATACCTCTGTCTGTGCCATCTTCTACAAAATTAGCATCAGCTCCTGAAAAACTGATGGAAAGATCCCAAAACCATGGAGATTGAGCTGACTGAAATGCTCTCAGTGAAAGAGCTGGTGCCTCTGCTGTTTCTCACCCAGGAAAGCCTTCCTGGGAGCACAAATACAGAATATGGCTGGGGGCACATTTCTCTGGATACAATGTTAGGTAGAACAGATTACCAGGTTTCACTGCTCTCACAGAGGCTTTTCTCCTGAACACTGACCTCTCTGAAGGTTTCTGACCAGACTATGGCACCAAAATTTCACAGGAAATTTCTAGATCCTGGCAAGGTTAGAACCTACTTAAATTACGCAGCCAGAAGATTTCAGTTTGTAAGGCAAGAGGCAGGGACCAGTGGCAAGCCATCCATATTCTCCTGCCTTGACTTTAAATAAAAAATTTTGAGTATACAAGATACAGTTTTCAACTGTGAGTATGTTAAAAGCATGGGTATCTTTGCTACTCTTGATGTCCAAGTGAGAACACGTCATCTTCTACTCCCCTAACTGCTGAGGGAGGGAAATGGGAGCATCTGAAAGCAAAGCAGGTTTTAACCAGGTCTTTAGGGATGACAATTTAGAGGAGTCAGGGCGATGATGAACCTTCTGTTACCAGCAAAGGTATCCAAGTATATGGGGTGAAACCTAAATGTTCAATGTAAGATAAGCAGCAATAACTGCCTGGAGATTTTGCATTTAGTAATAATCTATTAAGAGAGAAACAGCCTGCTGTGTGTGCCTACACACCGGTTTTTCAGCTCTGCATGAGTAAAACTTCTGTTGGAAGTCAGGCATTGCACAAATTGACACATCTTTGCTGTAAAAAAAAAATCAGCACTGGTAGGTCCAATAAAGCTCCACTGACCTGGTGATAACTGTTCATTTTTTACACTGGAAATTAATGGGAAGTAGTATTGAGTTTTACCTGAATTCATGACTGTTTGAAGGCCTTGCCTGCCATTTCCACTGCTCATCAAGAAGATATAACTTCAGGCTGCTTGGTGTTTGATTTAAAACGAAAGGACCTTTATGACCCTGCAAAATTCCACACTTCAGGCTCCACCGTGGCTGGTGGTCTGTCTACGACTGAGAGCACAATGTTTCCTTAGCCGTTCATTAGCTGTTGTTCACTAATTAGTTGTTTCCTGAGCACCTCACCTGTGAAATCAGGCAGGGCCTTATCGTCCACCAGGAGCAGGGGCCGCACCTGCTGCTGCTCCAGGAGGTTCCTGGCCGCTGTCAGGGAGGTGAAGATCTCGTGCTCTGCTATGTCGAACCCCAGCCCCGTCAGCCTCTCCAGCAGGTCCCTCTTGCTCTCCTTGGTGGTGTTGGTCACAAACCGGACGGTCACCGGGGCGCTGCGCAGCCTGGGGGGGACACAGGGGGAAACTGGACACAGGCTCCTCCTGTTCTCACATCTGTGCTTCTCTTTGGGGCTAAAAACTGACTTAAAGGCTGCAGGTGACCACGAAAAACACCGGTGCCACACAAAAACTTGTGTGATGTGGAACAGACAGCAAGAATTACACCTGCCAGACCAAGACAAGTCATCCTCCCCTCCTCTCCCCTGTCCACCATGAAAATTTCTGAGGAAAAACAGCGATTCCAACTCCCTCTTCACAGCAGCAGCAAGCACATCTATGATAACTAATTTGAAAAGCCTTTTTTATTCAAACTACACAATAAATAAGCCAGTCCCGCCTTCTGGATCAAAATAAACAAACAAAAGAAGCTTGTTGCTGAATTAATATATTGAACTCCACTGCTGGGTGAGTTTCCCAGCAGCTGTGGCTCGTTCAGGATGCTCCAGGAGCCTGTGTTACCTCGGTGGAGGTTTTATGTCAGCTTCTGCAGCCATTTCCCCCTTTCCTGAGGAACACCAGTATCACATAAAACCACGTTATTGCCCTGTGCTGACAGAAAATGCTACCAATCAAATAATTTTAAATGACAGTTTCAACAGCATTCCCTTTAATTATTCCCCCACCATCACTTTCTCTGTTGCTATAGGAACAAACACTGGCATCAGGACTGTGCGGAGAACATCAGAATAAAGTTGGAGACTTGCTTGCACCTGCCACTTCCTTCTCCTGTTTATCTCTTGTTTCACACTGACTCTTCACAGGTATGAGCTGGTAAAAAAATCCCCTGGTTGATAATAAAATAAAAATTAATATGCTTTTTCCCTATGGACCTCAATACAGGAACTATGAATGCAGTAACCCTAAAACAGGCACCTCTCCATTGGTTCCCTAAGTGAGCTGCATGCCAACCATTCCAGCTTCTTTTCAGGAAGGACACGGACATGGGCTGGCAGAAAACAACACGGGATAACAATATTTTTCAAACCTCTGAGCAGAAACACCTGGCTGTTCTCTGACACCTGCTCTCCATACCTGTGACAGCACACAGATATTACATGGATTTTCAAGAACATTGACTCTCAGCTGGCACAAGTCCTGCCTGCAGCAGGAAACGCGGTACAGTGAGTGGAAGGGCAATGAGTGAGTACCCAATGTTTTAGCAGTTTTTACTTCCTTGCAATTTTACACCTTTGGGATATAATCATTTCCACAGCATTACCTGTGGAAAATGCAGCTCCCTAATCCCTCTGTGAACAGTCCAGCTGTGTAAAACCCTTAGCAGCTCCAGTAGAGAGTTCAGTTCTGCTCCTATATCCTGATTAATCTTTAATGTCCCAGAATCTTAAGGTGTCCTCCTTCATTCACACCACAATATCACCGATCACTTTGGGATGTTTCCTCGTCCATCGCAAGATGTCTTCTCCAGGAAAACACTACAAATATTCCTGGGGCTGTGTGTGCTGTTTCACCAGTGACTTGGTTAGAATAAATCATTTTCCTGTGCCTTGGTCTCTTTAGGCCTTCACCACAAGAGAAAGAGTTAACTGCCCTGTTTAGTAATGTGTTGAAATTCTTACAGAAGATGGGCTGTGTTAACAAATGCTTCTCAAAGTACAAAAAAAAAAAGAAGAGAGGTTGTTTACCTAGCAGAAAGAAACTTTAAAAGCAGAAATAACCAAGAAAAGCTTTGTCTGAATGAAATGAGAGCTCTGCAGAAGTTGCGTTGCCCACTAGACTTTTCTCTTATACCACTTTATCTCAGCACAGATCTAAAAGCTCTGACAGACGATCAGGCTCCTGTAGTTAAACAAAGCCCTGAGGACCAGCTCAGCTGAACTGATTTTGAGGTAATTCACCCAAACTCAGCTTCGGCTACGGCTGTCTCACATGTGAATCAGTGGAGACACCTTGAATATTGGGGGTTTTACGTCTAGAAAAGGCTTGGAAAACACAGAAAGAGGCACTGAGGAAAGCAGCAGGAGCTCAGGTGACACCAACATCTCCATCCTTTGCTGAGTTCTCCTGGCATTAACACAGGTTAAAGGACTTGGCCGCATGTTTGCCCCCGGCCCCGCTCGCCCACCCCTTCGTGCAAACACCACCGACACAACCTCCCAGAGGAAACCTCAAAAAAGAGGGAAACTTGCCTTTTGAGGGCCTCCTGCGCGCCCGGCACGGCCGAGTCCTCGACGTGGAGGGTGCCGCTGAGATCCACCAGCACGGCCTTCAGCGCGCGCCGCGCCGACATCGCGCCCTGGGACAGGCAACGGGGACCTCAAACTGCTGGGCAGGCCACAGCCACAGCACCCAGGGGCTCCACAAGCACCTCGCTGGTGCCAAGCCCGGTGTGACCCACAGCACCACTCGCAGTGTGAAATGGGCCCCTCTAGACAGCGGGGACAAAAGGCAGCGTTTAAAAATAAAATACGTCATTGACGGGGGCGGTGTTTTTTTCCCAAAGACTCTGTCTGTGGAAATAAGGTGCTGTTTGCTCTCTAGGAGCATCAAAACAAACGAACAAAAAAAATTCTCTGAACGACTCAAGGGTGTTGGGGAGAGGGTGATTAGGTCTGGGATTGCTGGCTCAAGGGCTCGGCAAGAATATTTCGGCAAGTCCCACCGACACCAGCAGTGAACATAAAGACACGGTGGTCTGGCAGCAAAGCTCAAAATGCTCTGCCGAAGTGGATATTGTTGATTTCATTTTTGTAAGCAAGATCTGGGGTGATCCAGCCCCCACCACAGCCACTCTGAGGCTGCTCGGTGGTGACAGTGAGGAAGTGGCAGATTTTTTGGCCTGGAAGCTCTCAGGGCTCACAGAAATCCAGCACCTAGAAGGAGACAGCCTGGCAATGTTTCTGGGTCCACGAGACTCGACCCAAAATAAAAGCCAGCATTTGAAGGGCAAAGGCACCAGGGAAGGAACAGAGAGGTGATGTTTGAGTCGCCTGGCTGAAGATATGCCTCCAGAAACAAACACATCCCCTCACGTGTGCCTCAAGTGCTGCATTCTGCTCCACGAGCAAGTCTGAGGAGCTGTTTTTCATAAAATGTCCAATACAGCAAGACTTTCTCCTGTTCATTAGACAAAATCCATCTGAAAAAGCTGAGAGAATTTGGATTGCTCAGCCTGGAAGAGATTTGGGGTGACCTAATTGTGGCCTTCCAGTCCCTGAAGGAGCCGTTCGGAAAGATAGAGAGGGACTTGGGACAAGGCTTGGAGGGACAGGACACAGGGAATGGCTTCCCAGTGCCAGAGGGCAGGGCCAGATGGGATATTGGGAAGGAATTGCTGTGTGTGAGGGTGGGCAGGCCCTGGCACAGGGTGCCCAGAGCAGCTGTGGCTGCCCCTGGATCCCTGGCAGTGCCCAAGGCCAGGCTGGACGGGGCTTGGAGCAGCCTGGGATAGGGGAAGGTGTCCCTGCCCATGGCAGGGGGTGGGATGGGATGGGCTTTAGGCCCCCTTCCAATCCAAACCATTCCGTGATCTGCCAACCCTACAAGCGACCACAGTTTTGTGTTCAGCTGGTTTGGGTACAGACAACACGTAGCACATTTGTGCTGTGAAAAAGCACACAGAGTAGTCAACACCATGACTGGAATCTGCCCTAATGAATTTCTGTCAGTTTTTTAAACGGTGATGTGAGCCTCGTGTCTCAGGTACACAGCACACACCCAACAGGAATCTCTGAGATTCCACTACCATTATTCCTGCTGGTTCTCTACAATAATAAATAAAAATACTTCTTTCACCATACGTCTGTTGATGCAAAAGCCAAAGTTAAATGTTAATGATATACAGCTGAAAACAGAACTCCTAAAGGAGCTTCATCAATTCCAATGGAAATTATATTATTATTATCATCATCATTATTATTACTACTGTTATATATTACTATTATTATCATCATCATTATTATTACTACTGTTACTGTTATTTTATTATCTTTTACTTTACATTTCCATCAATTCTCCTGTTCACAGTGTATTTATCTGGGAAATATGGAAGTTCTCTGCAAAGCCAGTTTCCAGCACAGCCTAATTTTAAGGAGAAAGCTCATGGGCTGCCAGGGAAGTCCCAAAAGCCCTCCAGAACCTCAGTTTCCATTATCGCATCCCAACGAAAACTCACCTTGTCAGGACAAAGGGACCCCCCCTTGCCCCGGTCTCTGGGACAAGGACACGAGGAACGCAACAAGACAAAACCTAAGGGAAAGAACGATATATTCTATAACAATATATATGGTTATATATGTCCTTCGATGTAAGGATGCTGATGACACAGGTGAGTCATCGCCGTGCCCTCCCGTCCCACAAAACCCCCCTCGCACCCCCGCCCGCGGGGATGGTACCGCCCCTTCCCGCCAGCTCACAACGGGCACACGGGCTGGCCCATGCTCTACCGGGGGAGTCCGGCGCGCGGGGAGCTCCCCTTTCCCTGACCCGGATGGTTCCGCCCGCCCGTTCGCGGCTGAAGGCGGCGGACGCGCCCACGCGGAGGAGGGGGTGGAGCAGCGAGCGCGGCTCCCCGCGGCCCTGACCTGTTCCCGCCGCCGCCGCCCCTGAGCTCTGCCCGTCGCCCGCGGGGTCCTGGCGGAGTCGCGGCCTCCCAGCCCCGCGCCGGGCCCGCCTGCCGCCAGCACGGCAAATAAAACATATAATGTAGTGAGTATGGTCATAAATAAACACCGACCGGAGCCCTCAGGGGTCCTCGCGCCGGTCGGCGTCCGGCAGTCGCGACAGGCAGCGCGACAGGCAGCCCGCGGGGCCCTGAGGGCTCCGGGCGCATCGTAACATGGGTATGGTTATAAATTGTATAAATTACACCCGTTCTATCCATTATATCCATATTGTTGTACCTGTTATAGCCTCTTTATCCTATATACACAATTTATAATCATATGCTATGTGGATATGACCATAAACTATATAAATTATAGTTTATCTCCTATATGGACGTGTTTATATCCATAGCCATACATTATGGATATCCATAACCCATTTATCATGAATATATCAATAATCTTTATATTATGGATACATTATATCCTGTATGGATATTGTATATCATACTGTATCTACATACCGGTATTATGATTTTATAGATATTTATACATAATATATATGGAAGTTATATACAAAATACGTTATCATGTCCATATATGGATATATAATACTCATAATATATCTATAATAACTAGTACATATTTATATATAAGTATATATATAGAGGACATTGGGAAGAAATTCTTCCCATTATATATCTACTATTAAATTATATTCATAATATATCCATAGTGACTAATCCACTTATTATACCCATATATGAATATATTTTTATAACTATAATTCTGCATTTACATGTGTTTATATATTTTTGCAATGTGAATTTTAATCTATAAATACACGAATTTTATGTGCATTTTTATAAACTGTTAATTTGTGTGTATATGTAATAACAACTTTATATACATCTAATAACTTTGTTCTGCGCATTCCCCGTTTTTGCAGCACCCAGCCAGTTTTAGCTGCAGAGTTGACAGCAGCAGCGTGGTTATTCCCTGGCTGTCTCTGCACCGCCCTCACCCCGTCCCTGCTCAGTGCCTGCAGACCTGCTCATTGCTGCTGCCCCACTTTGAATCGCTATTTTTCATCTGTCGGGTGAACCTCGTCCCAGTTTTGCCTCCAGCGCGGGGTTCCCGCTGCTCCTTCTCCCTGCACGAGCGCAGCCAGCTCTGCCCGCGCGCTGAGCCAGGCTGGGCCCGCAGCCCCTCTGAAAGCACGGCAAGAGGGGGGAAATCACACTCTTCACCTGTTTTACTTTAAAGCTGCCACTTGCAATCTTTAGTATTGGCTTTTATTTCAGTAAGAATGAATTGTTTTGACAGTCAACAGAAGTGAAAATGGAATTACAGACATGCTGTGCTTCAAATTGTTCGGCACTCCCAGCGCCACAGCCACAGAAACATCAACCACTGCTTTTCTTTCCAAAAAAATTTCACAGGAATACAAAATGTTCCACACGCACACTGCCCAGTTTCCATGAAAGACAGATCTGTGAAAACAACTGAGCCAGGCTGTACCCTCATCACCTCTGATTTACACAAAGATCACCATGAAGAAATTACTTCTAACAGATCCACACGTTTTAAAATTTAAAGATCCTGTTCTGCCTCAGGACAGCGTTACCACGTCTCATTGGGTTTGCTACATAAACCAAAACACAGCTCCACAGCAGAGAGATGATACTTGCGAGTGCCACAGGGATGAGGAAAAAAACCCACATATTTCATGTAAGAGCAGCTACTCTGGTATCTGGAACAGGATGAAGCCGAGTTTTGAGATATCCCCACTGTACACAGAGAGAGAGAGAGTTAGGAAAGAGTGCGCTAAACTTGGAAATTCAGGATTTATTTACAAAAATCACTAAGAAAAAAGGAAACAACATAAAACTCTCCTCCTGGATATACTTTGTGAAAAACTGTGATTAAAGATCATTAAATGCATTTATGTGTTTTACAGATTCTTCTTCGTATCCAACTTTAGTCATCAAGACATCAGAAGAGATGATCAACTACACTGCTTTAAATTAATGACACTGCCAGGTTTCCCTTGGCCTCCCCTCTTTAAAATTAGGGTAGAACACTCTAGCAGGGGAACAGACAAAGAATTCTAACTTTTCTAAAAAGATACACGAGAATCACCTTTTCCAATTCAGACCTAACTCAGCAGTCTTAATTGAGACAAGACGGGTACCAAAGCCATTAGGAACATTCTCTGCGAGAGGACTGCAAAGTCACACCCGCAGTTTCACTTTCAAAGTTGTTCATTTAACAAATGATAATGATGGCGAGGGTGGGGGAAGGAGCAGTAACAGAAGAGGCTGCAAATTCGCGGGTTTTTCACAAAGAAGTGCATTTGAAAAGCGCATGGTATTCACCTCCCGTGGTATTCGCCTCCCACATTTCCCAGGAAGCTCAGAATACAAATGGATCCCCACTTTGACCACAGTAATCACCACGCAGAAGTTTAATACATATTTTAAAAAGTGTAATAACAATCCTTGACAGAAGAGTAACAAATGCTAATTACTAATATCCCCAAAGTTAACACAGAGTTGCCCAGCTTTAGGTACAGCTTTTTTAATTTTTTCTTTAATTTTTTTTTTAATTTTGCACTGCAATTGCACCCATTTTCAACTGACTTTACCATCAGTATGAAATACTGATTTGAAGACAAAAATCCCCAATCAAAGCAGGAAAATTCAGCTTTCAATGCTAACCTGAATCAGGACTTTACCCAGCTGGTTTTATCTCCCTTGATATCACAGCTGGACTTCAATCCTTTATAACAAGTATTCTTTATAACACATTTTCAGAGCCTAATTCATATTCTCTTAAACAGTTCTGTGGTAGTAACTGAAATGAAAACAAACACATTGTTGTTTTTCTCAATTTAAAAACAAATTGGAGAGTGTACTGAAGGAAATTCATCCCTGAGTAACGAGACATTTAAAAGCTGCATCCCATTGCCAGTCACTGCAACATCCTATGACATTTACTCTAATAATTAATCAACACTATGAACAGGCAGCAACAGAACTGGTCACAGTCCAATGTGTTTGCAGCGTTGTTGCATTGATCCCATGATCCTGCTTAATGAAACTGCAAGGGAGCATTAGGAAATGGGATAAATAGAAAGAGTGTCTTTTATTATTTTAAGTTGAACTTCAGATTGACAGCTAAACCGTGCTGGATCCCAGGAAACTCAGAGCAGTGGTGGTCAGCAGCTGGCTTCTTTGGATGTCAAAAGGATTTTTACCAGGCGTCTTCAACCGAACAACAGGAGGAGAATGATTGTGATGGAGTTCAGAGCTATTAATGGCACTGCAGAGGGGGAAAAAAAAAGAAATTAATAGTGAAAATTTTCCTTTCCACATCACAAAATGACAGAGCTTCATATAATCTTGGGAGAACACCTAGGGAGAAGGAGAAAAAACAGTCAAAATTTTAGAAATACATCTGATTTTCTGATGCAAAGTTGCGACCAGTGGAAGGAGCCAGGCTCAAATCCTAGGATACCAGACATTAGTAGGAAGCAACAGCAGAGATATTTTTCCACAGCCTGTTTTAACTTTAACACAAATAACTCTTTCTCCAAATGAAACTAAACCATCTGAAAGTCAGTTTTATCCTTGGCTTTATGGTGCTTTAGAATAGATGTTTTAGTTTTTACTCAGTGGTGGGCAAGACAGGTTAAGATTTGTTACTTCCTTTCTATCATCATCTACAAAATGAATTTTTGGTGTGCTTCATAATGAAGAACTATCAGTAACTTACAAATTAAGTATATTTTTCTCCCCATCTTTTGAGGCACATAAGCCTGGCTTGCCTTTCAGAAACCCCAGGATTACACTTCCCTCACCAGGTACTTCCCATAAAACTGGATTTAGACAAGGTGATGCTAATAGCCCAATTTGGTTGATCACCAAGCTTCCCCTCCCAGATGGTGAACTGCAAGGGAAGGCAAAGGCTCAGCAGGAGAAACACAAGCCAGAGCCAGGGAATGTTTTTACACTCTTAGCAAAATTAGGGCACTTTAGGTGAGGCCTGCACCTTCCTACAGAGAGTCCAGGCCCAAACGAAGTACAGATTAGGGCAGAAACAAGACATTACAGATTGTAATAATAATAGTAATAATAATAATAATAATAATAGAAAATATCATGCCCTTACCTCTCATAACGGTTCGTATCGATCGAATAAGGTTTGTCAGCTGTGCTTTAATTCCTGGTTCCTCTCCAAATCCTCCAATCCCTTGATCGCTTCCCCAGCCAACTGTGTCACATGGAAACAGACACACACGTTAGAAAAACACCCCCAAAACCACACAGCAAATGCTGTAATATCAACGAGCAATCTATCCTGAATGTAGCTTATACTAACATAGACAGACAGCCCAATTAGCCTTTTTTCACGAGCAGATTTTAATACAAGAGGCTGAAAACTGTTAAACCTCATGTGATGCGATGACAAATACATATTTCTGTATGGAAAACCCTCACCTTTTTTATAAACCACCATTCCCTGCATGCCCAGAGTAACATGGGAGTTCATCTGGGCTTAAAAAAAAATAGCTGTCAAAATAAGCCCTAAACCAACTTCAATCTGTTCACAGTCCTGAAAATAAAATAGCAAATAATTGCTGCGTGTGAAGTGATGATGTTTCAGCACTGAGAAGGGGGCCACACGACAGAAAAACAGCCAGCACAAATTCCAAAGTCAGGATGACGGCTTTTGCAACCGCTGAAAAAAAAATTAGAACTTTTCAGGAAAAAATTGGGAACTTTTCTGAGCATGACAGAAGCCCTTAAGTTTCATGAAGGCCTTCAAGGGAGAAACCCTTCCCACCTACTGCAGGGACACAGCATGATGGGACCAGGGATGTATCCAGGGATTTCTAAGACCTGCTGGTCACAGCCCTCACCATTTACGGGATGAGCAGAGCAAGGAGCAGCTCCCAATATCCCAAGCTCCGCTGCCCAACCTGTGTGTTTTTTTCTCCAGAGACCACTCCTGAGTGACTTTTGTTTCCCTTTTCTTCTGTCCCCGGCTCAGCTGGCACCAAGCTGAGGGTGGTGGGCGAGTCGTCTCCCTCACCAGCCTTGCCAGCTGCTGCTTCCCACTGGGATGAGCCTGGAGCTATTCCCAAGTCTCACGAGGCTTACAAGTGGCTTCACCCATCCCACTAGTTCCCACGTCTCCTTTTTTTAATTCCAGCTGCTCGTCAGGAAAGCAAAACAAAACACCAAACCCAAACTGAGCAGACGCCTTGAAGCAAATCCAACTGGGGAGCGGGAGAAAGGGATCCCCTTCTGCACTCCTGCCAAAAATCCTGGCTCAGCCTGACGTGGAGAAGTCAGGATTCTCCACGCCAATAAATCAGGAAAACGTGGACCATTGGCCGTTTTTTTTCCCACGGCTTTGCAGATCTTTGTGCCGGTGGATTTTCTCTGTTTTGCAAGGCTTTGGCTTCCTTTGAAGGGCAAGGATGCCCAGCCCTGGGAATCCCACGGACCGAAAGGCGCCATCTCATCAAGAACCAGGCACAACAAGAGAAAGGAAACCTTTGCACGACACCAAACACTCCGACGCGCGGCACAAATAGGGCGTGAAATAGTTAAAAATGGACTGGAAAAAAGGACAATTATGGGGGAAAAATAAAAAAGAGAGAGAGAGAGACAAGGTACGACGGAAGCGGCCGGGAATTCATCCCCAAAGCCCAAACCCACCCCCAATCCCAAACCCCTCCTCCGCGCGCTGATGCTCCCACCGGCAGGGAGCGGCTGCGGGGGACGCGG
>VXBT01012727.1:0-16255 GCA_013400235.1 Oriolus oriolus | reverse complement strand
GGCAGCCGCGTCCGACTCTCGGTTCGCCCGCGGATCCCTCGGGACCCTGAATCCCTCGGAGCCCCTCGGGTCCGCCGGAACCCTGTGGATCCCTCGAGTCCGTGGATCTCGCAGAGCCCCGTGGATCCCTCAGTGCCTCTGGGATTCCTTGGAGCCTCTTGGGTCCATTGGATCTATGGATCCCTCTGGTCAATGGATCACTTGGATGCCTGTGGATCCCTCGACTCCGTGGATTGCTCGGAATCCCGTGGGTCCCGTGGAGCCCCTTGGGTCCATCGGGTCTGTGGATCCCTCACGCCCGTGGATCCTTTGGAGCCCCGTGGAGACTTCGAGTCCATGGATCCCTCAGAACCCCGTGGGTCCCTCCGAGCTCCTTGGGTCCATCGGGTCCGTGGATCCCTCGGGTTCATGGATCCCTCGGAGCCCCGTGGCTCCATCAGAGCCCCTTGGGTCCATCGGATCTGTGAATCCCCTCGGTCCGTGGATCCCCTGGAACCCCGTGGACCCCTCGGGTCCGTTGGTCGTTCAGAGACCTTTGGATCCCTTGGGTCCGTTGATCCGTCAGAGCCTCTTGGGTTCATTGGGTCCATGGATCCCTCGTGTCCACGGAGCCCTTGGAGCCCTGTGGATCCCTCGGGCCCATGGATCCCTCAGAGCCCCGTGGGTTCCAAGGAGCCCCTTGGGTCCATCGGATCCATGGATCCCTCGGGTCCATGGATCCCTCGGAGCCCCGTGGTTTTCTCAGGTCCGTGGGTCCTTTGGAGCCCCGTGGATTTCTCAGGTCCGTGGATCTCTCGGAGCCCCGTGGACCTCACAGCGTAGGCTGTGACATGGGAAGCTCCACTCGCCATGTAGCAAGTGGCCTTTGGATTCGGAGCAGGAGTAAGGCTCATCCTCATCCTCCTCTGTCGGTAACGTGGTAACGTGGCGTCTCCCGGTGGTGGGAGCTGGCAGGGAGACGTCACCCGGCGTGGAGCAGCCCTTGTGGCCATCCGTCATCAGCAACCTAATACTAGTAGAATTAATAAAAAACCATAAACACTGCATGTGCAAAAATACATGAGTTTATACTTATATTTAGTCTTATGGACAGCGGGGTTTTTTCCTGTGTGTTTTCTCAACACACTCCTTCTATCCTGACTAAGGGTTATAGCAGGAAGTCAGCCCAGATCCCAAATGCTGTTTGCCCAACGCACAATGCTGCAGAACCCAAAGCAGAATCCTAAAGAAAACTATTACCTTTTATACTGGCTTGATCAGGACTTCTGGGCGGTTCCGCAGTCAAGTAACAAAATAATAACATCGGGAGCTCAGGGATAGTGTATCTCCCTGTTACTGTAGTTATACAGTTATCCCTGTTACAGTTATCCCTGTGTTGTAGCTACAGAGTTATCCCGGTGTAGTTATTGATGCACAAATAGACATTTTTCCCCTTTGTCTCTTTCAGTCCGATTGGCTGCAGGGGATGATTTGCATAATCCCTCTGATTTTATTTCTCAGTAATCATACCATACACTAACCTCTTGACTCCGGATGGTTGGTAGTGTTTATTACTCAATCAGGGCACAGTGATTTGCATAATCAGTGCGTTGTGATGGTTATTAGACCCGTCCGCTGCGATAGAAGTGAAAACTTCGTCCTCGTGTGGTGGACTGGAGACACCCCGTCTCAATTCTCTGCCCTGCCACAGACTTCTGACACAATCTGGGCAAATTATTCACTGTTTATCAATATTGTGTCTCCATGCTCTGTGTGAAGATCCACTCACCAGCAAGTGATGATCTGATATTTCAGCAATTAATTAATTAAGTGTCAGGAGTATGTAATCAATAGACGCTCAGACACCACGTGAATCAGCTGTGAAGAAACCCACACCTCAGCCTCGTCTTGTGTTCATCTTTCCTTTCCAAAACACCCACTTTGGTACAGTCAGTGTCACAATATTGTGCATCTTAGTAATCATTACTATTAAATAACATTACATTTTAATACTGGAATAAAGATAAAGCACCCCACTGTCAGAACCACAGCTTATTTTCTTAATAATTTACTCCCAAAATTACTGCTGTCATACAAGGGAGATAGAGAATCAAGCATATTAATCAGAGTTTTGTCATCTGGTCAAAAGCATTTGTCATTTCAGCCTCAAAAAAGAATATAGTCTCAATTCAGGGTAGTGACTAAAACATCCACTGCAGTTCCAGTGAGCTCAATAATTTTGAAGCCTATACTGAAGTGTTTACTGACATGAAAACTCAATTTTTTTACCCAGACGCTGGCTTTGATTCTGAAAGCTCTTATGTGTATGATCACCCCCACTTCATAAGTCAGCAGTTAGTGGGAACGCTTGAGTGTGGTGGCACATGTGAACACACAATTGCAGCCTCAGGAGTTCCAACACAGCTTCTTTATTTCTCATCTAGAGTTTTAAATTTGGTTTGACTGCAAAACTCCTACAAACTATCATTTTAACATGTTTAAATGGAGCCATTTCTGGTTGCCCACGGCCCGCCCAAAATTGGGGGGGGCGGTTTATGATTCAAATAATCTTTTTCCATCTGTAAATAATAATAATAATAGTAATAATAAAGGCTTATCTTGAATTTACCAAGCTCCATACAGGCAGAGAAAGACAATACTGGGCGGAAAAAATTCATCCCATAGGTCAGTACTTACTTTTAAGAAGCTCTGGGTGGTGGCATATGCTGATCTCACAAACAGAGATGTCTTCTGTCCTCAGCACAACTTAGGGCAGTAATTCTATAATTAAGTACCGATGGATATGGGGGTCACTAACACAGATATCTAATAACCACCATTATCAAGTAGCATTTCCTGGGCTACCTCCTTATGGTATCCAACCTCTAAATAAATGCTAACCTCAGAGAAGAGCTAATGCTTAGAGTTATGGCCCTGAAAAAAACCCGAGGTTTTTGCAATAAGTATACAAGTTATGGCCTAGTATTTTTACCCATAATTAAGATGTATTTCCAAAGAGCAGCTGCCATCAAGCTGACATAAACTTGACATGATTTTCCCCTTAGTAAAATCCATCATGGCAACTTAGCAACCACATGGGTCTTATCTCTGAATCATCACATTACGTGGTTGAAGGGAAAACCAGATAAAGTTGTTTGCATTAGAAGGAAAGGGGCTTTTTTTTCGCTTCATTAAGGTGTTGTGTTTCAGTACAGTAAATTCCTGTGGTGTCATCTGCAGGGTGCAGTCAATCACCATAAAGGAGAGTTTTAAACCACCTGACAGATGTCAAAGGATTAAACTTCAGGCTGGTGAAGTATTGTGAAGGCAGTGGTGTTTTTTACTCTCAGTTTGTCCTTCAGTATTTTCAGACAGAGCACATCTCCCTGGGTCTCTCTGTCTCCCACACTTAATGAGAATCAAGCTTGTTGCATGAGAGTTTTCAGGGTTAACTGAGTTGAATCCTGATGAGAAAATAACAGGACAAAGGAAGACGTGTTATGACTTCAACCCCTATACCCTTCACCTCCCTTGCCATCACCATCTTCTGACTATTTTCTGAACTAGCTTTAACCATTTCCTTCTTCAGACGTTTTACATACCCAGATATACACGTATCAGTAACAAAACTTTGGGGACACAGAAAAGCCTGGAAACTGGGCCCAGTGATTCCAAGCTGAAAGTGAAGAAATGCATTTTGTTGGTGGCAACTTTTTTACCAGCTCCTACAGTAAGTAACTTCATCAACTGAAAAACTTTGTCTTAGTGGGAAAAAAAAAAATTAGGTTCTGTGGCTCAGCTAGGTGCTATAAATAAATCCAACAGCTGAATTTCACAGTTAGACTAAAGCCTTTGTCATCCCTTACTCATCACACCTATAGCGCTGTCGAAGAGCTGTAAAGGTTAATGGTGCATCCGACTGACGTAACACATCCCTGGTAAGCACAAATTGAGTGACTGGTTTAATGTCCAGACAGGGTTTATTTTAAACCACCAAAGCTGGGAACGCAATAGGATTTTGTACGTTTGGGAGAATGTGTGTCTGGTCCTTACCTGTCAGCAGCTGCGTGCAGGAAAGATCCTTGCCTTATCCGTGACTCACAGGTCACCTCTGCCCTTGCTTATTTGAGAAGTGAACAGCCATCCCTTCAAAAACACAGCCTGACAGCCTTCTTGAGATTTGAGAGGACATTAATGGGTGTTCATACACAAAAGCACTGCCTGGGGACTGAGGAACAAAATGAAAAACAAGACACAATTTTGGATTTACACCTAAATTTATCGATGCTGTTTTCCTAAGTTACTTGACTCCGTAACCATAACAGCCTTTAAATGCCATTTGTTGCCTAGTTCTCTCTCTCACACAGAAACAGACACAGACACACACATTCTGTTGTTCGTCTTGCTATCACCGGGAGTACAGCACTGTCACAGAATCAGGGAATGGTTTGAGCAGGAAAGGAGCTTAAAGATCATCTCTGTGACATTGCATTGCTCTATTATTATTGGCACTGTTTGTGTTGTGTTTGCACTGGAATACACCAGTCCAGAACCAAATCCTCTCATGCTCAGTGCCATGCAAATATTTTTCAGAGGCAGGCATAGAGATTTTCCAATCCATGTCTCAGCTGGAAGACAGTGGATATCAAAAGCAGGCCAACATGGGGAGCAGGGCAGCAAGGAAACTAATGGATTTTTTTCAGGGAATTACAAGTCTCTGCTTAGCCCTGCCTCACTGCTGACAGACGGGCAGGATTTTTAGGCGTGGAGGCAGCAGAGAGTCTTAGGGATGGATTTAGAGGATGGAGAAACAGCTCCATGAATTTTGAAAGGTGGGGGATTTAGTCTCTGTGCAGTGAGCAGCATGAAGAAAAAGCAGGGGTATTAAGGAGTGCAAAGAGAAGGGTGTCTGAGGCTGGTGCTACAGCAGAGGACAGGCAGGAGCAGCTCACTAAATACAGGTGTGGAAAGAGGGAGGGAGACCCAAGGGACACAAACTCTTACAGGCACGGAGTTGGTGTTTTGCCACCATGGACTCACACAGATGTATTTTCGTCGGACCATGGAAAACGGTGCCAGTAGAAATACTTTGAGTGGGAATACAGTAGGAATACTTTGAGTGGGAATACAGTAGGAATACTTTGAGTGGGAATACAGCTAACATCAAAGGACCAGGGATTGCTGACATGTGCCCACAGCTTTGGAATCAGGTCTGGTTTCCACCTCTGCTAGCAGAAAAGTCACTCAAAGAGCCCTTTGGGGGCAAATATGAGGAGCTGCAGTGGTGACCAAAGTCTGACCGCCTTTGTGGCACAGATTTTCCCTCAGGTCTGTGAAAAGTGGATCTGTGTGGGGCAGCCTCACCTTCCTGTGCCTGCCCCAAGTCCCTCTTTTGATAGGTATCATATAGAGGAGGTGACACAAGTGTTTTGGTGTCTCAGTGTGTCCCAGTGGGGCCTGGCCTTCCATCAGCAGCTTCCCCAGGGGACGGTGGCCCCATCTAAGCCTGGAGAAGGAGGAAACTCATGGGCTGTAGCCGAGGGATTCCCGGGGGCAGTTAGCAAAGAGCATGAAGCTGGAACAGGCTGGCCAGATCCCGGGATCACACTGATCCCTCTTGGATCCCAGCCCAGCCTCATCCCTGGAACCACCACCTGAATGAGAGGGAGAGCCAGGAGCGCTGGTGTCACGCCAGGGGTCATCAGTGCCCGGAAAGTCGCAGCACTCAGTTTAAAGATTAATAGATGGTCTCTTTCTCCAGGCTGTAAAAGTGGGTGGGTAAAAACCAAATCACCAGACCTGGTGGCTCTGGAGGCTGCAGCCTGTCCAATAATGTTAGCATTAGCAAGCTGGAGTCATGCACATAATAGGAAACCATGTGCAGAAGGTTAGGTCTCAGCATAAAGTCTGGGATTCTCAGTGAGTCAGAGGGATTGGGAAATCTTTGTAAAAAGAACTAGAATTCCCCCTCCTGTATTTTTTCCCATGACTCACCCCACAGAAAAGAGACTATATGAAAAAGACGTAAATCTCTGCAGTAAATTTTTGACACAACACGTCACAGAGATAAGGTACATGTATCTATGCTTTTTCTCCACTTCCATTAAAAATTCAATTTTCCTGCATTTTCTAATACTTTTGTGGTGTGAGTTCACAGTCCAGAAGTATGGTGCAGAAAATGAAGTGCAACATATCAGTCCATCCACCCACTAGTACACATCCCCTGAGTCCTTTATCCCCTTTTCTCTCCAGAAGAAAGCTGCAGATGAAAGAAGCTGTGGGCTGTCATTGCTCTGGTGCTGAACTGGGGGGTGTTGTCGAAGAAGAAGTATCAGAAATGGAAATTGTCTCTTCAGAGATGGCAAGCTCTGGCTGGGCACACATTTTGCTTGTAAGAAATGTAATTTATGCACATCGGGCCAGTCAAATCCACCGTCGAAATCTTGTCAGAGCTGCAGTTTTTCACTGTAACTTTTTCCACCACTACAGGTGTTCTGAGGTCTTTGGAGGAATAATTTGATGTGCAACGCCTGGCACAACAGAAATGGAGAAAAATGAATAACTGGCTGTCTGATATCAGCATGAAGAGCTGTTGGTATCTTGAAGCCAAGTCAGTTAATAACAGAATGTAACTTATGGCAGTACAAAACCAATGGCTGGGATAGAACTGATTTAATTAATTAAGGAGGTGACGTATTCCGCTCCCCTTGATCTTCTGCCCTTTAAAAAAACACATCCTATGACCCCATCACTAGATGAGGCTGGATGCATTCTAACTAAAACTGAACAATTTTTTTTGCTTGAAGAGACTTCTCAAAACATATAATTTCCCCTCTCTTTATAGAAATAAACACCACAAGGAAAGTCTCTCTTCTTGTGACTTCAGGTTGTTGAAAGCAATGAAAACGTTGGCATTAGTGAGGAATCAGGGCCTTGGGTGTCTTAATTTTCCTCTATACAATTTAAATACATATCTACATCTATATGTATCTATATATCTATATCTCTATATATCTATATCTCTAGATAGATATGTATATAGATATATTAAAAATCTGGAGGTGGGGAGAAGAATTTGGACCAGATGCAAAACAAAACCAGATGTCATTGCCCCAAACTGCTATTACCCAAGCACCCACCCTAGCGACTCTCCAGCCACTGTTCTCCCACCCAGCTGTAGGCTGATGAAGGAACCTGGGAAGACCTCAGGAAGCCCCATTAGGGCTTGGCAGGCGGCTGCTGAGTGCTGCCTGATCACTCTTGGCTCAAGCAGGAATTCATCTCTGCACACATTCCCATGGCAACCCCGGTTTCTTTCCTCTCCCCGAACACTCACCTCCGGAGAACACTTATTGCCATGCTGATGGCAACCAGCAGCAGGAGGCTTCCACTGAGAGACACCATGACAATGGCATAGGTGGAGGGTGGTAGACCTTGGAGAGAAATCACAGGTGAGTTTTGCCAACAAACAGCATCAGGAAACGCAGCCTTTTGTGGAATTACAGGTTGTTACAGGCTGAAAACACTGACAGTCCTTCTGCTGCAAACCATGGGTGGAGGGGGGTGATCAGCTCTGTGTTAGAAGGGTGCTCCTGGAATGGTTTTTTTCTTCAAAAATCTCGCAGCTCAGTTAAATAACTCATGTGTCTTCATCTACCAAAGAACGAAGCAAAACTGCTTTTCAGGGCTGGGACTGAAATGCAGCCCCATGGATCTCGGGGTGGGAAAGTCTGCCCTGCGCTGTTATTCCACAAAGTTATTCCACATATTTTCCCTCTATTTATAGTAAAGCAGTAGCAGGATCCTGAATCTCACTGCCTGTCTAGCCAGGGCTTTCCCTCCACTTCCACCCTTTCCAATCTGTTTCCATTCTGTGTTCCTCTTGGATATAATTCCAAACTTAAAGGAAGGAAGACTGGCTTACATCCCAAATCTACCCCTGCCTCCAAAGCTCCCACTCCTCTGTTCTGCTGCAAGCCCTTCTTTTAGTTCCACCATTCTTTCCACCCCAAAACCCCAACAGAAGCATGTCTACCATGGCTGATTCATCCACTGCTTTTGAGCCCACTCAACACCCTGTATGTGCTAACCTGACAGACTTGGTAACACCCTTGAGCAGTGTCACCACACAAATAAACACTGAAAAACTGATTTGAAAACAGGAGAGTAAAACACCTTCTTCCTGGAAAATCACCGTGCTGTACAAATCTTCGCCACCAGCACCGGCCATCCTGAAAAATTAAGAAAAGACATTCAGATCTCAGCTTAATGTTCAAAACCAGCACATTTAGTTGAGATTCCTTTATGACATCTGAGTATTTCACTATCTCTAATGTTAATTATCTTTACAACTGGAGATTAAAGCAAGATGTCTTAAGGGACAGATCCAAAAGACAGAAGTTAATCCAACACAAAAATCCTGAATGTTTCTGTTAAGGCAGCGAGCTTCCAGTGTCTTGAGTTTGACTTCATGTTTATCCATGGCATCTAATCTTTGCAGAATCACAGAATTCTAGAATGTTTCGTGTTGGAAGGGACCTTAAAGCCCATCCATTTCCAACCCCTGCCATGGGCAGGGACACCTTCCACTATCCCAGATTTCTCCAAGCCCCATCCAACCTGGCCTTGAACACTTTCAGGGGTGGAATTTTGGCATGGATAACAACATTGGCATCACACTCCGACACATATAGCGGACACATTTATCTAATCCTGGCCAATTTGCCCCAGGAGAAAGGCACAGAGTCTCTACTTTTACTGCCTCCAGAAGTGGTAGCTAAGTAGACTGTCCTGGCTTTGCCTCTTGTCCATTAATGCACATGAATAAACTGAAATGTCAGCCCAGAATCTGCTCCAGGATCTCATGTGGAATTTCCCCTGGAGGAATTCTCCCTCTCACCAAGGAGAGCTGAGCTGAGTGTTACTGAGAATGGAAAATCAACTTGATTACTAGGGAGTCCTCCAACTCCCCCAAGACACCAACTCTTTTTGTCCCATCAGTAAGATGTCCTAAGGAGAGCCCCAGGGTCACCCTTGTTCTTAAAAAGAAATCAGAGAAAATACATCATGGAAATTAAAATATAGAGCAGAGTTAGATTACAAACTAATGGATTACCTTGTGACTGCTGAAGATCCTTGTGTCACCATCGTGCTGCTCAAGCCTTGCCTGAAAGTAAAGCTGGTCTGAAGGGCTTGAGACTAAATTGCTCACTTCATCTGCCTCTGTTGATTGCTTCCTTCTCTCCGTGGTTTTTATAGGGCAGGGTAATCTCTTCCGTGTGTAGACAATCAATAAAGTGTGGAGGTGGATCGAACGGAGGCTTTACTCACCATCCTTTGGATAAGCAATTATTTTCACAGTCTTTCTGGTGGAGCAGGAGGCACAGCTGGACTCCACCCAGGAGCCTGACAGGGCTCCCACAGGCCACGGGACCCCCTCTGATGTGCCTGAGCTCCTCCAGCAAACCTGCCTTTGCAGCTGGTGCCCAGGACTTACTGCAGGAACACGCTGTGTCCCAGGAGGGGTGCCCTTGGCTCTTCTCCAGAAGGCTGTGTGGAGAGGGCAGGTTTGGGTGCTCTCCAGGCAAGGGAACCCCAGCAGCTGTGACTGCAGGACCACGGCAAGTCTGAGCCCTGTCCTTGCTGTCTGGGGTTGCACAGCCTGACCTGGCTCTCTGCACTGAAAGGAACCAGGCAGGAGTTTAAGGAGCTGCTGCTGAGCTGTCAAATGGAGATGGCCACTTTAGGGCTTCAGAAGTGCTTCATTTTGGTGTTTCTTTCGGCCTGGCTTCCCTGCACCACGGGCAGGGGGACAACATCAGTTTATCTCTGAAGCACCTACCCCTTCCCATGCCTTTGTTAGGGAAGTCACATCTGCACAGCTCTGGACCTTGCTCTGCTCTGCAGATGCCCCCATTCCCTCTGCCAGACTGGGGCTGAGCTGTCGGCAGCACCCTGTTACCTCATGAAAGGCTGCGGTTGCCCGTGCTCTGTGGTCACAGAAGGAGTGGTGATCCAGGGTGGAGACCCTTTCTCCGTTAATGCAGGCACAAAGGAAACATTAATAAAGTCCAGACTGGCAGGTATTTCAAAACAATAGAGATTGACAGGTTTTTCTGCTGTGCCTAGACAAATAGGTGCACAACAATTTCAGCTCCTCTAACGTCACGGTAACAAATAGGACCCAAGCACCTCTCCGAGTCCCCTGGAGATTGTTTGGAAGGGTTTCAGGTGTCCACAGTTTTAGAGAATGACCACGAGTGTGAATTTTCCTCTGTGGCTTAAGAAAGCAGCAAATTAACTACATTAAAAAGATTTTTCAGAGAGATGAACAGCAGAGAGCAGCCTGCAGACATATGCAGTTTTTTTTTTTTTTTGTTTAAGCCACACATCAACTTTTCATTTTGTGTCAACCATAGATAAGGACACTTGGTCTGTATGAACCTCCTCTCCCTCCTGCAGGGCATCACTGGACCTGTGTTTGGCTTTAAGCATGAACAAGACCACTGTTAAAATAGTTCCTGTGCTGTACATGCCACAAAAGAGCTCCTGAGCAGGGAGGACTTTGCATTCAGGCAGGTGCCAGTGTTTTCCTTCTTTATCAAACAAAGGGGAAGCTCAAGTCAAAGCTGCTTTGTGGAAACCATTTGTGATTTTTGAGTCTGATCCAAAGGTCACCAAGGTTAATGGGAATCTCTGCTGATTTCTCTGGTATCCATGTTTCTAGACGAAAAGCTGCTAAATACACAGCAGACCTTACTCTTGAAAGCCACTGAACATCTGCATGGTGGATCTACATCCCTTGTGCACGCCCAGTGTGAAGACGTGGTGGAAGCAACTAGGACATGTTCTTCTCTTGTGAATGGAAATTCACTTTCATTGAACTTTCAGAGACAATAAGGAAAAAAGCAATGGATGCTCTCAATATTCCTGAAGGTGAATAGTCTTAATTTTTTTTAAATTAATGCGTGTTCTTTTTTTTTTTTATCCCAGTGTCCACCTCACCCCAAACTCAGTTTTGTGGAGAAGCTTGAGATCAGTGTGGGGAGCTGTGGTGGAGGAGGAGGCAGCTCTTAACATCTTATCTCATGTGGATTGGGTGCAGCTCCACCACTGGAAACTGCCAGCATAGATAACAACAATCCCAGTGAGACCAGGGCCAGCAGCCAAGTGTGCGTAAGGCTGCAGAGGCACACGCCACAGGTCACAAGGGTGTGAGCTGCATGCAAGGCCAGAGCTTCTCAGTACCACTGCAGGCTTTTTACCTGCTCTGGGACTTATTAGTGAATACTTGGCTAGCGTTTTGGAGCTCAGAAGTTTTGTATATGAGGGTATGTATCAAGGATAATATTACTATAGTGAAAAAAAGCCCTCTCGAAATTGTACTGAATGATCCAAGGCAGGTGGGTATAACAGTGTCAAAATAAATTTAGGATTGTAGAATCACAGAATCATAGGGGTTGGAAGGGACCTTAAGACCATCTTGTTCCAACTCCCTGCCGTGCTCATCTGGGCGTAAACTCCATGGACAAACCTCATGGAGGAAAGAAAAGCTGCAGGAGATGACAGGACAATAGTGGTATGTCCTACAGGAGCTCTCCCAGCAGCTTTTCTTAGCAGAGTGATTGTGCTTTAAAAGCCAGCAGGGTGAAAGTGCTTACCAAAGAGGGTCAGAGGAAACACTTCACTTTGGTTTTGTTAATTCCTCGGTGATACAGTCTGAATAACACAGGTTTTCTGGGAAGGGGCTATTTTTTGTACATAAATTTTTGCAAAACTTATACCAAACCTTTGTCACAGCTGCCTCAAGGTTTTACACTACATAAAAATTACGGAAAAGGAAAAATAACCTGAGGAAATCTGAACTCTAAAAAGCACAGAAATTTAGTAGATCTGTAATAGAAAAAAACAAGGTGGAGCAATTTTTTTTTTTTTTGCTGTTAATAAGCAGGGCCTTATCCTGCTTGCCATACCCAGCTCAGACAAAACTTCTCAATCTTTACTGCAACACCTTGAAGAAACCTATTCTGCCAGAAACACCTTTTCTATAATCATCAAGGTTTTATATTCATCAGTGTGATCAATCTCATAAGCAGTAAATGCTCAGATATGCTGTCTGTTTCAAATAACTTGTTCATGACTCACAAGGCCAGGTTGGATGGGGCTTGGAGCAACCTGATCTGATGGAGAATATCCCTGCCCATGGCAGGAGGTGGAAATGGATGAGATTTTAGATCCCTTGCAACCCAAACCATTCCCGAGTTGTGTGGATTGCACCTTCCATTTTAGAGCAAGGTCAGCAAAAAGGGTCTTTGAGTGAGATGGCTTGAAAGCACGTAAAATTATGGTCCCGAGAGAAGGTCTGTTCCCATGTCCTGGAACAGGGGAAAGCACGTATCTTCATGCTTTGGCTTGGTGCACTTCTTCACCAACATATGCAGCCGTGCTAAAGGATCTCAGAAGCAAACACTGCAGGCCCTAGGTCCTGGAGAAGTACCACCACATCTTGAGGACAGAGCCCACTGTGGAGGGGTTGTGGGCAGTTCATGGAAACACAGCTCTGTGGGGTAAAAAATAATGCTGTCAGACCACCTGGAAATTCAAATCACAGCTCAGCGCGCAGCCTGTGCTGTGAGTTGTGCCATTCTCAGGGGGGGTTGGTGTCCAGAAGGCGAAAACTACGGTCTGTGAGACTGCTGTTACCCTTTGCCTCTCCTGTGATAACAGCTGTAGAGGTGATATTTGCTCACTTACGCAGGTTTCTTCAAGGTGTTGACAAGCTGCACGTCACATGTTAGAAAAGCTGGGTGTTTATTTTCCACACCAACATGTCATTCATTTTGTGCTAAGGGCAGCAACAGTGTGTGCTGTTCTGTGTGAGCAAATTAGCTGTGCCTGGGACCATTCCCACGTGGCACTGGAGAGCTGCAGCCTCACCACGGTGCTCTCACCTTCCAGCTCGGGGTGGCCACATCCAAACTGCCATCAGGAGAGGCTGCAGGCCTGGGTCACTCCCCATCCATGCTGGGAAGTGCTCCCCAATGGGTTCAAACACAGCCCTGCCGAGGCTGCTGCAATGAGTTAGCTGAGTTCAAGTCAATTTGTGTAGACACAGGATATGTGTGCTGCAGATACAACCATATCAGCTACTGGGAAAATCTTCCAGTATCCTTTTTTTTCCCTTTTCTTTGTGATGCCAGCTGGTGGAAGGGTTGAGTTGGTGAAACACAAGTGTTTAATGGGATTGTTGTCGCTTTAATGTGTACAAGCTTTGGCACAAGAGGGAAGCAAACAAAAAGCGATTGTCGATAACAAGCTTCCCTGGATATTTATCCAAGTGATTTGTTTAGGTGGAGGCCTCTCTTTGTCTGTTTTCTAGAATCACGTTCTTGGCCTTTATCAGCATGAGGAATTATTTTTTAAATTCAAAACACCTCATTCATGCTTAGTCCTGAGATATATGTTCCATCACAGCCTTTGCCGTTGTGGTCTGTGAATCAGCTACAAACCAGGCAAATGGTTCTTCCATTTCCTGAGTGGGCATAAATAACCAAGTGGAAATTGGACATTTCGAGTTTGAGTGTTCAATTTGAAGTGCATCTGTTGCTTATTCAATCTGTCATTCGTGTGGGCTGTGCATTAAATGCACAGCTCCACAGCTCCAACAGCACACTCGCTGTGCTCTGGAAAGTCCCTGGGGAACACGACGGTCTGAACGCTGCTGAGCTGGGAGCAGAAAACAAATAAATCTGCTTTAGGTGCTTTGTGTCTGCTCCTGGGCCTGAACAGGCTGGTTCTCAAATGGTGAGGGACAACGGGTTGCTCTGCACGCCTGACCACATCCAGGAGCTCTGGCACTCAGAAGCCATTAGGGCGGTAATTTCTTATTGAGCAACGGGATTACTTTATGTCTGGGCAAAATTTTTGATCTATAGTGGTAAGAGATTTTGCCACCACGCTGCAGTTGGGTTCATTCATCACAGAAAGCAGCACATCATCACCCTGTGCAACAATCTATAGAGCATCCTGTGCCCCGAATATTCTGTGCAGTTTGTTCCCCATCTCATAAATCTGATTGGGAAAAGGTACATAAAGACTATAGAGCTATGCAGCTGCTCATGTTAGAGGGATGACTGCAACTTAATCTGGAAAAATGACAGCCAAAAAGGCTTGATAGATGCCTATGAAATCATGGAAGACATGGAGACAGTGGACAGGGATGGCCAGTAGTCAATAGGCCATTTGTCTCATCCAGCTTAAGAAGCCCAGGGCATAAAACGAGGCTAAATTTGGCAGCTCCAATCATCAGAAGCTGGTTTTCTTTCTTTTTTTTCCCCACAAGCTGTATTTAAGCTGTGGAGTTTGTTGCCACAAGATGCTGTAAGCTGCTAAAAGTGCACCTGGGTTTTAAAAAGTCGCTGGTTGCATTCATGGAAGAAAAAATCCGTTGAGGGTTATTAAAAACAAGACATCATGTCTAGGTCAGAAAACCCATAAGTGGTAAATCATTAGTAGCTAGAACAACGTTCTGGGAACGTATCTCTGACTGCTGGTGTGCTTTCACAAACTATCTGATTTCTTCTGTTACTGGGAACAGGGTACTGGTACAGGTGGGCTTCAGGTTTGACCTGGCCCAGCTCTTCTGGTGGTTTTGCTGCTTTTTTTTTCCCCACGCCCCAAAAGCCATAATTCTGCTGATTCCGCGAGTCTTGTCAGCTCACCTAATACCTGAGCAAACTGTGCAGGGTAGGGCACGAAAACAGGCTATACCCTTCCTCCCCTGCCTCCCAGATCTGCCAGCTGCACCAAGGAACTGTGAAGCCAGGTGATTTAACCTCACAGGGATTTGCTGGGAATGAGGGGGATGTTGAGAGAGCAGCTCTGCTGGGCATGGCTGAAACCAGTTTTGGATGCTGGTGGTGCTGTACTGGTGTGGGAGATCCTTTGTGTTTGGGACTGAGACCTTCAGCAAGGAGATGGATTCCCTTAGGAAAGCCCTGACAATCAGGGTGTTGCAGGTGACCAAGGAAAGACCTGGGGGAGTACAGCTGCAGTCTTCAAAATCAACTGGGATTGCCTTGGCATGTCTCCCTTTATTTCTGGGGATCCACCAGGCACGTCCTGAAATTGTACTAAATCTACTCCCGAACGTTTTCAAAATAACCAGAGGCAGAAATTTCCACCATGAAACTCTTCAACAAATTATCTGTGAATTAAAATACTTCTAAAAAGATATTCTTGGGGATAAATTTCCCAGTTGTTTTCTTCAGTGGAGTAAGCATGGCATTAAATTACAGGGAAGCTCAACTATTATCTCATACTTTTCTTTTTTTTTTTATTATAGACTTTTTATCCACATGAATGATAAAGAAACTACAACAGAGTTAAATACCTTTTTTGATAACAGTGATTATATTCTTAATTACACTCAATATTAAATTGTAAAATATTTCCAGAGGAGTACAATCGTAATTCATACAGCAGGCAAAATACCAGAGGAGGAAAGGGACGAGGGAGAGGGGTGTGAGAATCTCCAGACTGCTTTTAAAAAGCACTGTGTATGGCTAACGCTGCTCTATCCATCCATCCATCCGTCCACCCGTCCATCCAAATGTGGTTCTGGCCCATCTGGTGCAACTTTCATTTCCTTCCATAAAACAATCACTATTCCAAAGCAAAAGGTGAACTGGCAGATGTTGTCAGTGTCTGTGGCATTGAAAGGACCAGCAGCTCCTTTCACAGCTTATCTGCACGATTCAAAAGCATTTTTTTTTTTCTATCAAGCTCAATAGTCCTTCTAAAAACACAAAGACTTAAACTTTGGTACCACCAAAAAAAAAAATATCAAGGACAGGCATTTTTTTTTGTTGTTTTGTGTTTACTAATAAATGGCTGCTACATTCTATTTGACATGGTTGTCCATGATACTATGAGGTCACTTGTCCTTAGGTTCAGAGGAACCTGATTTTTTTTTATTTAGATCCCCAAACACTTCCATTTCACAGTCTATATACAAGTCAGGTTTCTGACTGGGTTATAACTTATAAGGTAACAGCTGCAAAAGCTCCTGTGCTTCTGGGAATTAAAAAAAAAGAGAGAGAGGGAGAAAGAGAGAAAGAGAGAGAGAGAAAGTGTTACCAACATTAAGCCAAAGTTTGAGACACTCACAGAATTATGACATTTATTTACAACCCTTGAGAAAAGGATACACGTAGGTCACCTGCTCTGGGAGCATCCCCTGAGACTTTGATAGTGAGTATTGATGCCTTAGGTTTTA
>VXBT01012726.1:57981-82641 GCA_013400235.1 Oriolus oriolus | reverse complement strand
AAAATTCTAAAACCCCAACAATGGTAGAACTTTACTGAGTAGAAAAACCTGGGAAAAAAGATGCAGAATGATGATGATGTGGTACTAGGAAGTTGTCTTTGTCAACATAGTTATAAATGCAGGAATATATGCATGCTTATGTGTATGCTGAAAGGTGAAAACATTTTACAAGATAGGGTAGAATAAACACTGTTTGTAAATCTGATTATAGCAGTATTGCAAATTATTCAGTTTTGGATCTTATTTTCAATAAACATTGTGGAGAAAATTAAGAGTGAAGGGGATAGTGCTTATCATTTCTTTACAGCTTTGTTCAGCTTTTAGGAATACATCAAGAAAAAAGCTGAAAAATCAGGGATACAGTGAAAAATTATGTAGTGGGAGGGGAAGGAGGAAATCAAGCTGGACAGGAAGAGGAACATTCTTTGCAGTCAGATACACTGACAAAGTTTCCAAAGCTTCTATTGCTTAGAACTTGAAAAACAATTTAAGCTTACGGATGAAGTGTTTTATTGTGAGAAACAGCAGATCTACATATTCCAGTAAATTTTTGACAAGAATTCTACCTGCAGATTTTTTTTTTTTACAGAAAGTTTTCTTGCAGTGAACAGCTGTGCAATTCAAGAGTTTTGGGTATGCAGTAATGACACTGTGTATATTCAAAAATAAAAGATTGCTTCTACAGGATTGAATAGGCATTAAAAGACATCACTTTCTTTTCAGGTGGCATGAATTTGGCTATATATTTTGTCCTTGGGTCTTTCTTAGATTTAGACATTATTTTACCCTTTTAATTACTTTCTGAATTGCCTGCAGGTAAACCTTTTATTCTGAAATAATTATTATTCCAGATAGAAGTAGTTGTGGTCAAACAGTGATTCCACCCTTTCAATCTAATGCTGTGGTAGCATTGCAATAAGCAAGTGCTGAATCCCACTGAAGGATTTTGATTACACTAACGTTATCCATCAAAACTACACACAGTAGAATGCCATTAACATCTCTGATTTAAAGTTCTTTGAGGTGAATTGTGAACTGAATGAACTAGAAAAATTGTGAGCTGCTTTTTTGTAGCTTGTGGCAGGATTTCTGTTCAAACAGTATTTGGAGTCTTGTAACCAGAGTATTATACACAAAGATTTTTTTTTTTTTAATCTGGAACAATTTTTCTTTTCATGATTTCATGTTACTGTTCTGAACAAACGTGAACAAGGAACTGCACAGAGTAAGTTCATTCTCCTCCAATGACATGTTTTAATTCAAATTGATAACTGAACAATTCACAGACACTTTTAAACTTGCTTCCAAATTTCTCAGGTAGTTGTGACAGCCCTGTGCCAAAGGTATTTTTAACGGGATCTGTTTCTTGATCATGTATATCCAGGATTATTATATTTGCCTAACTCCCTAAACCTCTAGGATTTTCAACTGACTGTCTACAGCCAGGTATTTTTTTTCCTTTGTAACATGGGGTTTACAGGAAGAGCCCATGCAGAGTATCTGAAGTGAAATACTCTGAAACTTAGTAGACGTTAAGCTAACAGGGTTGAATGTAAACACAAAGCAGGAAGGAAAGTTGAGAACTTCTCAGTGTAAACGTAGACTGCCTGGCTGGCACACACAGAAATCAGTTGAAGTCAGCAGGTGTGTCGGTATTGGATCTTTCAATGTTGCTGAATGATGAGCTGTTTACTCACCTGCTTGTTGCAGATCTGTAAGTGGTGAGAAGACTTTTATGTTCATTATTCAAAAAGCTTGTCTTGTTTGATGTGTTCTGAAATATTTGGTCTCTAAACAAGGAAGCATAACTGTAAGATTGGTTCGTTTTGCTGATCTACAGTGCACTAGGCCTGTAGTCTTGTGAGAGCCAGAAGGTATCAGGAAAGGAAGACATAAACAAAGGATTAGCATTTTATAAAAGCAGAAGTACTTTGTTATGGTTTCAGATTATTACAGTTTCTTATTTCACATGAAATAATAGTAATCAGAAATGTAGTGGAGACATCTTTAAATGGTGAGTGTTGAAGATCTAGCTTATCCCAGTAGCTGGGCTGTCCCTTGGGAGAGAGCGTGATGCAGATTTGTACATGAGTACTGGGATTTGAACGCTATGTTGATCTTGTTTCAGATTAGTATTCCTGTGCTGTCAGTGACACTTCTGAAGAAAACCAAAACTGCCCTTCTTGTGCCAAATGCTCTGATCATAGCAACAGTGACAGATAGGGTAAGTAATGGTAGAGGACAGTGGTATTTCAGTGAGAAAATAAAAAACAGAACTGTTCGCCGCCTGCTCTCTGTAATCTTTCATTCTCTGTTTTCCAAGATTTCATAGCACTAGGAGAACTGAAAAATCTGGGTCAGGAGGTGCATGCACAGAGGGTTACCAGCTTTGTTGGCATGTCTGTCAGTGTTCTTCCATTTACTTGTACCTCTTACTTGACCAGTCATACCTTAGAGACACAAAAACCTCTTGCTTACAGTGATATTCAGGAGTAGTAATTGTATCAATCAGTAGGAGATGTGATTATCCTATGAGCAGCTTCAGAAACAACCTATTTTCATGACACGAGTATTTTGTGGGTGCAGGAGACTATACATAAAAGCAAGTTAGAGGTTTTGTTTGTTTGGGGTTTTCTAAGGGGTAGGTAAAACACAGCATGAAAAGTATTTCTAAAAGAAAGAGGAGATCTGGATTATGCTCTTGTTCCTGCAGGAGAACATGATAACTTTTATGTGCCTATTCTGTGTTCATATGATTAACCTCAAGCTGTAGGCTCAGAAGGCCCGCAGGTTTTTCCTGCCATACTAAAGTTCTTGAAAATAGTTACTTGATCAGCAAAATCACCTGTCAGTTTTATTTAGATAAAAGGAAGCTTGTGCTGTATGTCTTTTGTCAAACAGTCGTGGAACTTTTGTTTTTCAGTACATGTTTGTCTCACTGCTCTCTAGAGATACCACCTACAAGCTATTAAAATCTATCTGTGGACATCTTGAGGTAAGTACTAGTGACAGTGCAGATGGTATGTAACTTTGTGTTTGTTATTACTGCTATCCTGCTGTGAAGTGCTAGGTCCTTTCTGCTTGTGTTCCTTATTAACAGTGCTGCTTTTTTTCAGGACACAAGCGTGGGCAACAGTCCAAATCCCTCTTCTGCAGAAAACAGCTTCAGGGCTGATCGCCCTAGAACTCTGCCCCTGGTAAATGGTTTAGAAGTTTGTTCTTTTGTTGCAGGGCATCTTTCATTGCAAGTACTATTTATAATGCCTGAAGAAAGGAAACTGAAGGAAGTCTTGACATCTGTTTGTAAAATTTCCATGAGCTTTTAACTCTAGAAAACAGTGGGAATAATTAGCATAATTATCTGGTGACGTGAAGTTTATATACATACATACGCTTTGGATTTATTCAAGGTCTGTATGTTCTTCATGTCTCTGTCTAGCAGTCAAGTTTCACTGTACTGACATAAAGTTGCTTTGTCCTCTGCAGTGAACAGTTTTTGAAGTGTTTCTAGTAGCAAACTTTCCTCTGTAAGCCAGTTCACTCATCTGAAAGAGTTGTGAAGCCACGTGTGATTACCAGAGTCTTAAGTCTATTAGTGCTTGTTCTGGACTTTCCCATTCGTCTGCAGGGGATGGAGCTTGAATTCTGGTGATCTTATAGAGCTTATTTTTTAACTTGATCTCAACATCTTGATATCAGAGATTGTTCCTGGTTAGACAGTTCTAAAGCTTTGATCTTTGGTTCAGATTCTAGAGGAAGGTCAGAGGAAATTACATTGTTTAGATTTAGAACAGGGCTGAGCCTTTTTCTGATTCATTCTCCCCATCAGGATTTCAATGAAGATTATTCTGATCTGGATGGAATAGTGCAGCAGCGAAGACAAGAGATGGAAGAGTCCAGCAGCACAGGCTCACAGACACCAGAGCTGGAATGCTTCCAAGGTGAGTGGATCATGGAGCCCCAAGAGAAGGAGAATGGACCAGTTCTGTTTTGCTTCTGTATCCCTTTCTGGTGCAGAATCTAGACTCCACAGTCCTGGAGAAGCACGCGGATTTTGAGGTCTTCCTCAAGGCCCCAGTACCTACATATCTGTTGCTATAACCCTCTGCAATACGGACTCAGGTGACGACTTGGTCATCAGCAGATCTAAATTGTTGCTAGTGGTTCCAGTTGCGCAGCCGTGCAAGGAGAGGTGGAATGTAGGAGCTGTTCGCGCTTTGAAACACAAAAGAAGAACAAACAATCAAAACCCATTCTAATGTAGTTCAAGTCACTGTGTAACTTCTGATCTATACAAATAACATTCTGTACTGTGGTGGCTTTTGGCCATCAAGAAGGTTGTTTTTGACAGGTGTTTTTGTAGGTTTTTTTAAACACTCATTTAATTCTTTGCGGCTGTTAAGACACTTGAGGATAATGTCCAAAGTTGCTCTTTCTTTACAATGCCGTTTGTAATCTATTGTCTCAAGTTCTTCACCTGTTAGCAGCCATTCTGATTGAAACTCACTACATATAACTTCATGAGTACAGCAATACTTGTTTTATGTAGCTCGTGCTGAATTATGAAAACCTAGAGTATTCTGTTGTACAATTCATATATATCAAGACATTAATATATTGTTATGCTGTTAGTACTTTGGGTTCCGTCTTGACTATAATTTGTGTAAGAAACTGTTGAAAGAAACTGTCATTTTTTATAGCAGTTTTCTGTCACATTATTTTTTTATTAACTCTCCTTTTTGCTCTGTGTCTTGTTCAGCAGGATGATTTGAGGCTATTTTCTTTCATCGGTATTTGATATTTACTGTGCTTCTATCTTTAATTGTGGTGCTGTTCTTGAAGCAGTAACTGAACTGTGGTGTCATCACATGCTGCAAAAGTGCTTCTGAATAATGATTTAACTTCCTGTCTTACTCTGGTAGCTAATAACTACTTCAAACCATTCCATTTTCTTTTTCCACAAATGAAAACCAATATCCAGGTAAACCATCTTAGGAAAAGTAATTGGAAGGCAGGGGTGGAGGGTAGCAGGTCTGTCACTCATGGTTGTTCCTTGTGCATCATTAGAGCAAGTCCAGGGTAAGCAAGTAGAGCATAAAACTGAGTGTGGTTAGATTTTTCTATCCCATTTTTTTCAAGATATCATCAACATTTTTAAAGAAAGTCAGGAAAGGGAGTTGTAATGTCCTTTTTAAAGTAACAATGCACTATCCCCATTTGATGTTGCTATTAAAGTAATTTGGAATCATTACTCCAGCAAATTCAGGCCTTTTGAGAGACAACTTTTATGACTATAATCTTCTGCCTGGAAATTCAATAGTAGCCTTCAGCATTTTCATGGGTTGCCATCTTTCAAAAGATCTGGAAATATAAATGCAACATACATCTTCTTTCAATCCAGGTGCTTCTTTTTATTTTGTGTTGATGTGGAATTAGTATGTAAACAGTTTCAAGGATACTAAACCAACTGCTGCTTTTTACCCCAAAGTACAGAAATCCACCTTTTAAAATTCTCCTCTTTGTCTATTTCTTGACCGACATAAGCTGTCAACAATTTCCTTTGACTTTGTATTTCAACTTTATTAAAAATGTTTCTTTTGATAGATTATCATGTTGTTGAAACAGAGACTCACTTGAAAGTTTCCAAGCCTGAGGCCAAGGCTGTTCGTTCAGATGCACATAGTAAACGTGGGCCTGATGGAAAAGCCCGAAACAGTCCTCGAAATGGTAAGAAATCAAGGGCAGATCTTTAGCTGGAATAACTTGAGATACGTTTGCATAATTAGGTCAGTTCACATAATTTGGAAGATCTCTTTCTTGTTTATCCCTCTGCTTGCATTATCTGTTACATACTTCAAAATGCTCTTTATATTCTGTGGACTGTTCTGGTCAAAGTAGCACTTGGTTCTTTCTCTTGCAGGCCATTCTGAAGCCTTCAGGTTTCTCCACAGAGTGAAGTCCCAGAAGCTCTTATCTCTGAGCCATGTGCTTGTATTTTATGCAGTTCTGTAAGTTAGCAATAACAAGATTGTCAGAAACTAGGCTTTTCTTATGTTTACGTGATAGATACAATGTAAGTATGATTGATATAATCTAAGCTTTACTTGAAAATGGAAATTATTTGGAATTGCGGCCTTTACACTTTCCAGCAGTGTGTATATACATAGATATGTACATATATATGTATATGTATGTACATGTATGTATATAAGCCTGTTAGGACAGGCTTGCTTAACAGGCCATTTACTTTCAAAAGCAAAGGGTCTTTTGTTCAGAAAATGCTAGAAGTGTTTAAGTACTTGCAGGTTCCTTTTGCATGTCACTTAGCAAACACATACTCAAATCTGAGATTTTCATAACTGTCTGAATGCCACTGGTGGTATTCCTGAAATGTTTCTGAGAATGATATCTTTATTACTGAACATGTACAAGTAACAATGTAAATGGCTTTTAACAATAAATTTGTCAGGTAATGCAAAAGTTTCCTTAACTGATATACTTTATTTTTCTCTCTTACAGTGTTTGTGTATTAATACTTTCAACGTTCTACATGAGATATAAAATCAGTGTCCTGGAGGAACGCCTTATGTCCATGACAGCCTTTGATTCACATATTAAGGAGTAAGATAAACTCTTAAAATGCTGGGGATTTAAGATCTTTTTCCAGAGTAATGATTCCATGAAAAAGGAGTAACTTCTGTCTTCAGACTTAGTGTAATTTGATTAGTATGTAATTAGAGACATGGTTCATACTCTGAGCTAATACATCTGTCTTGCTTGTATAAAGCTTTGTGTTGTCTATATACCATTTAGAAACTGATATCCTGTCTTTGTAAAATAAAAAGCCCCACACCACAAAACCAAACCCAAACAAAATCCAAACATGCCAAGGGAAAGTTGTCTCCCTGTTTGAATAGGAAATAGGGAAAGGGCCCATAGTTACATAAATAATTCCTTTCTGTAGCTAGAGTCATGGCTGTCATCTGGCTCTGTAGCTAGTTTTTTTTTGTTTCTTCGGATGTTGGTTTTTTGTCTCCACTTTGCGTAGATAGAAAATATGCAAACATTAAATGGAGAGGCAGTGCAGAGGTATATGTATTTTCCACAGTCGTTTGCCTCTGTAAGTTGTTTTGGTTCCCTGCACTTGTCTTACGAGGGAAGGAAGTTAAACTGGATACTGCTGAGAGTACTTATCAGTTTATTGAGCATTGGATTTTGCATTAACTCTTCTCCCCTTCATAGATGAGATTGTTTCCTGAGCTGCTCTGAAAAATATGGCTTCAAAAGTCATTTGTAAACTCAGTGCAAAACCTGCAGCCACATGCAACATGAGTGGAAATGCTGACAACTGGAGAAGCACTACATGAAAAAGAGAGGGGAAAAATAATATTCAAGACAGAGCTGACTTGGGCATAATGAAAATGTTTGCAAAGTGGTTCAAATTTAGCAAGCTCTTACATACGTGTGCTTTTTAATTCAGCTTTGTTTGATTACCCATCCGTGATAAAACAGGTCACTCTGACATTTCACTTGTGGTCATATCAAGCAATGACTGTGCTGTTTGTGATCCAACTGGTCTCAGCTGTCATCTGTGGAAAGCAGTAGGACTTACATGCATGTGTCAGAATACAGAGCTAGGTTCTTCATAAAAAAGGGGTAGGAAGGAAACAGTGCTCTATCTATGCAGCCTTGCATTTATATTGTACTGGAAATGGAAGAAGTGGGGTAAACCTCCCTCACATAGTAGGCAACGTCAAAGGCCTTTTTCTCACTTCTGGCATATTTTTATTAGTGGGATGCTGTGTCCCTTTTCAGAAACACTAACAAAAGGAAGTCCTGTTTCTGTTGCTCTGATCCTCAATAGTACAAGATTTGGGAAGGAAGACCTAATGTGCACTTCTGCAGTCTCTAAGGCTTGGGCTTTCTGATTTCTTCCTAGTCACAGGATATGAAACTTACAGAACTTTTCAGCAGAAACAGCTGTAAATCCAAACTTCTGGAGAACAAGATCATGTCAACAATGTAGTCAAGAAGTGACTTAGCACCTTTTTTTTCTGTAAACAAGTACAAGTTACAATTTTGCCACTCTGTTGCCATCTGCATGTGTATCCAGTTTTGTTTTCCTCTTTTGAGTCTGTCACAATTACTTTTTCCTTCTATTTGACAGACATCAAGTGCATCAGGATTTGGGATCTCATCTGCAAATTAATGCTGATGCCCTTTGTGATGAGTTGACTGCTAATCTTAGAAAACTGGAAAAGGTAACATCTATGATCTAATGCAAATGCTGATAGACCAATCAGGTTCTTGCTATGTGTCTATGATCTTTCACTTGAAAAGTATCGAGTTATCCCCAGATTTGATACCAAAAGGTGGCATGTTTTCCCAGACAAAGGACTAGTTTTTGGACTATAGATTAACCCAAGTACAAACATTGGCATGTAAAAGTTTTGCTTTGAACTGAGGCTTATAACCAGGAAAAGTGTCTCTGAAGGAGACACTTCAGGGGTGATTATGGCATTTTTTTTTTCTTTTTTTTAATCCACTGGGGTTAAGGATTTTGAACTTAACCTTTCTTGGTATTTGTTGAATTTTTTGGTTTGAGGCTTTTGTTGGAGTTTCAGGTTTTTGATTAAGAAAAATGGTGCTTGCTTTCATATATAGTCAGCTTGTTCACACAAAGTGGGTGGAATCTGCCTGTTTTACTTCAGTAACACGAATGCTGAACACCAGTTGTGTAATTCCCTATACCTGACCCTTGCTTTTTACCATTCTCTGGTTGCAAAGCTAAATGTATTTGGTGACTTAAATTGGAAACCTATGCAAAACGAGTGGGTGTGCAGACCTTATTTCTTTATGTGGTGTTTTTCCCCTTTCTAAAATGCTTTACCAGAGGCTCCACCTTGCTCATGGCTGGGGCTCTGCTATACCCTGCAGTGCACCTGCTGGATGCAGCTGGAATGGCTGTGTCCAGCACAGGGCAGCCCCTGGTCCTGGACCACAGCTGCTGCCCCTGCACAGCTCACCCCACCTGGCCCCAAACCTTGACAAATGCACCCAGCACAGGTGGGTGAAATGTTGTGTGTTGGGAACATGTGCACAGGCCGATCGTGACAGCAGCACTAGGGAAACAAAACCAAAAGTTACTTGAATTCCTATGTGCTTAAGTCACATGCCATGTTTTTGCCTCTGTTTCTAAAACTGAGTCTGTGCCAAGGTCTTTCAACACCTTTTTTTCCCCAAACCAAGTTTCTCAAACAGCATAAAGCTAAGAGTATATAATATCACTGTTTACACATGTGGCATAGGTTTTAGAAATATACCACCAAAAAGGGGTTTCTTCCCCCACATCTTCACCCTCTTGGCTATGGAAATCTAGAGTAATGCTGGCTTAACCCCTCCATATTTTCTGGATAATAGCAGTGTGAATACAAGGGGAAAATGCTTACCAGATGGTTACCGGATACAATCTTCAGCCAAATTAGGTCATTTAAGAGGTTACTGCTTTCTGGCTGTCTGGGACAGGCTCACAAGATGGTTCATGGGAACCTGATTTCTGTGGGAAGCCAGCCAGCCAGCCCTTTGCAGCAAGGCTAGGCACTGTCCCACTCCCTTATATAGTCTCTGCTTGGAGACAGTAATAGACAGCTGGATGGTTAGATCATTCAGCTGTTCCCAGAGAAGTGACCTTCTGTCCTGAATTACTTAAGTGGTATGCTTTTTTTGTTTAGTGTCTACAGGATTGGAGCTTTAAAGACTTACCTTTATCTGCCAAATATTCAAGGTGATGAAGTGCTCTGCATACAAGCTATGTCAGTATTGCCTGTAGCTGCATACATCCTGTTCTAATCTAGATGAGCAGTGGCTAGAAGTCTAATAGCTTTTTGTTCTCTGAGCAAAGTTACTGCAGTTGCTTAAGAGTTTCATATGCTTTAGTGAAAAGTGCTGGTAACTGGCTGCAGCAGCAAAGGTAGCGTAAAAGTTCTGGTATAGCTTGTCATATCTCACCTTACTTCCCCTGTGACCACAGCACTGTAAATGGGAGCACTGAGATTATCTAGATTAAAAACTGAAAATTACTCTGCCGTTAAAAAATGTTTAGTGCACGAATATGTTGCAGTGACTTTTTCAGTGTAATCTTGTGATTTTTACAAGTTCTCTTTCATACTTGGAGCCAAGGAACTACTATGGTTTAGCAAAATTCTGCTGATTTGGCTTTTAATTGTATTTAGCAGCTTGTTAAAATGCACCATGTCTATCAAAGGATAAAGCATTGAATTGTGGGAGGGAAAATGTGGTCTAATATTACTCGTTCCCTTACACTAACTTAGCAGGCTAAAAGGAAATCCCTGTGTTAAGTGACTCTCATAAAATTAGGTGCTTCTTACTGTTTCCCTGTCCTCAAAATGCCCCTCCTGAGAAGGGTGTGCATCTGGGATAGAAATTGTGAGGTAGGACTAAAAAGTGGTATCCTTGAACAGGAAGTAGAATGGCTTCTCAAAGCCTGAAAGTACCTGTGACTGAAGCTGTAACCGGTGCTGGCAAGTTACTAAGATGCTGAGATATTGAGAACGTGTGTGTCTGGGGATGTGACCCACTATATTCCTTCCTCTTGCTTTTAAGGACAAGGAGACAAAAGGTGGATAAATAGGCTGTGTAAAAATAGGTCTGTTCAAATTATTCTCAGGGATGCAACTGGCTGACATGGCTTTCATTGTAACTAAAGGAAAGTAACCCACAATCAGTTCACTAAATCTGGTAAATGGGACATGTCTGCTGATGGTTAGAAGACTGTATTTTGCTGTGCACACATCATGGCTGAAGCTGTTACAAAACTATTTGAATTAGCCATTTTAGCTATAGAGCTGTGACTTGGAAGTTTGAGGCTTTTACTGGATTTTGATCAAGGTGAAAATAATTCACCTTCTTGTCCCATTGCTTCTTTCTGCCTTGTTTTCTTACAGCTAATGGAGGAGACAGTCTATAGGAGAAAATTTTAGGGGATACTCATCATATGAAATTTAAATGTCCTTCTGGTTGATTGTCTAGGTGTTCCATTTGATGGACTTACATTACATGTATTATAAGGGAAGCATTTAACAGGAGCACCATTGGTATGAAAAGGTGTGACAGAATTAACATGCACACAGAGTATATTGAAGAGTATGTCTTGATTTTTTTTTTTTTTTTATTTACAATGCAGTGTAACACTTCTTCTCTCCCAACTCTTTCCCTTTCTTTTACCAAGATACAGAACAACTTACAAAAACTACTTGAAGATGCTGAGTGAAACATCAGTGTTCTTGGACTGCTTCAGACCTCATTCTTCTGTCTTGACAAACAGTTCCAAAGGAGCTCTGCTGGCCAGAGTTCAGGCTTCTTTATTTTCAGTCCAAGCCAAGCTTAAACTACTGTAAAGCTCATGTCATCATGCAAAAAAGTCAGTTTATTCTTCAGCATGTATCTATATGTTTTGAAAACATATATGGTTTGATCTACATGTATCTATATGTTTTACAAATATGGGGATTTTTCTTTCTCTATTGTGTGTGAATTAATGGATTTTATAGCTTGCTTGATTCTAGATTTGCTTACACCAGTGCAAACCTGGTGCATATCCTTTTACCTCAACATTTACTTTATGCCTATTGTCATACAAATGTACATGTGAAGAATGTCAGTCATGATTCATGTACTGAAGTGTTCTGTGAATGAGCAAGTATCTGTTTTAGCTATGATTATGGATTGGTGCTGTGCTCTTCATTTTTACTTAACTTCTCTGCGCCCTGAGGTCCCAAAGATCAGAAAACAGACATCTCTGTGTCTGGGTATGCAGTCATGAATGCTTGAGGTCTGCTGAGTTCTCCAGTGCAGTAAAAAGGCTCAATTCCACTTTCTGCGACACTGTATCACCACTGAGGGTAAGGTCTGTTTCTGCTGGGCATTCAGGTTCCACTGAAGTCAAGCCTGAAGTCTGTATGGACTTGCCAATTTGCAGTCAAGTTGCTTATGAATGGCAGTGTGGGTGTGACACACCTGCACGACTTAGAGAAACTGCTCGTTTTCTGTCCACTCATATGGTCTCTGTCCTTTAAGTTAATCAGTGTGAAGACCTTCGGTCAGCTTTCCTTGGAGTTGCATGGGGTTTTGGTTGGCTGAGCAAGTGCAATTTGTAGTCCAGTTAATGGAAATCTGGTCTTGGTATGTGACCCCAGGGACTGGCTGTTTCCACATAATGAGAACTGGCAAATTAATGGTGCAGCAGTACAAACAGTCAGTAGAGTGAATGAAAAAGTGGACACCTGCTTTGTTATATCACCTACTGTTTTTTTCCAGAGTGCCTAAGATGGGGATTTTTAGCTTTCTGATTCACCAAGCAGGCTCATTAGTTTTTAAAAAGCAATATTTAGGATAATAACTACTATCTGTAAAGTAACAGTATTGTTTATAATATGCTATGCATTTTATAACCATTTCTGTGAAATGTACCTACTTTGTTTAAATAAACTTTTTTAAAACAAGTGACTCAATACTATAATTTGGTCAAATGTGATATTCATGAGGCTTGTACCTCACAATACAAAGTTTGTGCAAAACCCATCACCTAACACAAGGGGTTGGGAACTGCATCCTGCTGTGGTCCTCCCTCTTACTTGGTTGTGTGTGACTTCTTCCCAGACTTCAATGACAACAGTACAAACAATTTTGGCCCCCAGAGTGTTGAGGACATGTTAATAGTTCTCTCAAGTTCTCCAAGGTTCTCAGGTTTCCTCCTTGGAGAGCATTGGATGAGTATTAGAATGTTGAGGCAGTTTAGAGGGCCTTGTGTGCTCTAACATTCCTGCCTGGCTCAAGATTCCATGTGAGCACAGTATGTAATAAATATGTGAGATTTGACTGTTTTCCCTGTTGAAGTCTCTGCCTTTGCTTCCTCAGCTATCATGACTTTATTGGAAAACTCAGCTTCACAAGATAACTGTTGAAATAAGTTACTTTTTAAATTCTTTTTCCATTCTTTTCCCTACTTTCTTCTACAGTTGCATGGATTATATAATGCTTTGGACTCTCACCTCATCCTCTGCCTTCTCCCCTCCCTTTAATTCTGTATCAGAAGTCTCTAGCTCTGCAGTTGCAAAATTGATGCCACGAGTCACTTTTGTCAAAGGAACTATGAGAAAACTTGGTTATATCCAGCAGCTGAACTGAGTTGGCCTTTTACTTACATTGCATCGTCAAGTCTGTGCTTTGCTACAGGACAGCAAGGAGAGAGATAATATTTGATATGTGGTTTAAGTAAATCAGGCAGGCTAAGCCCTTATCGTTAGCCATACAGGAACAAAATAATTGCTGGAGGGAATGAGCAGTCAGAGGTGTATGTGTGCCCTTTAGCCTGCTGCAGCAGCGTGCCAGGGGAGGTGGGTGTGGGCAAAGGTGTGACAGTGTCCTTCCAACACAGGAAAGTGAACTACGCTCCAGAGAAAGGACTGGCTTGTGACACAGCGGCCACCTGAGCGCACTGGCACAATTCAGTGTGACCTCTTCCCTGCCCCTCAGGTGCTACCCTCACCCCACCTTTTCCTGGAGGGAGAAGGAGGATGTCTCAAGGATGTCATGCTGTTCAGGTGTGTAGTATGGAGGTACTTCAGGCAGCGCTGCAAGGCCCCGTGTGGACAAAGCTTAGAAGTGGAGTGATTTAAATCCTGAGATTCAAGCTTGCAGCTAGAGAGGAGGGGGTTTGCCCCAGCCATGTTTGGGAGGGAAGTACTAGCAGCAGGGGTAAGCAAAGAAAACAGCTTCCCCCAAGGCTGGAAGTCTGTTAGGAGGAAGACTTCTCCCTGCATCTGTGGTAGGCAGTGCATACAAAAGCTACAAGGAGGGGGTTTGCCTTTTGGCAAAAGTGGAAGTTTGTAGAAATAGGTGGGAAAGATGCATGACTTTAGGGAAGTGACAAATGCACACAAAATTCTTAGCACACACTCTTAGTAACAATTGCTCATGATTTGCTGCATAGGCTGCATGGAAATCTGCTTTAAAAATCAAATTTTAAAATTTCTTGTGTGTTTGTTTTTCCAGTGTTGCCTGCATGTTGTCTTTCACAGCACAGAGGCTAGACAAACAGCTGAGTTCTTCCAGCCATGCAGGACCTAGAACTAGTCCCTGCTTTGAGTTTGCAGGTGGAAGGCAAGAGGGGCACCTCGCTTGTGTTTTCTCTAGTTGCAGTTCGTGAAAAAAATAATGAGGGTTTGTATTGGCTGTTTGGATTGAGGGGTTGTTGAAGTAGTTTTCTGTCAAGGTATCAAGTTTATGGTACTGCTGGTGTGAAGGATGCAGCTAGCACTCCAGGCAGGAAGTATAATCTGCTGAAAGCCTCCCTCTCAGCAGAACATCGTAGGTGGTAACTCCCAGTAGCACTTGCAGGAAAGACAAACAGTTTTGTATGTGTTCTTGTCTGAGCATGTCTGAATTTAATACTATTAACTGCTGTCACGTGAACCTTCATACAGATGTGTGGTAATGCTTTCTGCTTCCTGCTACACCTGCACTTTCATTTCCATGTTTCCACCTCATAGTCAGTTGACAAATGCTAAAGAAATCTCCAGGTAGCTGTTATCCAGGTGTTTTCAGGCAATTGCTCAGCTGCAACTGCTAGTGAGGTGTTATTCCCAAATACGTAGGAGATTTTTACAGAGATTTACAGAGCAGGTGTGACATGCAGTAATTATCAGAAAAAGCTGGCTATTTAGACAGGAAACTGAGCAAACAGTTACACTGAGCAAACTGTTCCTTTTGTGTTCAGTGCCTGTGTGTATGCTTCTATAAACAGCAGAGGAACAATGTCATTTGAAAGGATTTTACCAGCACCTGCTTTTCAGTTTGCCTGGTGAGACTATCTGAGTCTGACAGGCAAATTTGCTCAAGAGGGGAAATTGACTCGTCTCATTTGACACTTCTAGGTTTATGGTTTGAACCCAGTGGAGCGTTCTGCTAAACGTGGTTCCATGTAATGAGACTTTACAAAAGGGATGGGTTTTTTGCTTTCTTGGGTTTTAAAATAGGTGTAATATCATTTTATGAATGTAGAGCCTCGTAAGATCCTGTTATTCACTGAACAGCCACAACAAAACATATGTCAGTAAATTTCATCTAATTGTCTCTGAAGTTACTCCCCGTTTATCACAAACCCTCCTGGATTTTAACAAAAAATCAGTCAAATGCAAACAATAAAACAATGTACAATCTACACTAACTCCACAGCACTTGGCAGAGTTTATTCCCTGAGCTTCATGGAATGTTATGATGCCTATCGCTATTCCTGTCCAAAATACAGGCAGCTGTACAGGCACTTATGCAGCTGTCCTTTCAGACCTTCTGTTTTCCTTTGTGGTGGCACTTACTGACCCCCAAGTTTCCGTTTAGTCAAACTGGCCAGTAAGACTCTGCCTACTCATCTTGGATTAAATCTCAAATTATTTGGGTGACAAGGGCTAGATTTGTAAGACCTTGACTACACCTGCTATTGGTAGTACCCTCAAAAGGCATGATCCCAAAAAGGAACTGATTAGATGTGTGCTCTGAGAGGATACTAGCAGGGTTAGTATGACAATCAGAAAGTTTTGTCTTTCTCCTGTACCTAGTTTCATATCTATTATAATTTACAAACAAGGGGTCAGGATGCAGCATCTTAGCAAGCAGACTTAGAGCAGGAATTCCAGGTATGTCAGCAAAGCCTTTCCCAAGACTGTGTTTCAGGTACAAAATGTATGAGAATATTCCAGCTATCCCCTACTGAAGTTACAAATGCTTTGCTTGAATCACTTTACCTGTTTTCCCCACGATGGGCAGCATTTGTGCCAAAAAGTCCACCCTGAGTGGGATGTCTGTTCACTAAGTAAACACCTGTGCAAAAAACTTGGAAATTAGTTCGAGAGTTGCCGTAGAAATTATTGCCCTCCATATACATTTCATACTGCCTAGGCTTACACTAGCTGCCAGCCTCTGTGCATTCAGTCAGAGCTTCTGCCGAGTGTATTTTACTGTATATGTGACTTTCTTATCTTGCCAGTTTCTGTACTAATTCCATTTGGAAACTGCTTAAAAGTTCATTATGCTCTTAAATTTGAAAAGATACCTTTCCCTGGCTTTCCATAAACAGCAAGCTCAAGTCATGACGATTTTGTAGCTGCGTCCTGTTCTGGAGGTGTGACGTTCTACATTACGCTTCATAACAAGGATTTGATAGTCTTTGGCAATGCTGGTAGTTTGGACTGTACAGTAAAGGCCTCTTCAGCTGCTGTTCTCACTTAATGGTGTTGATAAGGTAATTTTCCACTGACTAGGCATTTTAGCAGTGCTTAGCAGGAGATTAAAGGAAAATCATTCCGATGTGCTGTCAAGTACAAAATTAAAAATCAGCTCTTCACACTATCTACAGATAGATGGATAAAGGCTCTCTGCAAGAAGAAAAGGTAATGAGTAACCTAATTATAACCTCACATGCTGGATCTGGCACGCAGGGTAAAAAATAGCTCTGAATTCTTCCCGCACTTAGAGCCTGCTATCGTGGCACTGGGCACACATGGCCTCATTCCGAGGCAAGGGCAAGGTGGGAAGAAAGTCAGCTTGTACTGACAGCTATTTCCACGACGTATGTAGCGAACCATGAACCTTTTCTCACAAATGAATAGTGAAACATAAATGCCTTGACACTGACTTACGATACTTAAAGGAAGAGATGTCCTTCTATGTTTTTCCCAAAATCTGTTGGGAGTGGTGCCGCTGACAGCACACATGAGGGAAACAATATAATCTATAATTAGCTGACTTTGAAATGGTTGCACTTCTAAACACTCTGATCAATAGCAATGGCCATAAGGAAGAATGCTGTGTGAAAGGCCCAGTTCTCGACTGTGCGAACACACCTTCCACACTTCTCTTCCAAGTCTCTTCATACATTTCTGATTCTGCAGTCACTCTTTGACCATTGCAGTAACTGCTACCACAAAAACAGTTTGGTCGAATTGAAATAAGAAAGCACAAGGTTTGTGTTAGGTTTAGGACTGAGGAAATGAGACTGCTTGCAGCTGAATATTGAGAGCTATTTAGCTATTCCCTCCTTCTGCTTTTAGACTGTCCTCTGCCTCCATTTCCCATCTTGTTCTACCAGAAGTAGCCTGGATCCAAAAGCTGATCTTCTAAATAGTAACCCATCTGAAAATAGTTAATTTTCCGCCAGATACAGATAAGAGTCTGTAAAACAGCCCAGTATCAAGTGCAGGCATGTTGAGCAATGCTTGAAATAATGCTTTGAGAGCTTTGCTGACATTACTCCTTTTTTCCTCAGTTGTTTCTGTAATTGTATTCCATGTAAAGTGAAGCAACTTTGGAAATTGCAAGAATATTCTAAGCCAAGTTGTCTGCACACCTGCCCTGTACCTCTGTGCTTCCCCAGGGAGCCACAGGCACAGACAGTAGACCAGATCTGTCAGCAGCAGTAGGTTAGGCTTCTACACAACTCTGGTGTCTTTCCTGAGATTAAAAATTAATTTAAAGAAATCAGCACTGCCTGATCCTTAAGGTTTTAGTCATTCATCTGCCTGAGTCTCTTCAGATACATGCACATGGCCATCCTCTCTGCCATTCAGCACTTAAGTGAAGCCAGCTGTGACAGCTGTCCCACCTGCCAGCAGCCGCTTTCCTTAAAGACCAGTATTACTGCCACCCTACCATCACCACCTTCCTGGTCATGTGCTGCTGCTTCCCATCCCTAGCAGTACACCTGCGGTACTGGTACACCTAATTTTCTTCTGGGAAGATCATCTGGGGTTATTTTGTGCAAAGTCCAAATTGCAAAGGTGTGCTGCATCAGCTTTGCTGCATCAGCTTTGCTAAACAGATTAGAGCATCTGAGTCATCAGTTTGGTGGAACTGGAAATGGTGAGAGTCTGGGGTAATAATACATTCACATCTTATGGGCAGATGTGGAAAATGCTGTTTTAAGTGTCTATTTCCCTTTTAGCAGCACTTTCCTACGTTTAAGGCCAAGGTTGGATAGGACCATCATACACATCCCTGGACATCAAAGATGACAGTTACAACTAGGTTTTGTTAGATTCGGTGTCCTGGCTCAGAGAAAACTTACCCAATCAGGCTGACAAATGCTTTGGGGTGCAGACTGATGCAGACTCTTTGATGGGCCACAGAGTGAACAGCATTGTCTCAGAAGGCAGCACATGCCCTGTGTGGGAAACAGCAGGATGGGCAACAGTTTAACCAAGATCCTCCTCAGCTTCTGATGGCATGCACAAGCCAGTATCTTACTTTGTAATGCTCTGAGCTGTAATGCTCTTTACACATCTGTGTAAAGGAATTCTCTTCCTCTTAGAATATGTCACTGCACTGTGTGGCTGTGGAACAATAACAATTCCTCTGGAAATCTTGTAGACAGGAGCAAACCTCTCTCAGCCCAAGATGCTCATGGATTGCTCTTGCCCTGCAGTCAGGATATGCGGCAGTCGAGCCATCACATTTGTGGTACCTCTGAGCCCTGGCAGTCAGCCCTGCTGGTGAGAAACTGGGAGGGAACCCCAGCTGGGTGGGGGTAGGCTTCCACAGGGGGGCAGGAAGGGCAGCAGGAAAGCACAGACAGCTTTCCTCTTGGATGAGTAGAACAGCAGAAAAGCATATTGCAGAAAAATACAGCTTTTTGCACGTACTCTCCTGGGAAAGAGCTGTGAAGGAAATGGTCAGAACAGATTGGGAAGAACCAGATTTTTGTGTGTTGGCTGCACTCACTGTATTCATCTTGCCTTGGTGGAAGAAAGCAAAAATTAATACCTTGAGCCTTAGTTAAGTGGCCTGGTAGATCCAGATTCTCTATCCCCAGCAAATACAAATCTAAAGTAATTAGACAGAATTATACAAACAGTAAAAAAACCGGTACAGACCAGTACAGAATAAAGAGAAAAGAGCACAGATATTTTTGGCTCTGCTCTCATGATTTACTGAACCATAACAAAAGTTGACTAATCCCTCAGTACCAAGGAATGAGAAGCTACAGAATGATGAAACAGATAAACAATTAAAAAAAAATAGCAAGGTTGTGGAGGTGCTTTAGATACTGTTATGTTGGTCTACACGTATTTAGGGGAAAAATTAATTGTTTTGACTTGGAAAATATCTGCTATAGTTCTACGAGAGAGCTTGGTCTGATTTCCGGTAGGGAAATCATGAAAGACCATGACTTCCATGTTTTAACCCACATTGCAGAAGAAGTTTTCTTATCAGCTTAAATATAGAATTCGGTATACGTTTTCTGAGTAGCTGAAAGGCATTGAAAACCAAGCAAATCACTCATCTTTTGCATATTCAGCAGACTCCAAAATACCAATATCTTATCCCAGTTTCAAAAAAACTCCAAAGAAACAAGCTAAGACTTGAGGAATTACAAGCTTCTCACTTAATTAGGAAATTAGTGGTGTGAAGAACTCAAAAAAGAATTGTGCAAAATATTCTTCAAATTTACTGTTTCCCATAGGCATAACACAGCATGGAATAACAAATAACAGAGGCTAAGTACAAGGAAGGGTTAGCCTTTCTGTGAACTTTCAGTATTTGTTGTTCACAAAGAAGAAGGCAGCGAACAGCCGGAAGAGAAAATGATACGATCATCATGCAAGCTAGAGCACTTGGACAAATAATGGCTGACATAAATCTCACAGAGATTTGAAATGCATGGTTTGCAACATCAGAGATGATTTTTAAAAACACAGAACAAAGGGACTGGTGTGGCGTTTCGGCTTGGGGCTTTTTGTCACAAAACATGCTTCATGACATTGGGACAATTTTTACAGCAAAAAAACATTAAGAGGAATGCTATCATCAAAACAAGAATGTTTCTTCTGTTCTGAGATGCCTTCCTTTGTGTTGTTGGTGGGTTGTTTCCTTAATCATAATAAATAGTTTTGACAGCCTGTTAGATTTACTCTCCAGTCGATGAATTCTGAACAGATTTGGAGGTTTGGGTTGATACTGTACCGTAGTGACTATGTGTATCTATGCCTCATCTGCCATAAATGCAAACTTGTGTGTTAGCTTAAACTACATTTGGCTCCTTTCCCTGTATTTTCCTCACACAGTAAGGCTCTTATCCTTTCATATATTCAAAACCATGATCTTTCAATTTATCCTATTTTGTGCACTCTGCCCCACCTCCCACTTGCAATAGTCCGACCTTCCCCAGCATTCCCAATGTAAAGTTAAAATCCTGGTACTGGGTCCTACCTATCTACAATCCTGGCAGTGCCTTTCACATTGACTTCCCCGTAATCAGCTTCTCATCATCTTTTCTGGTGATTTTTAATTCCTCATCCTCACTTCCAAGACCCTTTCATTTTCTGCAGCCAGCAACAGGTTGCTGACTTCCAACACGTTCTCCAGCAAAACGAAGGTGTTTTTCAGATTTGGCAGGGAATCACTTCAGCTTTAAACTGGCAGAGGAAAAAATAAATCAGTAACACAGCTAGCCAAAAAATATGGGAAGAAAACAAGCAGGCAAAATGGAGTCACAGCAGCCAGTGTTGGTTAAGCCAAACTAAAATCCTTACACTGGTTTTTTAACCTACAAGGATTTACTACAACAGCAAAGCTTCAGAGGGGAGTTCGACTTACACTGTTTCATGAAACATCACCATAACCTTATTCTGCTATTTGTTCTGCTTTAAACAAAGACCATAAATCAACTAGGTCAAACTGAGAAGAGCCCCCATCTCTCAAACACACTCATGAGCAAATACAGTGTTAAGTGAATACAGTCGCGTAGGAGCTAGAAGGAGGTTTATATTCTGGGATTCTACAGAAATCCTGCACAATTCTTGTGGTAAATGTGTTAATAAAAATACCAGCAGTTGTGGAAAAAATGTAGTTAGACAAAATATAACTCAAAGAAGAGGTATGTGCTGCACTTTTTAGATATCTTTCTAGTACAGCTGCCACATTGGACTGAGCTGGTATTATAGGTCAGTCTGAATCACAGGCCAGTGAAGGAGTAGCCTCACGAAATCTGCAGAAGACAGGAGACAATAATCACTTAGCAACAGTTTGTGGATTAACTAAAAATCCTTAGAAGCAAGAGAGCTTATATTTATCCTGTTCCTCCTCAATCTCCCATTGTTAAACTCGCACGCTGTCATTTCATTACCTCTGCAACACTCTGCTCAATAAGTGAGCAGGTGATGTTAACTTCAATATCACATCTTAGGAGGTTTGGGACACCTGTAAGGGGAGCATGAAACGCAATTGCCACCTACTGCCAGCCTCCAGACTTTAATGTAATGAAAGGATGTGCCTTCCTCTGAAATTCAGAGATCTGACTTGAGCTATTTGTTCCTCATAAGTCCACCTCAAAATCAGGCTGCAGGAAAAGAGCTGTAATGCCAGAGAACAGCGACATACTGGGCAAAGTATGTATTAAATCATTTGTTCTTCCTGGCTGAAACACTATTATTTTTAACCTTCGGCTTTTGGAGTTAATGTTTTATATAACAATTGCACTAATCAACTGAGGCTTTGCAGAATAGAGTGTGTTTAATTACTAGCTCAGAGGCAGCAGTCCCAGACGTACTGGAACATAAAAAACATTCAGACAAAGAGGTCTGTGTTCTACACAGCTGGCTAGCAAATGCAAAGGCTGCCCTTGGCCAGGCTTTAGCCTGACCAACAGCGACACCGGGAGGAACACGAAGGTTTTTAGAAAGGCTTTGCTATGCTCTGCTGAGTAAGTCCCTGTCCCAAAATGCACATGCATTTTCCTATCATTTGGAGGAAAGTAATCAGCTGTATGGAAAATCAGTGCTAATAATTCAGCAGAAATGAAAGACTACTAACCAGTATTTACTTTTTTACCAGCTATCCATAGGGCAACTATGTTCAAAATGTGAGACAAGACGCTTCTCACTGCAAGCAGCACTTCAGAGGCAGCAGATGTTTGCACACTGAATGCAATTAATCCATTTGTTTTCAAACACCAACCGTGTACCACAAGACAGCTTAAGAATACCAAAGAGAAGACACTAAAAAAAAATCCTTACAGTTTTTACTCAAGAATTTGATGCTGTGTGATTAAGTAATTTTGCTCCTATAATATATGCCTTATTTTTTTTTTTCTGCTTCCACCTAGGAAAATAAGAGGATACACTTGTGCAGTACATGACCAACACCTTAGTGCAGGACAAAATAGGCAATGATTCAGAAGAAAATAGAAGCACGGAAGTGTCCTGTCATTTACACTTTTCCAAATAGCTGCTAATGAGATTAATGCAGACACAACTGGATTAGTACACCTAATGAGACTTGAATGCAGCACCTATACACATGATTTTTCATACAGAAACATAGCTGCCACAAATTAAAAGTTCTGGCAGCTGTGTGGTTTTGAACTCATCCAGCAACAACACAAACAGAATGACGGAAACACCACAAGAAAAGAACATGATATAACCTGAATAGCCTGGTGTGTTACTGCTGAAATAAAACAGTGGACGCTTTCCCAGTTGTTTTAAAATCAGCACTGTGGGATCACTTTTTGCAAAATCCCAAGCTGAGACCTACTACTGGCAAGTAGTATTCTTGGTTCCTGAAAATTGTCATCTCTGAAAGAAGAAGCTGTTACAGGACACAATAAGATGGAAGACAAGGACCCTGCAGCTCACATTCTCGCAATTCATTTAAAAAGCAATTTCTCTGCTTATCAGCAAAAGTATTAGTAAAATTTTCATTTTTCTTCAGGTAATAATATGGCAAAAAGAAAGGAAGTTACTTGCAAGACTGTTCCCATCAAGGTCATTTCACAGTAAGCAATACTGTGCTAACAAATGAATTATTGATCACGTGTCATTTAACACTTGTTATTCACTGGTGTTACACACTCAGTTGTAATTAAGTTTATGCAACAGTGGAAGACGCTGATAGAATTTGTATTAAAACTGCAAGTTCCATTATGTTGCACATACCAGTAGCTCCAAGACACATTTTATGAATTCTCAAAATTGCTTTCCTTGGGTGAGATAACCCACTGACAGCCAATGCAGTTCACAATCTCGTCAGTGGACTTCCCAAATTAAAGCAGAAATTGAGAAACTGGGTGCTTATAGTATTTTTAAACCTCCTCAGTTTAATACTTCATCATAATCATAACTACTTACAGGGTCCTAAATCCTTGCCAAAACATATTACAATCTGCAGCAGTCTTTAAAGATGACTCTTCCCAGAGCCACTTCACTGGAAGTCACTCAGCAAGCCAGTTCTGGTAGGATTGTTCAGCACCACATGTAAGGAATTCAAAGCTGTCGAGAAAGAGAAGCAGCATTATGACACTAGCAGTCCAGTGACGATGCAGATAACAGATCTTTGGAATAGTAATTCCCATAATCTGCAAAAGCGGGGATGAATTTGTAACCTACTTGCAGAGAGCCCATTCTCTGCCTACACAACGTGGATCTAACCCACTTACTCATAACACACGGAAGTGGTGGCACAAGTACTTTGTGCTGAGTCGTCTGTAAGGCTACCCTAGTTTCTGTTGAAGAAGGAATTACGTATGAAGATGTCAAGTTAACCTTCAAACGTTTAGCGTGTTTGCTATGCAGTCACCTCTTGATCACATTTGTGTGTTTATTCCATTCATATTGGTTTTCAGACAATGATTTGAAGACCAGTCAAACATCTTGCCATACCAGTTTTGTTCCATTCACGAGCTGAGTTCCCACATCTAAAGCCAGATGGCAGAATCAAACTTATTCCTGTAAATTAAACTGACTAGTGAAATTATTTTACCCTAAAAGGTACTTTACCCTGCAAAGAGATTCTATTTTCAAGAAAAAGCAGATGTGACATGAGGCTATCCAAAAACTATTACAAGCAGCAAGGAAAGAGAATTTTGAGCTTATTTTTCATTGTTAAGGGTTTCATAGTAACATTCAGTGCCACAGAACAACATTAAAGAGTAGTTTCTATAAACAGGTGCTATTTGCTGAACAATTAAATTTGGGAATTGAATTGTTTCTTTGCCCTATCTGCTAGTGATCCCCTGTCTGGTTAGGGTATGTCAGTTCATCCTGTGTGCTGACATACAACACTCCTTTATGAAATGGCCAAACACAAAGAGCTAGAGGAGAGAACACACCTGGCAGTAAGAGATTCAGTAGGAAAAAAGCTTTGGCTGCCTAATGTATGATGTACAGAACACGACACTCAAAATACCTTCTATAACACAGATGTAAAATTCTAACCACTATGCATTTTAAAATTAGAAACAAAGCCAAAAGGAGACCAACTAGCAGTGTGGTATGGTGGACTTTCAACCCAGTTTGTATGGCATTGCTATTAAAACATCATCAAAATAAACCAATAGTCAAATCAGACTCCTAGAATCTTAGCCCATAATGAACAGTTCTGCCATGTTCAGAGATTGTGGAAATTTGGTATATGACATTGAGAAGAAAAGAAATCCCCCAAACCAATTGTCCTGGGGCGATGTTATGAGGCTCCTTTATTCCGTACCCATCTGCTCAGTGCCCAAAGTACCTGTACCTCTAAGGTGGGCCCGGGGGGCGGGGCCGGAGCCGCGAGGCCCCAGGTGCGGGGCAGTTCAACGGCTCAGCCCAA
>VXBT01012726.1:41267-57907 GCA_013400235.1 Oriolus oriolus | reverse complement strand
GCCTGCTGTGAGGAGGAGAATCGGTGCCAAAGAGGAATGAAAAGGTTTCCATCCACCCTTCTCCAGCAGCCTACTGTGTGGACTCCCCTTCCTGGAGATGGGAGTGGGGGTGGGCGGTGACCGGTTACCGGCTCCTCTCGGGCATCCTTTCCTTCTTCCCTTTTTGTTCTCCCAGTCGTGTTTTGTGTTAATAAATAGTTCATTTTTTTTTCTTCCACTTTCATTATTTTTTAATTTTTCTCCTTTGGTGGAGGAAAGGGGGAGGCCCATTTCCCTTGGGAGGAGGTGCTCATTCCAGAGCATCTCTTCCTAAAAATTTTGTCTCTAAACCGGGACACCAACACATTAAGAACCTCAGAAGTTCCTCTGTGGAAAGCTAAAATGAGTCTAGCAGCACTGTGTCTTTTCTAATCCCAAGTCCTGGGCAAGGCTCCTAAATGAGCCGTTGTTGCCTGTAGTCTCCACTAGCCAAAAGAAATTCCCACTTGAGGTGAAATGCAAGTAAACAATATGCCTTTCCCTGGAAAAGTATTTCCTCTGACTGCATCTCCAGTTCCCATCTCCAGCCGGTTTGGTTGTAGGGTATCACAAGAGCTGTGACAGCCTGAATTGGCTGTAATCCCTTCAAGTGTTAAAAGGCAATTCCAAGACTACAGTAGACTTCTATCTCCCAACATGTGTGGTCAAAGTCTCCTCTCTGAAGGAGAGGCAGGAAAACTAAAGCAGTGCTTTTAGCCCAGTGATCGTCTCCCAACTAGCAGCTCAGTGTGTGATAATGGACAGTCCGCTGAATGCTCCTGCTCAAAAACTGTGAATAAAACAAATGATAAGCCCAAGATAGCTCACAAAATGTACCTTTATTTATGCATTGAAAAATAGCCCTGTACTGCAGCCCAAATATCCCCCACAGCACCAGTTACCCACAGGAAACTTGGCACAGTTTGAAACACAGACCTCACAGCTGGAAATATCGGCAAAAGGTGGGGAGGGGATGGAGGCAGTGCTGGTACTGGAACACAGTGTTAAGGCAACAGGTTATCCAGGCCACTTGAATCCAAGGCTGATAGTTTTAGTCACCCTCCCTTCTTCCCAAAGACCACACACTTCTCATTTGAAGACTAAATTAGTAAATACATACATAGGAAGCGAAGCAATTTAAGAGTAGCTGATTTTCTGACAGAATTGGTTTCATACAATTAATCTTTATCCCCATGATGCTTAGGAGCTGCTTGATTCTGAAACGCTAGGACGGTTCATAGCACAGCCATTCGTAAGGTTGTTACTGAAACTTGATTCCTTGAGCCAAAGGCAAATCTTTGCTGTAGTTAATTGTACTGAAAGAGAAACAAGAATTTAGAGACCAGACTTAATCACTGAGACAGATTATGCAGTCCACTTCCTATGTACAAGCTTCTGATTCCTGTCACATCTAAACAAAAGACTTCTCTAAAGCAGTTTGCCTACACAAAATTATGAACTAACTTTACTCCAGTTTCCAATACAATAACCATGTACAGGGAAAGACCACATTTTCCATTATCTCTTCCTTTATGGAGAATCTTATTTCTCTTTATCTATTTAATCTCTTACTAGGAGAACGTCCAGACAGAAAAATCAAGGTGGGATTTCTCATGTTCATAAGCCTTTGCACAGAAAGCAAAGACAGCGCAAGTAAAGGCTATGGAAGTCAGCAGAGGATACTAATGGCCATCCGCTATGGGCTGTCAGATTTGTGGATAGATAACCAGTACAGCTCAATCCCCTGCCAGAGGCAATAGTGGTGCCCTCATGGTCCCCTCACTGTAGTAGCAACTTAGTGTATTTCCTGACAAGTTTCAGTAATTTTTCAGATGAGTTTAAAATCAAGTAAAAGGAGGGGAAAACCCCAAAACCATGCTAATTTTTTTCCCTTTGGAAAGTTAAGACCTTTATAAAAACCCTTCAAATCTTCTTCTACTATGAATGTGAAGAAAAGGCAATTACACTTATAGATGATTATCTCACATTCAGTAAAGGTAGTAGCCTTGCAGTCAAGGATTCATATATTTTGAACTTTTGGAAGTTCATCTGTAACATAAATTTATTTGGTCTGTCTTACCAAGTAGACCGTCTCATATAAAGTTTCCATGAATCACTTCCAGATTCTCTTCCCCCACCAGTGTGCTTTTCACCACCTGTAGCAAAAATGTTATAAATGAAAACCTATTTTTTGACATGAGAACCTGGTCTAATTCCAGGAGGTAAGACATTTATATAAAAATACATGGGCAAAGGAGTAGTTTTTTCCCTTGTCCTATATCTGAACTAAATTACCACCCCATACAACACACACAGCTAGGTCTCTCCCCATGCTTGATGCAAAAAAATATCTGCCTGGAGCTCAAAGTCGTATCATGCTGGCACCAGAGAACCTTGTTTTAAAAACATCTCGTCTTAACGTAAGACAAGCCTACAAGAATGTGATGGTTCTTGTAGTGTTTAATTGGTAATGTCAATACTACTTCTTCTACCCCCTCACTTCCTTAAGTACACACAAAAAAGAGAAATAAAGGCAAAAATGTTTATTTAAAGACTTTCTCACAAAAATACTACACACTGTACATCTTATACAAACTTGCAAATACACACAAAATTGCTCAAGATTGTTTTAATTAAAATGGCTTTAAACAGTTTTCCACCTGGTCATATCTTTAAACATCTCCAAAATGTAACTCTGAGTTACATTCCATTCATGGAGGGGAGGAGAAGGAAGTAACACGTGGAACTTTTAAAAACCAAAATCCAATATTTTTAAAAGTTTAAATCCAACTGCCTCTAATCAATATCTGTTTTCTGCTAAAGCAGAATTGATTCAAAATTAACTTCATTGATTTCTGCACATTTAGTCATTTAAATGGACTGATTAAACCTTGAAAAAGGAGACCTAAAAAAAGCACAAGTAACATACCAAAAGCACCTCCAATCTCAGCTCCACTGGTTGGGATGTTAACATTCACAATGCCACAGTCAGATCCCTTCGGCCTACAAAGATAAGACACCATTCCTCCTTAGGATCCGGAAAGGCTCCCTCCCTAAAATGAGGGCTATAAAATGCTCAACTAGCATTATGCATAGGTTTACAAAAGACATGAAAGACTGTGATCTTATGCCCCAGCAAAGTATAAAAATAATTTAAATTATACCCAAGCCAGCGGAAAATCCTTCCCAAATCCTTGGTAAAGATACTGCTGGAAAGACCTTGTTTTACTTCATTATTCCAGGCAAAAACCTCCTCTTCCTCCTAGAAGGAGCATGTGTCAATGGTTAAGGCATGGCTATACAAAGCAAAGCACTTCCAAAGAAGCACTGTGAGAAAAACCCCAACAGACCACAGCCCCAATGCAAATGTACAGAAGGGCCAAATACCCATGTGCCACACCAGCAATACCTCCAGTGCTGCACAAAACACAGCCTGCTTTTGAACAGACACAAACAGTCTCAGCAACGAACACTGACAATAGAAATCCACTCCTGCACAGATTCTCATCTTAACTGCAGTGCTCTTCACATAAAGGCAGCTACACAGCGAGGTGAACAGTGGGTATCTCACAGTGCAGAACAAGAGCCACCACTTCTGGAAGTGCTGGGACAATTCCATGGATATGACACACGTCTGAGATCTCTCTCATAACTCTACTGTTACCATCCTTGACACCTGTTTCCCCACTGTTATTTTACCTTAAATTTCAGCACATACAATATGGGAGCAAACGTCTCAGTGAGGACAATGGGTGCGTTGTGAGGAAGGCCGGTCACAATGGTTGGTTCAACATAGTTTCCAGGGCGATTTATAACCTTCAAAATACATAAAAAATAGCTGAGTAAGTTCCTGTCAGCATCCAGCTCGGTACTAGTGTAGGAAAGGAATCCATCATGGTCTGACTACTACAGCTGAGCAATCAGAAAGAGAAGGCAAGATAGTCTGAGTAAGTAGTAGTATTTAAAATATAGAAGCATAACTTATATCCACTAAGGATGTAATCAAATTGTGAAGTCTAGCAGATGAAACTTCCTTTCTCCTACTTGTAAGCTAGTTAGAATTTTAAAGGTATAAAGAAGGTGCCAATGAAAGACAGGAAGTCCCAGAACAGTAAGTCATTGAGAATTAAACATCCTGTATGATGAAGATGTACAAGCGGGTGTCTTGAATCTCCAGTAATTCCTCAAGTTAGATACTGTGAGGGACAGAACTCCAATTTTCCTTTGTTACTTGTTTGATATTCACGCTGTTTTTATTTTCACTATCATTTGTAACTGGGGAGTGGTGTGAGAAAGAGCCATTTCTTGGAGGAGAAAGCAGCTTCCAAGTAGAACTGCCTTTACCCTGAAGACAGGATTCCCACTCAAACACTCTCAGTCTGACTAAACTAACATCCTGTAGTGGCTGACAGGACAAACAGAGGTACAAGCTTGGCCTAAGCCATCATGTTACTGTACTTTTTTCCTAGAGCAGAAAATGTAGCAGGGGAAATAGAAGTTAAATCACCTTTCCACCATAGACCACAGAGCCACCCTGCTGTTTCACTTGTTCTACTGCATCAAGGAATATTTTCACTGCTTCTTTGGTATGAAGAGGCCCATACAGAGTGTCAGCTAAAAACAAAAGATTCAGAAGCATACTTTCAGCAAAACTGTGTATGTCTGCAAATATTCCTATCACAACATCTTGGGACTAACTTTAATCCATCCAGGATGAGCAGTATTAGCCAGATTCTTCATCTTCCTTTCAGAGTTTGTATTCTAAATGAAACCAGCTATTTCCACCCCCTGGTAAATTGCTAAAATTAGATCATTTGGATCTATAACCCCTTCAGAATTTAAACAGAAAGACACCAATAGCAACTTGTTTCCTAAACCCATGAGCTGGAAATAGCTACTTACAATTCCATGGATCACCGATGCGGACCTGGGCATAGGCCTTGGCAAGCTTTGCCACCACCTCATCATGGATGCTTTCATGGAGGAACTAAAATGTGGTAAGAAAGTTGTAAGTTAGCACAGCCTATGTAACTGTTCCTGAAGTACAACTGCACTTTGAAGGGGGCTGAACAATGAATAGAAATAGTGTTGTTCGTATTCAGCAAATCCCAAAGTTAAAAAGAGACAGAGGCCAAGGTCTCCCAACAGCACCAACACCAGAAAATGAAGATGTAAAATCTTCACCATGAATGTTTAAAACAAGCCAAGAAACAAAAATCTGTTTTAATTTTACCCCATCTCAGATCAGTGTTATCAATGTGTTCTGTAAACATTTCAGTTTAGTGTTCTAGAACAAACATTCAAGAAATTTTATTGCTACAGTTTGAGGAATCACTGCCCTTCCAATATACCCAAATCAATTAATCCACATCCATTTTGGCTAATATTTACCCACTCAACCCAGCTCTGAAAAGACTATATAGACACTGGCTGACACTATAACACTGTTAAACTTGTTGAAAATGATTGGTTAAGAATTAATAACAAAGTAGGAAACACACACCCCCTTGCTTTGCTGAACTATAAATACTGCACCAAAATTTGTAGCAGTCACAAGCAAAGCTCTGGTAATGAAAACAGAGAGAAATACAAAAGCATGCCAAGTACTATCTTCCTGGCTTTTGGCACATACAGAAATACATACAAAGAAACTGTTTAGAGCTAGAATCATACTGGTACGAAACTATGCTCTTATTTTCCCACCATACTTATTTTTCACAAAACAAAAACATGTTTCAAATATTTTTTTGTTGCTCTTCACAATATTAGGAATTGTTAGGCATTTTCTGAGCCAATTTGGAGTTAAGTTAAAATTGAGAGCTATCCAAACCAGACAATGCACATTTATTTACTCACCAGCCTTCTAGCAGCTGTGCACCTCTGACCTGCTGTTCCCACAGCAGCAAATAGAGCAGATGGGATGACTAGGTTCAGATCTGCATCTTCAAACACTAAAAAACAAACAAAACATGAGCATGTTACTGAAGTAAACAGGCAGTTCACAAGAGTTAAGATGCTAAACAATATAATAAACTGACAGGTTGGTCAAGAGGCATTAGGAACAGTTGCACTAGCACAGCACGGTAAGACAAAAAGAAACACCCTAAAACTCCTATTATTTCTCCACAGCTGGAACTGGACACAAATGTAGGTTTGAACTGCTGAAGAGAGCCTTTTGCAATAAAGTCTGCAAATAATTTCAGCTTTCTTTTAATTCAAGAAACTACAAACAGTTTCTTGCCATTTCTCCACCTTGTCTGTCTCTCACTGAGAAGTTTATCCACATAAAGTAGGAATTGTCAAGTATGTCCAGGTGACCTTCCAAAAAGCATAGCTAAAACACACAGGTGTACAGTAATATAAAATGTACAATGAGCTGAACAAATTCATCTGGCTAGAAGACATTGAGATGTTTTATACAGCTCAAAGGTTCCCCAAAATACCACTCAGCTTAACCAGTTCCACAAAAGTCTCTTTAAGCATCTAAAACAATTATTAAGTTTGGGACAAAAACCAGCCAAGCAATGACTATGCAATCATTCAAAGTCAATTCCAGAAAAAGCAGGACTTTGATATGAAAAAAGAAACTATTTTCAAAGCATAAAACAAGTTTATGCTGCTGGCTACAAAGCAGCATAGGGAAAAAGAATGACCTGCTCAAATCAACGACCTGATTTTCAAAAGAGTAGATGATATAAGCACATTTTTCCAGAATATGAGAAAGGTGAAACAAAAGGCAACAGCACAACAGGACAGCAATTTATATATTTATCGAAATATACTCCTTCCGCCACGTTGCTCAGCTTTATAGTATTTATGTTGTTTATCCAGGAACTAAAGGTACTTAAACCTGAAAAATCTGCTACTGAAATAAACACCTGCACGCTTTTCTTTCAAGTATCATAAGTATCTTAGACTTTATAAATATCTACTTACACTCTAAAATCCTAAAAGTTTAGTGTTCATGAGATTACATATAAAAGTGCAGTCAGGCATTGGAACAGGCTGCCCAGGGAAATGGTGCAGTCACCATCCAGAGAAGTATTCAGAAGGTATGTGCATGTGGCACTTGGGGTCATGGTTTAGTGGTGAATATGCTGGTGCTGGGTTAAGACTTGGAGTCAGTCTTCGAAGTCTTTTCCAACCTTAATGATTCTACAACTAGAACTATCCTAAAATCAAACTTACTTAGTTTATCATCGTCCACAGCCCATTATTGAAGCTTACTGCTTCTCTCATTCTGTTCTCCTCTTCAACACTGATTACTTAAAAGACCTTGGACTCTCACATTTTATTTAAAACACTACTCCCTCCACAATACCAAAGACAGAAAAACTCCACAACATTCTATTATTCCATATGTACTACAGGTACTTGTAAAAGTCCACTGTGGCGGGAAAAAACAAAGAGACAAACAAAACAGAAAAAAGGGATAATTAGCTATAAGTATTTGCATACTAACTTCCAAATATCATCTATGGGACTAAATTTCTACAGTGGATATTACCAATAATGGCATTGTTTCCTCCCAGTTCCAGCAGGCTTCGACCTAATGAAAAACACAAAGTAAGTTATGGCACGCACACATGTATTCACTGCACCTCAGTCAGTGAGGTCATCTTTAACCAGAGATAAGCTTCATTAAACATATTTTTCTGGATAAACAAAACATCTTAGAGATCACAGTCAGCTCTTACCAAAGCAGAAATTACACCAAATACTACATCTATCACACGTTGGGGAGACACCTGCACAGCAGTTATGGCCCAAAAAAGTTTAAAAAGAAAGGCAAAAAATAGCATTGGAAAGAAAAGATGAAAACAGGAAACAGTTGCAGCATAAATAGCGCAACATAGGTAAAGAATAAGGTCCTACAAAGATCAAAGTGCATACGAAATTTAAGTAAGCTCATTCATTTCCTTGGCAACTGTTCATCTACAATCTGAGGGAAAGAATCCCAGCCTACATCTGGGTGAATATTTGCTACCTGTTGTGGTTTCTGGGGGATTTTTTTACACTTGAATGAACTTAAGATGTATAAAATGAAAAAAATATGTTTAAGAGGTGCTCTTCTTAAAACTAAGACATTAGAATCCAGCAGCTGAGATTCTTGCCTGTACACTTTTAAATATGTGCAATAAAAACAGCACCTCAAAAATCATCACTTTTCTACTGTATTTATCAGGAGTAAAATGTGAGGGGGAATGTATTCATGTATTCTGTTCACATTGCCAAAAGATCATAAGCTCTGCTTGTTCACCTCCATACAATTCCTGGTTGTTCACAACCTCCATACAATTAAACGCTAATGAACACCACCACACCTCTCACCAAATTAATTGTAGGATTATGGATTTGTGGATAACCTGGAAAAAAAATCTGAGTTGTAATAGAAGTAACTGAAAAATGCCATATGTATCTCTGAGCAGTTTCAAACTCCCATTTAACCAAAACAAAAAAGAGGTAGCACAGCTGAAACAAGCTCTTATTTTAAAATCTTATGGGGCACCGCTGCCTTCACCAAACATGGAAAGAAATCAAGAAGAACCCACGCACTCACCAAATCTCTCCTGAACCATAAGTGCTACTTGCTTGCCCACTTTCGTGCTGCCAGTGAAGGACAAGAGGTCCACCCTCTCATCTCTCGCCATTGCTGTCCTGCACAATGGGACACAAAGCACCGTGTTCAACGAAAGACACAGACAGAAAAGCAGCTTGCACCTTCCACATACATCAGCTTCAACAAGGGAGATCTTTAAAGCCAGAGCCACTTCTCTGAAACATCAGATGACTGAGATAATGGCAGGAAAGCTTCTTCTTGGCCAGAAAAGAGAAACAAGGCTGTTTCCTTCCACCTTTTCAGGCCAAAAAAGCATCATCTGTAGTAATACTGAAATTCAGTTTAAAGTATATTGTGAGATTAGCTCCAATTGTTGTGATCCATACGAAAATATGCAAATCAATGACTTTTTTTAATGCTTGCCATATGTTTTGCCTTCTCTTAAAATGCTCAAAAGATATATTTGAATACACATTTGTACTGGGAATTTCCAGTAAAAATCAAACTAAGTGATTTGGGTTGTACAGCTTCCAAGCACAGGTATACATCAATAAGCAAGTGCAGAGTACTGCATGAGCACAGAAAAGGGGAATTATTCTCCTCAACAACTAATCTGAAAGGCTAATGCCCTGTACACTGAAAACTCTCAAGAACATGGTAAAGGGAATTTAATATTAGCTGTATTCTTCAGGTGTAAGCATATGCAGAAGTAGAATATAAACTCAGTCATGTCTCTTCATTAAATATCCAATAAGTCCTTTGTTAGCTGCTGACCTCACAACAGCAAGTAGATATACATACTATATTTAGTGCAGCGCCAGAGTTTCAGAACAGCTGATAAAAATCATGGCAACATGTGCACGGACTGGGAACTCCTAGAGACCAGAAGAACTTTGAGAAGCACCTCAAAGAATATTCCTTACCTTCTATAAAGGTTCGCAAAACACAAGAAATGTTACCTACCCAATGTCTGCTCCACCACAAACCAGAGAGCAGATTGCTCCAGGTAACTTGTTATCCTCCAAGACTTTGGCAACTATCCTGGAATCAAAGATGTAAAAATGTTAGAGATTTCTGACAGGTGCAAATAGGGAATGAACCATTAGAACTGTCTGGGTCTTTTGGGGCAGTAGTGGTTTGGTTTAATTGTTGTCAGGAGTTAATATTAGACCACAAGACTTAGTAATTACCTATTTTAAGGGGCCTACTTTTATTTAGCATTTTAAAATAAATGATGCTGGTAATGCACAATAAGTATTTAAAATGCTGATATAAAGTAACAATAAACCTAAAGTAAGTATCACTACAAAATTTATTCTTTGGAGAAGTTCTCCTTTTTATTGAGATGAAGATCAAGGAAAACAGAACTCACTTTGTAACAGCAACACTAACAAGGGATGTCGTAGGAGCACCCTTCCTAAAAAAAAAAAAAAATTACATTATCTTCTTATTCTTTTCAATTCTTTAAGAATAAGAAATAATTCAAATAAGCAATTTTTATGGTCTCTAACCTACAGCACACTTTGGTTATGCTGGTTTTCAGGTACAAATTGAGACAGGAACTCAAGCATTTCCTTCTGCAGCTGAGCATTCAGAACTTCTAATGAAATCCATAGGGCTAGGCCAGATGTTAGAGTGAAGCAGGTAGATGAAAGCAAAGCAGGAGATGAGAGAGAAAGTAAAGCTACTTATTTAGATTTTTAATCTTATCAACTCTTATCTGTATCAACTCTGAATATATTAACTACCACTGTTGCAAGCTCTCAACCTGGGTTCTTTATTCACAGGCCATTTGGCTAAGTCCTGGATGCATCTGTACCTTAGTATCTCAAAAAAGAAGTTACCACAAAATAAAAAAAACCTCTGACTACAAACAGGCCTAAAAATAAAGAGAATTTAAGCCTACATTAGATAGAATCAAGTATCCAGAAACACCTGGTACTCAACAGCAATTTCATGCCTGAGGTAATAGCTCTCTAATTTAAAAATACTCTTTGCAGGCTAGAGAGGCAGATCTTACCAGAGGCAAGCATTTCCACAGATCATTGCAATTGCGCTGTTCCACCCATAAACCGCCACGGGGAAGTTGAAGGCCGTGATGACTCCCACTAACCCAACGGGATTCCACTGCTCTATGAGGGCATGGCCAGGTCCTGAAAGCAAAGCCACAAGAGAATGCAGTTTACAGCCATTTTGTGCTTGGGGCTTTTTTACAAAGGGAAAATACGTAAGCAAGAAACCTAGCATCACTCTTCAGCCCACCACAGCATTAGCTTGTGAAGAGCTGAATTATTTGTGCTCTGCAGCTTACCCGCATTAAGGTTAGCTAGATTGTGCACAAAGCCAGTGACCTCACAACATAAAGTTTTATTATTTTAGCTGTTCAGTTAACATAATGATGATTGTGAGCTAAACAATAACTGACAAAGAGGTCTCTCCTTTCTAAGTACACTTCTAAACCTTTTACATACTTTCCCCTACAATCTTTCATCAATAAAGAAATCAAAGAGAACCTAATGCTTCAAAGAACAGAGAAAATGGATGGACTGACCTGCTTATCTGTCACTTCATTTGGTACTTCATTAGCTGGCACTACTGCCCACCACATCTATTCCTAAATCTCCCTAAATGACACACAGAACAGAGATCTTGCTGCACTACAAGACCATATATTTAAGTTACACCTCCATATCTTCATTTCTTTAAACAAACAAAAAAAAACCACCTCACAAACAAAACCAAAAAAACACCACACATACTTACTTTCTGAAGGCAAAATAGGTCCACCAATCATTCGGGACAAACCAACAGCGTAGTCACAGATATCAACATACTCCTGCACTTCCCCAACACCCTCAACAAAAACCTTTCCCATTTCCAAAGAGACCTGAAAAAATTCAGATTATGACAATTTTTTTTACAAAATTCCCTTGGATCTCAAATATATTTTGTCTCCCACTAATGTCATGTGTATCTACTCACCAAATAAGATTTTACCACACATTCTTTCATTAGAAGAGATTCACCTCTTCCCCAGTTATTCACAATTTAAAGAAACAGCACAATAGACAAATGGACAAGGGTCACATCCCAATACAACAGGAAGAAATTAGAAAAGGATATAAATGAATAGAGAAAACAAAAACAAACTACTGGAAGGAGTTTCCACCACTAATGAGGTACATAAGTTTAGATCAACAAAATCTTAGATTTACTTCAGCAGGCTTGCCTAAATTGTGGGCTCGGCAAGGAACAAGTTGGGAAAAAGGGATTACTCTGCTCCAGCAAAAGAAAAGAGCCACTTATGCTTTTCATAAGCAAACTACTCATTTTACAACATGTCAAAGTGAATTTGAGCGATTTCATTTGCAGAAACTGCTCAACATGTGTATATACGCTTAGTATTTTAGTAACCTGGCATGTTTAGGACCAATTTTTTTTTTCTGAAGTCAATCCTAAACTACATTCTTCTCTTAAAAATATGTTAGATTTACTCAGTTGAAATACATCAGCGAGAATAAGCTGGTATTTGAAGATATCTTCATCCAAAAGTGAGAAAATTTGAAACTTTAGGAACTGAGAAATCACCTGCTTATCTCCACCCAATTTTGTCGTTATGCTCTGATAGCTAGGTATGACCTACATGCAGATGTCACCTACCACTGTACACCAATGATGGTACTTTAAAAAGGCTGTTAAATGAGGAATCACGTTCAAAGGACTTCCACGGGGATTTTTCTCTCCATGTGAAGATTAACATAAAGATGACTAACTGTATTTCTATGATGCCTGTGGTCACCTCAAGACAGAAGGAAGAGTCCCTATCTGTGACCAAAAACAGAGGGGCATCAAACATATTTACTAAGAAACACAGCAGCAGGTCTGTAAGTGCAGTAGAAATACCTGGATACTTCACCAGGGCATGGCAAGGCAAGGCTGGAAATTTCCTACAGCATATGAGAAAGATGAGTTTCTGCACAGTTCCTTTTTACACATCCTAAAGCCAGGCAAAGTCCTAAAACCTGAATACCTACTGCACTTCTTTCACCCTGAAGTTCATCCTCAATCCTAGCAGAGCTGAACAAACGTATTATCTTTTAGGGAAAACTAAGAAAATGTGGCAAGAAGCCCTAAGTTTTGGCCAAGGAATATAGAACAAACCTCTGTCTGTCCACACTCACAGGGGAAGCTGTACTGTTTTTGAATACACCAGTACGTTAGCACTCTAATTCCACCACAGAAACGGTGCCAAGGAGGCAGCATCAAGGGAAGCAGCAGAACAAAGTTTTGGAGGTTAACAATATGGGCTTGACTACACATGGAGTTATTCACTGACAGCTGTTTCTGAACAGCAGCACAGACAGGCAAGCCCTGTGAAAAGAAAGTGGAAGTTCCCCACTTGTCTCCTTTTCTTCCCTAGCAACTAGCAAGAGTTTTAAAGGAGCGGTCCTTCAGCCTTTATGTCCTGCACAGCACTGCAAGATCATCTCATTAAGACCATCTCAACTTCTGAAGCCTCGTATTTCCACATGTCACTTGGCAAAATCCTGCAGATCACCAGAAAGAGCTCAAGGTTAAAAGCTCTGTATTAGAGGAAGGTCTTTTTCAGGATACTTTTACTATCAGAAAATGCCCTATCTGACAGGCAGGAGAGAAAATAGCAGAGCAACAGTTCCACCACTCCTCCCAGACAGGCCCACAATAAATTAGGGGCTTTTTCCTGCTATACATTATCATTTCATAGAATCACAGAATCATAGAATATCCTGAGCTGGAAGGGACCCACAGGGATCATGAAGTGCAGCTCCCGGCCCTGCACCATGCCCAGGAGTCACACCATGTACCTGAGAGCATGGCCCAAACACCGCTCAAACTCTGATAAGCTGGAGCTGTGACCACTTCTCTGGGGAGCCTGTGCCAGTGCCCAACCACCCGTTGCGTGAAGAACCTTTTCTTAATAACTAACTGAACTCTCCCCTGACACAGCTTCAAGCTGTTTCTATGCCATAATACTTTCTAAAATTTTTCCTTGTTTTCAAAATTAAAACTTATTTAGGCAAGCTAATAGAACTAACAGCAATTACTTAACAATTACTAAGGTTAGTATTGCAGAGATAACTGTTAGTATTACTGAAAAAAACCAGTTTTGACACACCACTTACCCTCTTCCCCCACTTCCCCCCACCAAAAAATTTAAGCTACTTCTGAAAATACCTTACCAAGCTTCCTAGAACTTTGATTTTTTGTCTCAGAGCATCACCAATCTGTCGCACTATTTCTCCACGTTTAGGTGCAGGGATCTAGTCAAAACAAAACAGAAGAATCTATGTGAGATTGAACAACTGCAGCTTCTGCTGTATCTATACTGCTAGTTTTCTGTCCTTGTACTAAGCAATCACTGATTGCTTTATCCCAAGATAAAGTAAAGTAACACTGCTACTTGTTCATTTTTATCATGTGCACTTCTTTACAATAAACTTTTTTCTGCCTCACAGCGACTGATAACACTGCACACATTTTGTCTGTTCAAAGCTTCCGTTCCACTGAATATTGCCAGAAGCATTCAGATTGTTAATTCTGTTACTTCTGTTCATTTACATCACCCGCAATGCCACCAAACAATCAGCAGCACCTCAAAAAAACACACATTTTTCATAAAAGTGCACTTACTGGTTTCTGAGCCTTGAAGTGTACTTAATGCCACATTTTCAAACTTTCTTTCAGTATGATGTCCAGTTTGTTAGAAGAAATTAAGACACAGAAACCTCAATCATGAAAATATTAAGCTCATATGCCAACTCTAATAGATTTTTTTAATGTGGTATCAGCATGGTAAGTAGTAATCAATAGCCAGGATCGATTTGCAAACCATATGCAACAGGATTTACAGGATTAGAGCACCAGTTCTCTGCAAAAACAAGACTGAGGAGAAATACATAAACCATGCAAGCATACCTCTTTATAGGCAATAGCTTTCAAGTAAGCTCATTACGAACAACAAAATTCACAAATTATTAACAAACAGCTTTGAGAAAAAGTCTTCAAGCAACATCAGATGTGTTGATTCTTTATCTGTTGGATTGCTTTCAGATTGTTTCCAAACATGTTACAAGTCACCAATATTATACTCACAAACTGTAACAAAAGAACACGTACTAACATATCCTGAGGAAGCTGAGGAAGCTGCTGTGTTTGTCCTAAACTTTGTTGTCTTCAGACAAGGCAAACTATTTTGCTGGCTAAAACATAGAATGCCTTCAAAAATGCTTTCAAAATCCAGGTTTCAGGTTCTACCCAAGAAACAACAGGTAGCTGTAAGAACCAAGCCTGACACAGCCATCAACAGAATGGGTGCTGGCTGGACACAGCTGGTACAGCTGCACCAGGAACTACAGCTTGCTAAGGAAAAATAGCTTAGCTATTATACACAACATTAACACTTTTGAACAACACAGTTGTTCTGTGACACCCCAAGACAGTGGGTAAACAAAAAACCCCCACATTTATAACTAGCAGTCTTCCTCACGCCATGAGAACAAGATGATCAACGTAAGTTGATCATCCAAATACTCCACAGAGTTCTCCCAGAAGAAAGCAGGGGGTGACAGGAAGTGAAACATGCACAGGGATAGTATACTTGCTACAAGGTTTCTGAACTTCACCAGACCTGCTGGCAACAGCTCACAGGCACAAGCCTTGGTAATGCTGCCAGTGTTTTTAAAGCAAACATATCCCACAAGTCAATGTCCTCATCTTTGTACCCCAGTGGTATCACACACAAACTGTCTGGGTTTGTTTCTTGAGGTCTGTATTGCAGATTTTTGCTTTAGTGCATCACACACAGTATGAACACATTTTTACACCTCCCCCTCATGGAGCAATTTAATAGCCTGTCTCTCCCAGAGATCTGTAATAAAAGAGAAGGCTCCACTAACTTACATCAGCCCAGACCTTCCACGCCTCTTTAGCCTTCTTTACTGTTTCTTCATAATCCTCCAAATTACCCTACATGAAGAAATACATCAGTTAGGAAAATCAAAACCCCAAAAGAAATGCCACAAAAAAGCTTCTGCATCCAACTCAAGCCATTTTTATAGAGAGTACTTGCACTACAGGATACCACTTTTACAGAATGTTTGTATCCTGACACAATTTGGTCCCAACGACAAGTTGTTTGAACTCACTGTCAATGAAAAGAACATGTGCTGCCTAAATTTTTACAAAAAAAGAAAAGAAAAAAACCAAACCCCCCCCCCCCAAAAAAAAAACAATAAAAAAACAACACCAAGAGCAGAAATTTTCATTCAGATGTTAGAGGAAGCTCCATAAAAAATAACGGTTTTATATATGTTTGTATACACACACACACACACATATATGTATATATATGTCCTACTCCATCAGCCTCACTGGTCATCGAGGGCTAGTTGAGTCCTAATACACAAAAGGAGTAGGTTAATACAATAGTGCTATTCTTACACTAAAAACTGACACAAATTTACTAATTGAATACCACGTTGCTCTCCTTCCTACTTCCCCACGGAGCACTCAGCCTTTCAGATTGAACAGCCACAATCCGCCCCTAATCTACAGCTCCCCTAGGAACAAACGAAAAGGGAAGGGAGGGGTCCTTGCTCTTCCCAACAATGCCTGCAAGAGCGCGAGGCGGAGAGCTGGAGAGACAAGAAGAAAAAAAATAAAAGAAGGCAAACAGCCTGTTTTTCTTCCCAGGAAAGCCGCAGGCGTACTGCCAGCAGTAGGCCCGGGCTGCGACGAGCCCCAGCGGCCGCCCTGGACTCAACATCCCGGGGACCCCTGACGCGGGTTCGGGAGTTTCGTGCCCTTGGCCAGCCCGGTGGCGAGTGTCGCAGCGCCCCAGGACGCCTCGCTGCGGTCACAGGGCCCGCGGAGCCCCTCCTGCCCCGTCCCGGCCGCGCTCACCTGCCGCACACTGGCGATGGGCTCGTTGTTGGCGGGGCAGTACGTGGTCACCACCTAGAGCAGGACGGGAGCGGTGAGCGGCGGGGCCCCTTCCCCCGGCGAAGGGGGCGCGACCCCCGAG
>VXBT01012726.1:14980-41015 GCA_013400235.1 Oriolus oriolus | reverse complement strand
CGTCCCAGCCTGACCGAGACCCTCTGACCCCGCCTGAGTGGCCCCCCTGACCGGGGCCCCCCGCACTGCCAGCGCTGCCCAGCCCGTGTCCCGGCCGAAATCCACCCCTACTCTGCTTCTTTTCGAGAAGGTACGACTGAGGAAGGACCTCATCGATGTCTATGAGTATCTGAATGGAGGGCGCCAAGAGGACAGAGCCAGGCTCTGCTCAGTGGTGCCAAAGCGATAGGACGAGAGGCAACAGGCAGAGACTAATGAACGAGAAGTTCCACCTGAACACGAGGACGAATTTACGGTGCAGGCAACTAAACACTTGAACAGATTGCCCAGAGAGAGTGCGGAGTCTCCCTTGCTGGGGACACTCAACAACCATCTGGACGCAAATCTGTGCCATGTGCCCTGGAATGACCCTGCTTGAGCAGTGAGGTTGGACCAGATGACCTGCTGTGGTCCCTTCCAATGCGATCCACTCTGTGATTCTATGTGATTCCATATGCTCTTCAAGAGCATGAGGAATCCCCAAGTCAGATGTTTCTGATTGCTGCAGAAAACGAGCACAAGAGCACCAAAACAAAGGGAAAAAAACTGTAGCTATCCTTATGCAACAAATAATAACAGTAGGAGTATGCACAACCCTTTCCATTCTCCAATACAGTGCTTGAATGTGTCATTGGCTTCTAAGCCAGCCACTTTATCTACATGCCAGTGTTTGTGACGTTACATTTTTTTTTCCCGTATGCAGGACTAATGCCCTTAGTTGATATGCACTCACGTTGCAAAATTGGAAGTGATTTCTATCCCATATTTTTACTGTAGTTGCACTTCAGTGGCTTTGGAAATTTAGATGATCACTGTGATCATGAAATATTGTTTTTTTCCAAGAATGCAATATTTTCTGAATGACCAAACCAATGAGGAACAAACCCTGATACTAAGATCTAAATGTCTCAGCACTTGCTTATAGGATAGAAGAGAAATGCCACTGCTCTGAAGAATGCCTTTATTTATTTTTTTGTTTTCCACAGCTATGCACTTTTCCTTAATGTGAATTGCATTAACTATAAATAATAATTTGTTCTTTAAGAAATGGTCATTCCAGTAATTTTATCACATGAAAAATATTTTTGGATGATGTAAACAGATTAGCAGTAAAAAATAGTCTTTGCAAAGTTCAAGAGCTGGCTTTGCCTTTGGCTTTGCTGCATGCAAGTTCAAATTGTCTCTTTTACTTGGAAAATGAGTTTGGGTACTATAAATCTTGTATCAAAAAGGCAGCAATGTTTTCTTTCTGCAGACTTTCACCGTTTTTTGGCCTTATGTGTCTTGACGTGATCAAACAGGTGTTTCACAACCACATAGCTGCAACCCATGCATTGGGTTTGAGAAAAAAAGTGGGACTCTCAAATTTTCAGGGCAGTAGCTGAGGCATGGGCAACTGAGTTTCAGTTCTGCAGTCTCCTCATCACCATTATCAGGCAGTTCCTCTAGCAACAACTGCACACAGCTATTGGTACAGTAGCTGCTGGTTGAGCCACAAAGAAAATCTGAAACCCTGGCACTGTGCCTGACTTGGCTCTGTTCATATTTTTTGCTCCAGAGTGTCCAAGCAGATGAAAATATCACTGGAATAGGTGGTGCCAAATTCCTTTCCGGGGGGACCTGGGGCCAGCTTGTCTGCAAGTAGCCGGTGATCGGATATGCAGGACTAACTGTGTGAGTTGCACTGTTATTAACCATCCACCGCGGTGATGTGCTTAGACCTACATTCAACCTTAGTGTGAGGCCCAAGCTTTTTTTCTTCCTACTGTATCCACCTCCACATCTAAATCTAGGTATGTGTTCAGAAGCTGCAAGCACAACAGGGGTGTGAATTCAGGCCAGTGTCTGAAACACAGCACAGACACAATCTGTGCTCTGTCCCACAACTGCAGAGCAAGGCTAATTGCAGGAGGGTTTGTAGGACAGAAAAACATTGTGCAACAGGCAGATACGTGAGGGTGGGAGTGGGAGGAGAAGCCCCATATCATGCCACACTCTGTAGGTTTTTTCTATTTGTTCTACATGGGCATCCTGAGCTTTATATTTTTAATCTTTATTAGTCAGACTTTTAGAGACAAACTATCTGTCTATGGTAAACTTACTATGCTGTGCAATCACACCAACATGACAATTTGCATTCTCCTTGATTTAGATGTGTTGTATCCACCACTGAGGGCATGCCTTGAAATTTATGATGTTTAAAATAGGTCATGAAACATTATTCTGCCGAAAGACTATAATTAAGGTTGCTAAAATGTTCACTTCTAACAAAGCTTTCAAACAGATATGAAAAGATTAATTCCAGTGATGGTTATGAAAGTTGGTAAAAATATGTCCTCATCTTGTCCATCAAAGTTTCCTTCTTTCCAGATCTGAGTCAGCTGAGCATTGTCACAGGAGCTCTTGGTTCCAGCTTAGGTTAAGAAACATGGTAGTCAAGGGGGCTTGGAAAGGGAGGCAGTTCCACAATACCCCAGTCATAAGCCAGACTTTGGATCCATGAAACTGCGCTCTTGGGTTCTGGAATCACTACAGGGGTTTTCAGATGTAGTTCTTCTTTGCACTATGCTTCATTTTGTCATCTCTAGGAAAAGGTACGAGTTCCTTGCATCTTTAAAGCAATGTCCAAGGAGCATTAGCTGGACGCAAGGGTGGAGGCCAAATGTCCACATTCAGGACATCCCAGAGCTTTTATGCTTTTGTGAAGTTAGAGCAGCCTCAGCACAGTACAAGCAATTCAGACAAAGGGGAGTGAGGAGGAAAAGGAGAAAAGCTTCCAAAACATGCTTAGAATTTTCCTTCCTTTCACGTATTTTTGCAGCATGACAGAGCCTTGCCTCCAGGAGCAGGCTCATCTGTCCTGTTCACATAACTGTTATTTCAGCTCATTTTCAGAATGAACTGTGTATTTTTCTCAGCGGTAGTAGATGAGGAATGCAAAGAGCTATGATGATTCATGCTCTCACAACAGTCAAATCTACAGGGGGGAAAGCAAACAACAAAATTTCTCTCTTGACCTGAGGTATTTCAAATCAGTGCTTTTCACTTCTGTAGTTTGTCAGTTACTCATATTTGGAAGTTTCCTATTTACACTGCACTGAAAGTGATAACTGCCAGGACTCACTTCAATCCTAAGACATAGGCATATATGTTGTATAGTCCATAAAGACAGAAAATGGTTTGAGGTATTAGGAAACAACAATAACTACAACAAACCCAGCCAAACAAGGTATCTTGTCATGTGGATAACGCAACAAGGAATTTAGCATGCTCAAAACCATACTTTCCATATTCAGCTCCAAGTGACAGTGCAACAGGCAGCATTATACTATCTAGCAATAATCAGCAATGAGTTAATACAAGAAGCGATCAGAGGATCACTTCAGTGAGATCTGAGGCTGAAAAGGAAGCTGGTTCACCAACAATCCCTGCACTCTGGCTTGCCCTCTTTCCATGCTGTCTACACACTGATAACCAGAGAGCTGCAGTTATTCCTCCTAACCACACACCTCAGAAAGTAATCCCTGCCCTGAAAGAAACATGCATTTGCAGATATGAGGCAGCTAATACATACGTACTCTTTGGATTATGCAAATAAAAACATGTAATATGAAAGCAGCCTTGGGTGTAGCTTGATGACCTGTACCACGACAAGGTCCTCTACCTCTCATACAGCCTCTTCCACCTGCAGAAAGCAGTTCAGAAAGCAAACAACCACCATTAGAACCATTTCATCAGTAAGAAACTGGAAATCCAGAGAACACACTAATGAGGGAAATCCCTTTGGACTTAAGTTTCAGTCTGGTATTTAGCCCTAGGCCCTGCTACCATATTATTGTCAGTGTTCCATTGTGTTACAGCTCTATAGACTGTTGCTGTACTAAAAGCACCTATAGAGCTTTTCTTCTTTGCAAATAACAGGCTCTTAGTAATATAAAAATGCCTAGCAAACCCACCTTGCACACACTTGGCTTGTCATGAGAGTTGTGTACATCTTTACACTGATGGGTGGAATAAATGATGATCAATTATGTATTTTACTCAGGCTGGCAGCCTGTCCCCAGTTGGGCTCTGCCAGGGATCAGTACTGGGCTCCACACTGTTCAACATTTTCATAAACTATCTGGATGACAGGATTGAAAACACCTTCACTAACTTCGCTGCTGATGCCAAATTGGGTGATGAGGTGGATCCACCAGAAGGGAGAGCCATCTTAGAGAGAAGCCCTGTCAGGCTGGAGCAGTGGGCAGGAAAGAACAGAGTGCAAAGTCCATGAGGAATGACTGAAAGAGTTAGGTCTCTTCTCCAAGGACAAGAGAAGGCTCAGAGGGGACCTAATCAAATTATTCCAGTACTTATGGGGCATCTACAAAGATGATGGAGTCTCTCTTCACGAAGTGTTGCATGTAGAAGACAAAGGGCAGCGATACAAGTTGCTCTGGGTGAGGTTTCATCTTGACATAAGAAAGGCATTTCTTACAACAAGAACAATCAATCACTGGAACAATGTCCCTAGAGACTTGGTTGAGTTCCCATTGCTGGTGTTTTTCAAGGTGCAATCAGATGAGGTGCTAAATAATCTCTTGTAGGTTTCCTTTCCCACAAAAGGACTTGATGATCTTCCAACATCCATTCCATGATTCTCTGGCATATGTGGGGTGTGTAATTCTAGAGTCTAATATGTGAGCAATGGAGAGAAGGACAAAGAGAGGTGCAAAAGAATTTGGAACATACTTGAACAATCCTGATGTGTTATTATATGGATGAATTATACTGAGAACTAGACAACATGGGAGGGAAAAAAAAGGGCAGTGTTTTACATATGCATGTGGATCTTTGAACAGTTTTGTTATCAGCACAGGGCAAGACTGTCCATATTAAGCAGGCATCCCAGAAAGAGTTCACTTGCCATTGTTCATGTTACCACATGAAAAAAAGAAAAAACAAAACAAAACAAAAAACCAACCAACCAACCAAAAAAAAACAACCCAAAAAAACCAAACAAAAAAACCCCAGATCATAAATTACTCGGAAATGTGGGACTTAAAAAACAACAGAACCTCCCTACATCCCCTCCCCACCCCGTATGTTTAAAGGGGCTTACCTGGAAGTTCAAACAGCCAGAGAGAAGCCAGCTTTTGTGCTAGTAGTGCTGAGGCCCTGAGCTATACATTAGATCTACCTGTTGCTTAGCAGTTGAGGATAGGAAGCAACAGGCCAACCACATTCAACATTTTTCCCAAGCCCATAACTTGTGTCTCTTCTCTTGTAGTGTTTATGATATAACCCTGACTATGAAGGAAGTTAAAGAAATGGTTGTTTGTGTAGCTATCATAACAATTTTTGCTAAGGTTTCTCTCGAGTGTAACTTAGCAGCTAAATGTCTGCGTGGGTGGTAAAGTTGCTGTGAAGATAGCCTCCCTGCTGGGAATGTAATTATTCAGTGCTTTGCAGATTTGCATTTCTTGGCCTTTCGGTAGCATTGCTTGATGAGGAAGGTTGGCTGTGCAGCTGATACAAGCATTAGGCAGAGTTCTCTCTGATACATGCAGAAAATGGCTATAAGGATGTTAAGAAATGCAAAAACAAAAAAAAAAAGGATCATCCAAATGTTAGTTAAGGTGAATCTGGATTTTATTATGACAACTTGCATAATTAGAATAACAGGGATGAGAGAGTTAAGGAAGAGAATATACAAGAATGAAATGAGCAGGTATTTGACACTAATTGTCTGTTATAGAAGCATCATGTCTTCGAGATACATATTTAAGTTCAAGCCCAGGAATATGTCCAGATTGCAAAAAAAAGAATTCATTTATTTACGCTTCAATATCCCGTTGAATCAAAGCCTACAAACATTGGAGACTTGGCACAAGACCAAAAGAGAAAGGAATTCAAGGGCTCAAATTCCAGGTGAAGTTCCACAGGTCTTGAAGGGCAAAGATCACCTTCACAGGAAACATGGCTCATCAGCTATCAACACTCCCTCCTTCTGGATAATATTCCCATGAATATTACAGATTTGGGGCAGAATGGGGCGTGTCTGGAAGGTCTTTAGGTTTGTTGGTATGGTATAGTTCAGTGTTAACTCTTAATTCCAGTCTGGCAAAAACACAAGTCCTTTCCCTGCTTGTCTTGTTAATGAGAGGGGAGGAGTTGTATTTGATCCAGTCAGCATCCTTAGACCAAATGGACCTGGAAAGCCTAGTCCTGTGCATAAGTACACTGGTTACTGATCTTCCTAGGCTGAGAAAAGTCTTGCCAGGACTCAACTTTTTTTCCAAAATGGAGGGAAATTATTTAACCCTTGTTTTTGAAGCTGTTCAGTTGCGCAGTACTTCCTTTCCTTGATATACACATCCTCAAAAATAACATATCCACTTCTGTACAGTTACATCGGTCAAAATCATTTTTCATTCTGGTGCTCAGCAAGATATCCAGGATTAACTAACATTTCATGGCAACCCTGAAATCCCTTAAGAGTGCTGCCAGCATAGAAAACACCCAGGGGCTTCTCAAACACATTGTAAATATAACATTACCTTGATCAATGTATTCCACATTATTGGTTACTGTATAACATAGTCAGCTTAGTGGGAACTGTCTGCAATTCGGCTTTATACACAGGGTCAGTTTGTTCAGTCCGAACTACTGCAGCTGAAACACACCTCACATCTGGAATCCTGAGGAAGTCAGGAGGCAGTCTTAATGGATCAGTGCTTAAATTATATGGGAGTTGAGAAACCTGAACTTCCTAGGGAGACCTGTGAAGCAGATTGCCAAAATCAATCAGATCTGTGAGAAGCCAGGCTCGAAGGTGAGGTGTACTCCCTAGGACGTTCAACATCCTTTACAACAGGATTCCTTTCTGGGCATCACAATCGTGTCATCCTTGTCTGTCTTCTCCGAGCCTTGTTCCACCCTGCCAGGTCTGTTAGCCCAGACACAGCCAAGGACAGCACAGCAGTAAGGGCAGGTTACCTTCCTGCCTCCTTGCTGTGGTGGTTTATAGGCCCAGTGAGTGGCAAGGACATCTTGGAGTGCTTCATACCTGATGGCAGCAGTTGAATGCTCTGTCTTGGACTGCCACTTTCTCCTCTCCTGCAGCCTCACCTCCGGTCTGTGGTGCTGGCGAGCAGGCTTGGGAGCGCCGCTGATGTGTATTTTGCCATCTGGTGGCAGTTCACAGGGGAAACATCTGTGTCACCAACGCTCGCTGTTCCGGACGAACACAACCAGAACAGATGAGTGTGGTTGTAGCAACTGCAAAATGGTTTTCAGAAGGTTCACAGACGCACAGAACTACCCAAACCCTGCAGAGACCATTATCTGCCCACCTGCATCTCTTGCATGTTTTCTGCATGCCCACGGTGGCATCTGGAATGAAAACAGAGAAGCACTCACATCTCCACAGGGATCTGAGATTTTCTGTGGTGGGATGTCCCTCTCAGAGGGGGGACATCAGGTACAAAGTCCCACTGGCAATGGCCCTGGTGTCCCCCTGCTGTGTAACACATGTTTGTGTCATGGAGCAGCAGGGAGGAGTGATGCCACATCTGGTGCCAGAGCAGGCCAGGGAGGTGGATGGGGTGGTTTCCCCCTTGAGACTGCAGGTCCTGCTGCCAACAGCTTGGGCAGTGCCAGTGCTGTGGCTGCTGCTCAGCAGGGTACAAGAGCAAAGATCCTCTGCGCCCTCCCCACAGAAACCTGCAACTGGACAACAACTCTTTATAGTGAGGAATTCCAAAGGACATGACAGCTCAAGGGAAGCAGATACAAGCTTCCAGAGGGGACGGCTCTTCCCCAGGTCAAGGAATTTTTTGGGTGGGATGAGGTGGAACCAGTCTGTGTGGATTGAGGGAGAGGAGCCCTAGGGCTTCTTCCTTTCCCAACTCTATGGAGAAACAACTCTCAGAAAGATCTCTTTAGCTTCCAGACTTGCTTCTTTTCAACTCAGAAGTGAAAATCCTCCTGTGCAGGAGCTCTGTAGACTGCTATTGATGGCCCAGGTCACTTGTGATGACCTTTGGTGAGCATACACATGCCAGCTCTAGCACAGATTCAGTTGGTTTGTATGGAATATCTCTCAGGTGACATCAGCAGAATGATATCACAGATGCAAGTCAGTACTGCCAGGAGCCTTTGAAAACCCCAAGCTCCCTTTTGCTGACGTTTTGGGCTGGCTCCAGCCTCAAGGTCTACTTGTGTGCCTAGTAAAAGGCTGCAATAAACCAAAGATTTTCTTTCAGCACTGATGCCTACTTGTGAGGGCATATACACCGATGAGTGACTGGAGGTAAAGAGCTCTTTGCACTGTGGTCCCACCACTGGGACACAACCAAGGATTCTGCGGAGGTCTGGCCTACGGAGTCCTCATGAAGAACTGGCCAGTTTGCTCCTCCCTCTTCTGCAGGCACTGGCTGTACATGAGCTTCCTCCTGGCTCATGCTTGAGTCTCCATGCTCTCAACCTGACTACAGAAAAGTGGACATGGGATGTGAGTCCCAAATCACGAAAGCTCTAGTGAGTGAAAGCCAACAGCAAATTAACATGATGAAAGCCAAGAGCAAATTAACACATCCCTAAGTAAACCAGAGGGAATTGAGGCCAGGGGCCACACAAGTGCAACTGAAAGCAGATGCAAGGAGAGGCAGGGCTACCACCCTCCTGTGTGTCTCACAGAATCACAGAATGGGTCAGGTTGGACGAGACCACAGTGGGTTACCTGGTCCAACCTCCCTGCTCAAGCAGGGCCATCCTCGAGCACAGTGTAAAGGATTAAGTCCAGATGGATCTTGATTATGTGTTGGGGGAAGAGTCAGTTCTGGCTTCCTGAGCAATATTATCCCAATTACAAGCTGAAAAAGGAAGAAAAATATCCTTCAAATATAGAAAATCATAAATTTCCTTGGGTTTTATTCTTATTTTTATCTTAAACACAGCTTTGAAATATTCTATTGATATATTTCTCATACTATGAGACTACAGGATGGCTTTCATAATAGGAATTTACAAACATCCTTCTGAGAAACCTTAGAAATTATTTACCATTAATTCTCCATCTTGTTCATTTTTCAGAAATGTTCAGTGTAAAATATGATACTGTAGAATGTAGGGGTTCGGACCCGTTGCTGGTCAGGACGGTCGGGGCTGCTAATGACGAGAGATCTCTGTGGAATGGACTTGAAGCATGAGGTTTATTTCAAAGGGTGTGGGTATTGTGGCCCTGCAGGGAGCTGCTATTGCAGCTCACAGCAGGGCAAGGGAGACTGTGGGTGTGAGTGAGAGGAAGAGAGTGCATACAGGTGAGAAATACAAGAGTGAGTGTGTGGGTGAGGGTAAGAGTAGAAGAAGAGAGAGAGAAGTGGAGAAAAGGAGAGAGAAGTGAAGTGAGTGTAAGAGAGAGAGTAGAAGAGAGTAGAAGTGACGTGAGTGTAAGAGTACAAGAGAGAGTGGAAGAAGAGCAAGAAGCATGAGAGAGGTGGAAGGAAAGAGAGAGAAGAAGTGACGAGAGAGAAGTAGTAGTAAAGTGAGTCAGTTCCTCAATTACAATGACATAAATCATCTTCTGTCTTGAATATTCTGATTTCCGTTAACCAATCTAATACAAGATACAAATCCTATAGCATTTACATACAGCCTATAAGAACTTTTACATTACCATACTGTGTTACACTTTAGACCCTAAAACTACCCTTTAGACCCCTCCTGCCAGGCTGGCAGGGGTCTGCTTTCGACCTTTGGACCAGTGTGGAAGCCAAAGGCATTGCTCAGTCATAGTGGAGATTAGTCTCTGGGCCATGCCATTGTCTTTTGGTTGTTCAGTAACTAAGGCTTGGTATCTCAAAGCTGGCTTTCATTTCAATCTCGCTTGCAGTTTCCATATTCTCAGCATCTTTTGCCAGGCAGTCATACTTATAAGGTTTTCCTACTTCATCTATCTCGACATCATACATATTCTTTTCCTGGGGAATCAAACCAACAGGATCTGTTGGCAAGCCTCTTTGGCAGTGTTACTGCAAATGGTGGTCCCTCTGGATGCCCAAGGAAGGATGACCTGGAGGAAGGCAGCTGACTGGAGGATACTGTTTGTGCTCCTTGGTCAAGGATTTGTGTCAACACACTCTTGTTGGCAGAAGGATGTTCTTAAGGTTGAAATTGCTACTATCCAGCAAGAATATGAGGAATGTTTCCTCTGTGAGAGAACCTTCATTATCTGAAAAAGTAATACGTGTTTTCTTATGCATAGGTGAGATATGGAACATGACAGACACAGAAGATTTGCATGTAGAAAAGCATTCCTCACTGGGTAGTCAGATAGCTGCTTGTTTACAGCCTCCTAGAGTATGAATGACCTGCATGCACGGTCTGTGAACACATCAGGTCATAGCAAGATATGTGAGCATACAGAGATGTGATAATAAACTGCAATGTGTCTTGCATTTCTTTATCTGCAAAGAGGATCCTGAATGACATGGATTCCTCTTCTTGAAACTAGGGCTGGAAGAAGACTCGTCATGAAAAGCAGATTTCATATTTGCTATAAAGGATTAATACTATTCACAGGATCCAGTTTCTTTTAGCCTTTCTGACATTGATAACAAAAATAACTAAGTATATATGCACTGCAGATGGAAATCTTTATAAAAGGCAATTGAGGCCTTGTAAGTCTGCTCAAATATTATGCCAGAGACTGAAAAGGAAAAATCACTCTTCTTTAGAAACTTGCTTTCGAGGAGGAAGAAGGGCAAGGTAGCTGGTAGGTGCTCGCAGTAATGTGTAGGAAAGGATGATGTTTCTCTGTAATAGGCTCATCACCCGAATCAGTTCTCCTTCTCCCCCACACTGAGTCAATGAACTCGAGAGAAGAGAGGAAAACTGACTTCTTAGAGGTAACTAATTATTTTTCCAGTGTGTGAAAAGATGCAAATGTTTTGTTTTTCTTTGGTATGAGACTCTTTCCTTCACTTCTCTGAATGAGCTTGCTTTGATATTTTGCTCTTCTTGACAGAAGGTTCAGTGTTCTCTCCTGGTGGCTGGTTATGTTGCCAAGAGAGGGCAGCAAACAAGCACGGAAACTGCACGCCTGGCCCTATATTAGGTCACATGGGAATATAATTTAAGGAATCATTAGGACAGAAGATCTGTGCCTTACTGTAATTACCACCCACTGCACCTAACCTGCTATTAGTTTGTTCTTACTGCAAAAGCAAACCTCTGAACTGCACTCTTTTTTTTCTGTTTTCTTTCGAATAAAAGAAATAAGCCCAAACTTCTGTGAAACATTTGAAAATAAAACCTGTGCCATGGAGAGCATGGCTGTACAAACAGCACACTCTGCTCTGGGGATGCTGTGTAGAAGGCATGAATCCCACACCCGCCTTTTCATGGTTTTGCAGAGGATTAAATGTGTGTAACAAAGTGCACAGCTACACTATATCTTTGTTTCCATGTGTAATACATATTCATTGTTTGTGCTGTCAGCTTCGGGGCTTCATTACACAGAACACGGGCCCGTGATCTCCGATGGGCAGCACTTTCTTTCAAATCCATCATTCTTTTAATATCCAGAGCCAGCTCCTTTATGCATACTGCTACCCAAGCAGATCACCACATATCCTTAAAGACATCCTTATTACAATATTTATTGAGTTGATCTCAGCTGAACCTGCTTTAGGAAAAAAAAGGAACTCGGATGGTTTCAATGCAGTTGATTATTTTTACCCCAAAAGGCCCTGCAGTATTTTGACCCCTGCCTCTGGAGGCAATTAGTTCTACCGCCTATATTTTTGAGATTACATTAAAACACAACATTAACAGCAGACTTTCACTTAATGAGAAAAATGTCATGGCCTGACATGTAAAATTGAGGCAGAGAGTGAAGGTCCATGTGGGCTTTGTGTTAATGCAGGACAAGCTGCTGTTGCTCTCTGAGGTTTTGCTCTTCTAAGGTCAAACATGGATGCTGGCTCTTTACCCACTAACTGGAAAACACGTGAAGCTCTATGGATAAAATGAAACTAATATTTAAGGGCTGGAGCACACTGTTCTAGCACAAGTCTAGAATTGTGGGAAAACACAAAGCAGTGGATGAATCCTGCCACCTGTTCTGTACTTAGATTTGAACACGTTAATGCCAGCTTAACCTTGTGTACAAAAAAAGAAAAGCCTTGGGTCAGATCAAGACCTAGTTGTGGAAGACCTTGGCAGGCTTCTCAGAGCAGGAGGTGCTGAGAGACCATCAAGCCCACAGAGAAGGTATTCAGGCAGTTCCAGACACAGAAGGCCTCCTGTCAGAAACTTCTCCAGATGGGGAAGGGGAAAAACAATGATCCAACCAGTGACCCTACTGATTTCTCCTCACCCAGGATATTGTGCACCAACCTGCATTTTAAGGGCAAAGAGATTCAAAGAGAGGAGGGAAAGGACAGGGAATGGGAGTGGTGGGGTTATGGTAGACAAACACTCCTCTCTTTGTAAGTACCACCACTCATACATAAAAGATGTGGTTCTGCCCTGCTTGTCCTCTGTAACCTGTGCAAGAGCACTGGAGTCCTGATTAACTTAAAGGCCAGTTCAGTTGTATGAACTCCCTGGATGGTGTGAGCCTTCGCTGCACTTTCATGCTAAAGCTAAATTGGTTTGGCAGCTGCTGAAAGTGGCAGGACCCCTTCTGCTCCACTCTCCCCTGTGGGGTTTGCTGAGGTCTGCGAGCAGCCTTAGCAAAATTAAAAACCCCAGCTCCTCCAACGTCTTTGCAGAATGGGAGGAGACTCCTGTAAGTTCAGCTTGAGCTGTGCAAACAATGATTGAAGAAATAAGCAGGAATGAGATAGCAAAAGGCTAACCACTCGGTTTCTGCAGGTGGTGTGCCTTGTATCAACCCACTCTGAGCTGAGCACTGGCTTCACAGTGTTGTCAGCAGCTGAACTGACCCTCTGTCTGAGCGTCATTGATCTCATTTGAGTGAGAACACAGATCACACAGGGGATGGATGATCTTACACCCTGACATCTCTATGCCAACATCTTCAGCGCAATACGTCCCTTTTCATCACAGGAACTACAAGAAGAGCTCGATTCCCCTGGATGGACTTTCCTACTGGTGGTGGCTGATGGGTCTTCCTGGTAAGTGCTTGTCCCTCTTGCAGGCCAGAGAGTGCTCAGCATTGAGTTCACCAGAGAAACAGTCTGGGAAATGCAAATATCAGTTTTTCTTTCAGCATTTCTGCTTTCTTTCATTGGCACAAGTAATAGCTTCATCCAGTCAAACAAGTTTGCTGTTTAAAGAAAAGCAAAGAATTCTTATTTCCATGTTGTCCTAGTAGTAGTTCTTCTGTTTTTTTCTTTCTCTGACTTCTTCTTATTTCTTTGTTTATTTTTCCTTTTTTTTCCCCCCTTTTTTTCCTTATGAATGGAGAAAGCAGACATTAGTCACCATGTAAACATTTTTGTCACAGAATAAGCTGAGTTGGAAGGGACCCACAAGGATCATCAAATCCAACTCCTGTCCCTGCACAGCACCAACCCCAAGAATTATACCATATGCCTGAGAGTGTTGTCCAATGCCTCTTGGGCTCCATTAGGCTGGCGCTGTGACTGCTTCCCTGGGGAGCCTGTTCCAGTGCTCAGCCACCATTTGGGTGAAGAACCTTTTTCTAATATCCAACCTAAACCTCCTCTGACACAGCTTCACCCTTGGGCCCTGTCACTGCCAACACAGAGAAGAGATCAGTGCCTGCCCCTCCTCTGCCCCTCACAAGGAAGCTGTAACTGCAGTGAGGTCTCCCCTCAGTCTCCTCCAGGCTGAACAGACCAAGTTCCCTCAGCCACTGCTCACACGGCTTCCCCTCAAGGCCCTTCACCATCCTCGTGCCCTCCTTTGGAAGCTCTCTAATAGCTTGATGTCTTATATTGCAGTGACCAAAACTGCACACAACATAGAAGGTGAGGCTGCCTCAGTGCAGAGCAGGCCGGGATTATGTGTGTGTCCTTTTCATAATGGGCAGTAGTGATGCCAGATAAACCCCTTTCATCAGAGAGCAGCAGAAGGCTAACGACTTGAGTACAGATCTGGGAGACTCCAAGCCAATTAACAAACTATGGGGCTTCTCTGCTGAAATTACAGAGCCTATAAGCAGCATTTCAGAAGTTTGCAGCAGTAATGAGACTACGGCTGTTTGCTCTAAGTTTGTGATGCTGACTGCCATGCAGATGGAGCCATCAACATTCAGAACCTGCTTCAGAATAAATTTTGTGCCAAATCTGGAATAATCTTTGCAGTGACACCTTGCAGTGAACCTGTCTTGGAAAACTTAAATAATATTGTGAATGGCTCAGCATAGACTATTAGGCTATTGACAAAATTTTCCAAATTAATCCTGTTACCTGTTTCAGTCCTTCACCTCCCTTGTCAATTCTTTTAACTTTATAAATTACAACTCTTCTGAGGTGATTAAGCAACCTGCTTACCCAGAAACTTTTTTGTTTTGCAGGCTGTTAATGCACTGTAAGAAGATAGCCCTGACCTTGCAAAACAAGGGGAGAGAATTTTCCACGACTCTACATAGAGGCAACAGTGAGAGATACAGAGGAAGGAAAGGATGAAGCAGAAACTATAGCTCTTTTCATGGTGGAAAACTCTTAAAGTAGACCATGTTTACCATAAAGCAGAAATTATATCCCTTGCTATTCCTTTATGAAGGAAGGGAAACCATTTACTTGACAAAACTAATGGTAAAGTTCTCTGTCAAGGCATGTTAATTAAGTACTGCTGAATGCATGCCATATATGAAGGCACACCTGTCACTGTGTCTACTTAGAGGCACAAGATGCTGCCAAATTGAAACCTTAGCTATGATTGGCTTTATCTTGTGAGCTCTGGCAGACATATATTGTTTTCCATTAACAATGTACTGCTTCTCATATCCTGTAGCTGATACTGAAAAATATCAATAAAAGAGGAACTCTTGTCATCAAAATGAAATCAATGCATTATAAAAGACATTCTATGAGATACACTGCTGCTTTGGGAAATAGGCCTTCCAAGGACATTTTGGTTTTGTTACATTTGAAGGTTTTGTCTATAAAGAAAACATTTGCTAATGTGTTTTGTTATATCAACAAACATTTCCCAGGATCATTCTGACTAAACTTTGTTTGGCACATCCTTTACGGGAAAATATTAGACAATTATGTTGTTGAGAATAGTGAGAGAGACTGTGTTTGTCTGCAAGGCGAGTGTTTTGATCAGAGGCTGGAAAAGAAGAACAACAGAAACGGCATCAGTTTGAAATACTTTTTTTTTTTGCATTTCTAGTTCTCAAGCATATTTGAACAGATTTAAGACAGTTCTTCAGTTTTCTTTTCTCCTCCTGCACTTGATGGACTGCTAGCAGTGAGTCAGTAAGCCAGCTTGCATTAGGTATCACTGTAATTTTGTATTAGTGATGTGAAATGTAATTACTAAAATAGCACTGGAAACCTTTGTTTTTTCTGGTAGAAATGAAATTAAACATGATGATTTATTATTTTCTGAATACCAAAAATTGTCTGTTCCAAATTTAAGGATAGTTAGCTCTGAGCAACAATTAGTTCCTTGCTGAAGAGAAAAGGCAGCAAAAGGGGTTTTAGTGTGTGGATCAGCATCTGTGATGTTGCTCATGTTGTTCAGCACCGTGCTTGTGGGAGGTAGCTGGTGTGCCAGATGTGACAGTGCTTGCACGTGGTGTGATTTTCAGTACATTGTTTAGTGCTCTGACTGTTCTTTCTTCCTGCAAATGAGAATATCAGCTGCGTATCTCTGTCTCAGAAATCTAAGCTAAGAATCATTCATAGACACACCATGTGCTTCAGCCACATGCAGGATGTGCCCTTGTGGTGCAGGAAAGCAAATTTGTGGAGTCAAGGGGCTGCTGGGTGTCCATAGCCCTTCCAAAGTGCTCTCAGTGCAGCCAGTCTTGGTGCCTGGCGTGGCAGAAAGACCTGAGCAGTGTAAGAGGATTTCTCAGTTAATCACTCCCGGTGTCCCCAGTGCTATGAGTGGTACCTGTCAACAACAGACAGCTGCCTGCAGCAGCACAGGGTCACCATAAGCAGGGTGGGGCTGGGCCTCTGCTCCCCTTGGCTCCTCCCTGCTCCCTTTGCCACGGTGGGGTAGTTGGAGCTGCCCAAGCTCCTTGAGGAGAGCCACAAGCACTGTGAGAAAGGGTGGAGAGCTTCAGCTGTGGGAGGCTTTTGGCGTTCCTCTGCCAGTGCTGATTCACTGAAGTGCTGTCTACAGTATTTATAACCTTTTTTATTTTTCCCCACAGTGTAAATGTACTTTTTCCTGTGATATTTAAAATGGTAAATGTAAGACAACGTCTATAGCATACAGTCTATAAATTACACCAATAGGAGGATTATGTGAAGAAAGCAGAAAAAAAGAAAATGGGAAGGTGTCTAAGAGAAACAGCAGCCTGTCCTAAAATCTTACGCAGACAAATGTTTACAAAAGGAAAAACAGGCTTGAACCAAACCTCAGCAACCCAGAGACTCCTGTTCTTGAGCTCTTGAGCTGTTCCATTGTTGTTGCTAGTTATTTGTTCCACGTCTATAACATCATTCCCTCTGTGTGATCCCAGAAATTTCCAGTTGCTTTGCTGGTGAGAAGCCCATACTTGCAGGTAGTATCCTACTGTGTAGCTCTCAGCCAGTGTTTGGCAGTTAAAGTCCTCAGGTCATTTACACTTTAATGTTACCCTCTTTCAATAGCTAGTTCAGAAAAAAAGTGTTCCCACAAGTGTTACTGTCTGCTCATATTGCTGCATAGTGCCTTCAAGAGCCACACAGACAGCTAGGTGAACACTAGGTGCCTGCAAATAAAAATTGCTGTCTCATTTCAATGCAGAGATGTGTTCCTTGTCACTACTGACCACTGTCCATCCTCCTGCCATGCTTACCGGGATGCTTACTGTACTGACCTGCTGGCTGGCAACTCCAGCCAAATGACGCTCCTGTTACTTCTCTGAGGCTGCACTCGCTGCTGACTGCAGCCCTGCCGTACCTCTCCCAGGCAGCCGTCTTCATGCTGCGTGTGGAGTTTCCTGAGCACTGCAGCAAAATGCAGCACACAAAAAGGTGTGCAAGGATACTCTGGTAACGGGTGGAAATTCGTATGCTTCTATGAGAAAAGTCTAAGAAATGAGCATTTCATCCAGCTGTGGCCTGATCCTGCTCACACAGTCATTGATGGTAGTGCTGGAAAAGCAAGCTGAGCAACCCTCCCCTGCGTCTGGAATGGTAAAAGAAAAAGAGTTCCACAGTTTTGACTATAAACCAAATATATGGAATTACGTCTAAAGCTGAATTACTGCTCTGCGGGAAAAGCTGCAGAAAACCGTTGCCATGGCTATTGCATTTGCAAGGGAGACTCTCTTCCGCATCTCAGAGCACTCTGCAACCAGCAGCCTCCGCATTGTCTCCTCTCCCTGGAGGTTCCAAATGTTACCTTGATAACACCTGTCCCCTTTGTATACTTCACCCTGGCAGGAGTGAACAAAGGGTCAGAGACGGGGAGAGACCTCGGGGATGCTGAGCATCATGTGGACTTGAGTGAAAGGATACTGGCCTGGGTGGCACACGCAAGGCATGGTGGTCACCTGGTTCAATAGCAGTGCTTGAAGCAGGTGCTTTATTAATGGATGGAAATCTGAAGTGCCCAAACGGATGAGGAAAGGTTGTGGTGAGGCCAAGGGCTGGGACAGCAAGGCAGTATACTGGAAAAATGCTCTCCGGCATCAGTCTCAGATCTCTCACCCCAAAGCAGGTTAGGTGTTCAGAGATGTCCCCATGCTTAGCTATGTTCAGCTTTTAAATGAAGACAATGATCCTTATGTCACAGAAGGCTACACGTAATTTATTTACAAAGTCTTGTAGGCATTGTACAATGGAAAACAGAGCTAACCCATTCCATATGCCTAATGGTTTATTTGACTTTCTCTGCAGCTGAATATTTATGATTTTAAATTTTTCTTTGTTCTGCCTGAAGGCCTATGAGGATTTCTGCAAAAGCACCAAGACATATTAGCTGGAATAAGCCATTTTGTGGGGGGTTTTTTTCTCTTAAAAGTACAATCCTCTTGCAAAATTTCTGGAATTCATTTTACAATCAACTTGACCTATGGAAAATGTGAAGTCTTGTGGCTGCCACCTCATCCCACACTATTTATCCCTTAGAGAAAGGGCAGGGTAAAAGCAGCAGCTCTTCCATCTCAGAAAACCATCAATCTCATTTGGTGTAACCACTAAACGGGAGGGAAAAAAGCAAAACCCAAAGCTGAGATAAGGCAGCTTCTCCTCAGATTTCACTGCTGGGGATGGTCTGCCTGCAGTCCCTGGCTGATAGCCAGAGTTCAGGGGTACCCAGGGTACCAAGGACAGTACCTGAGTACCCAAGGTACCAATGGCATATATCCCAGAGATTCATAATTCTTAAATAAACTAAGGTAATCTGTGAAGAACAGCTTTAATGAGCTCAGTGCAGTTAGCATTAAAAGCCAAGCAAACATCTCCACTGCTCTAACTGAATCTTCTGAGGCATGCTTGCAAGAAGCCCCAGTAAAATGTGTATCAGTAATTCAGCTTGCAGAAGAAAATGGAGCAGATGCTTATACACTGCAGAAGTGGAACAGGCAGCCCAGATAAGGAAGGAACTGGTTACATGAATGTCAGTTGTAGACTAACGCAGAAATGTGAAACCCATTGTCAAAGACAAGTGCTAAGAGCTTGTGGACTTTCCTCAAGCAGGCTGGTTGTCTGGACACAAGGATGTGGGACGATGCCAAGGCTGTGATCAGCAGCAGCTCCACACACAGAAGAACTACTACTGAAATGAGACCAGTCTTTCTTATCAGAAAATCACCAGACAGGCAGAGACACCTCTGCACAAGGGAACTGAGAAATTCAGTAGCTGAACTTTACATCATTTAAAAAACCACTGACCCTCCGTCTCCCAACACAGACTTAAGCTAGGTTTGGAAACAGTTTTCCTGTTAGTCCACGCCCTGTCTTTCTTCAGGGTCAAGCTAGAGTCAGCAATCAGAGATAGACTAACAAAGGAGTCCCTCGTCATGATTTAGTAGGAAGGTACCTCCAGAGAACTCTTCACTAAAAGGCACACAGTTGACTCCGACCAGCTGCTTATGGAAATGGTTAGAAGGCAGAAAATGAGAGCAGAACTTTCCAAAGCATGTAAGCATGTGACAGCGTGCATGCATACACACACACCCACGTGGCCAGAAACCACTGGGAACTGGGATTCTTTCTGACAGACAGAATGGTTTCAGGATATATATGGCAGTGTAAAAGGTCATGGCTAGTCTGAACAGCTCGATGCCTCTGCAGATTTCCAGTGACAGTTACAGCCGCAGATGACTAAAACGTAGGGATGCTTACGGCACTTGCATCTGAAGCCAAGGACTGAAATACTACCCGTGTGCTCCCAGCCACTCAGCAGCTTCCGTGAGAGCTGCAGCGCATGGCGTGCCGCAGTCCAGACCGTTGCCTAGCACTCGTACTCTGTTTTGTTTGCTCTCTCCAATTGTGCTGGCTGGGGCTTACGGTAAATGCAGTATGCATCCAATTACACCTGGGCACCCCTTTCTGCTGCCATCTATTTGAGGAAAAGGAGCTTTTCCACATGGATGTTTGCTCCCAACTATTTTGAACTCCCTGAAGCCTTTAGAACATTCTGTTAACCCAGAGTGCTTGCTGGCTGATCAGCTCTGTAGTTTTTCTCTGCAGCGAATTAGCAGAGGGGTCTGTAAAAATGCCTGGGAGTTCCGTATGCATAATCCCAAATATCATGACTAGCCTAGTAGGTTTAATTGTAGGTGAAATGTCTGTTCTATACTTGGAAAGCAGAGGATGTAAAGTATTTTTTATTCCACCCACTGTGGAAATCTTGTGAATTCAATAGCTAAAATTCTGTTTATCAACACTGCTGGGCCCATCTTTTCCTTGGCCTGGGAGCTAAGAAAGGAAAATAACAGGAGAATAATTTGTGTAGTGTCAAAAAAGGGCAGCAAGGACACTGTGAGCAGTCTGTTCTGAAAGTTTCACATCTATAATATAGCAGAATGGGTACAGCCTGAGGGACATCAGAGGCTTCTGATGTCAGAAGGGCACAATCTGCAGTTTAACAGAGCTTAAATATTAGTCAAACCAATCAATTGTAAACAAAACCACAGTGCATTCCCACAATGTCTCTGGTAGAAGATCACACCATGGCAGAACACTGTTCAATCCCAGCATGACTAGCAAAATGAACACGCCTCACTTTACCTAATAATGTCACAGTTAAAGTACCATGAGCTAAGACAGCTAATTTCTAAGGCTAAGCTGGTTTTTATGCTTGCTTATTTTTTTTTCTTTTTTAAACTGTACCTCAGATATCTGTCAACTTTAAACCACTGTTCTGGTGAACCTGAGACTATCTTGTATTTTGAAAATGTTGCTTTGGTAGTGAATTTTACTCTGGTATTTGATTTTGTTACATTTTAATCCTGCCCTGTAAATTTACAAGTCTTACTGCTCAAGATCTGCTATGGAGCCTAGGGCAGTTTCTACCAGAATGCCATATGAAGAGGCGATGTATGGTCATGCACTGGCTAGCAGGAATGTCTTTGGATATATGAATTCAGACGTGTAGGTCTTTTATAATGCATGCCACGGATTGCCAGGAAAGGGAGAAAATTTTGTCTTCTGGGAGAGAAATTCAGCTTTCACATGCTTGGCAAATACTGCTTTAAAAGCTAGGAGCACCACTGCCGCTGATTTTAAAGATATAAATGCTTGAATTTCTGAAAATTGCAATCTCTGTCAATGTACTTTCAACTTCTTGAAATAACACCAGGGCATTGGAGAGAGGAAAGGACATTTTGCAGCTTGCACATCAAATACTGAAATAATGTGGTTAGCCAGAATGTATAAAACCTACGAATTCCTTTTATGAGGATAGTTGTAAAATTGCCTTATTTATGCCTGTTAGAAATCCTTGCATCATGTGGAATAGCACCTATGTCCTGTAGCATATTTCCATTACTAAACTGCTGTGTGTATTTGAGGGAAGTTAATCTATAAATTATTTCTGTGATATGAAAATATATACACACAGGCACACAGGCATACAAATGTATAATTCAATAGCTTATAAAATTAGTATTATTTGTAGAGCTTTTTACATATTGTAAACAAACATAGGTCATTATCTTCTTATTTCTCTGTTTTCATAGTACAGAAAAAATGAGAGAGCCAAATACTGTTATGGACAGTGGGACAAAACCCTGACTCCCCCGGAAACAAAATGTCATCCTTACACCCCAGGGTGAATAGGCAGAGATCCTTATTTCCTCATAAGAAATGAGGTACCTCCCGAGACCAGACTTCTCTGTCTCAGTCTGTGTCCACAGGCAGACTGCAGACAGTTTCTGCTGTCAGCTGCGAGTTAAATGCCAAGGGACAAGGAAAGCTCACAGCTTGCAGGGGTTCAGCAAACATGCCAAAACTTTTCAGATGCTGCCGACTCACATCTCCAGCCATCTCATAATTTCTCACAATTTTAACACCAATCTGCACAAGTCTATTTGCTTACATAACGACTAATGATTCAGCTCCCAGAATTTTATTGACAGGATGATAGAAAGCAGAGTTTCCAGTTAAAGGAAGAAACTTTGTCATCTGGCTTGTCCAGGGTGCACTTCCATATGAAGGGTTGGGTTTTTAGACCAGAAGTTCAACATCTAGATATTAATGTCACCTAATGTGAGCAAACACATTCCAGGAGACTAAGCCTACGTATGCAACTACCTCATGCATACAATCTCCCCAACCTGAGGGTGTGTCTAAGGCACATGATGCTCGCTGTCCTGAGGGAGAGAGGGATATTTTGTGACGCAGCATACACAGACATTGCTCAGGCTCAGGCAAGGTGAGCAGGTTCCTTGAGCCTTCATCCTGGCCCAGGGGTGCGGTTTGCATCCCTGGCCAGCCAGTGCAGGGGTCTCCTTGCTGTGACTCAGCCCCTGGCAACAGACATTTCCAGCACGGGTGTCTCTGTTTGCCCTCACAAAGCTCTTCTGCTTTATATGAAAACACATAAATATTCATGGTTAAGAGCAAGATTCGGTGATTGCATGTAGCATCAGTGGTGGCAATCTGTGATACCACAGGGGGTGCCAGAGGTATGGACAAGCACTGGCAGCTGGAAAGGGGCTTTACTAAGGCAGGTTTGGCAGCAGTTGACAGGTGTTTCAGTTAATTGAATTATTTGGCCTTAGCTCACATGCAGGCAGTTGCACAAATGCTTTATGTCTCTCTCTGCTCAGCTCACCATTTGCTCCAGCTCCCCTTTTTGGAAGCATTCTTGATCTAATATCCCATACTGCCTTCCTGACCTGACTCTCAGCCAGGTCTGTGTAGGCAACTAGGTGCCAGTTTAGGGAAGACACAGACTGCAGACATAACACAGAGCAGCTGGAGTGCCTGTACATCTTGCAAAATGTAACACAGCTTTTTCTGAGTTAGCTTGGGGCCTGACAGAAGTATAGTCATGGTGGGGATACCAACCATTGTGTGAACAAAAGCAGGATAAAGAATTTGAGGAAATTGCTGTATTAATGCATATATATGCCTTCTAGTGCCAAAGCTAACAACTGAGATTTGGATTTGATTTCTCTTTGCTGTGTTGCTGAGCATAGTCTGACTTGAGGATGAAGAAACCTCTGCACCTTGGCTCATAGGGATAAGGAGGTGAAGGGTTGAAACAAAATACAGCACTTTACAACCATGTCTCTTGCTGAAATCAGAATCTGACTTCCAAACTATTATCAATGGCAATCTTGAAAACCCTCCAGCTGGTTCACACCAAGCACTGTCAAGAATTGTCTAGGGACCTGTGACTTTCTCCTTACGGTATTACCATTTGTACACAAAATGAATATCAATTCTTCACTCTGGAATGAGGGATGTGAATGCAGTAAAGCATTGGTGTGTGAGACACAGTGCTACAGAGCTGTGACCCAGACACTGAGGGGACAACTGCTCCACACCAAACCAGAGGGGTCTGCAAGGTGGGTAGCACATTAGTCCCCTGTGCATGTGACAAATCCCTTCTGCTGCCTACTGCGAACAGCTGTGAGGACAAGAATACCCTGAGGTGAGAACTAAGTAATTGCAACACCATTATTTCACTTAACACCATTCTCCATTCACAGCTTTCAAAACCAGAGGGTTTTGAGGAGGGAAACTGCAAAAACTGAACAAGCATCAAGACTGACTTGTTCTTTGCAATGGCATGCATTGTGTTTGTGGCACCACCAAAGACCCCAGCCTGACATCAACACCCCTCTTCCCCATGGGCATGGGGCCAAAGAGAGGGGGAGGTAAGACAAATTAAATTGCTGCTGACACAGTGCGCCCATGACAGATTGACTAGCTATGAATGATTGAAATCGAAACCTTAAAGAATGGACTGGTATCTCTTATTTTTCATGGTGCTTCTGGTACACTGGGTGAAAATATTTGCTCTTCACCTCTGGGAAGTAGGGCTTAGGTTCATTCTGGGAGCCAGAAGCTAACTGCAGTAGGGAAGTGCAGGCTGGGGCCATACTGGCTCTCACTGCCCCCAGAGCCAGGTACTGCCAAGCAAGTGCTCCCTCCATGAGGCAGTATGAAAGTGTGAAACTCACAGAACAGCAGTCAGGAGGCAGCCACATTGTCAGACCTACTGAAGTCCACTTATGTAATGAGAATGGCCTTCTTAAAATATAAATATGATTAAATAATTCTTGAAGATGTATGTATAATGAGATATGAAAGAAAGATGGCAGAGGGGCACTTAGAGAAGTGTAACTCCTATAAAGTTTTCTTTAATAATTAATTTCTCTGGTTAATTCATAGATGGCTACACCTAGTTACTCCAAGGTAGATTTCGGAAATATCAAGGCAGACTCGTTATTTGCCACAGGACCAAGATATTTTTATATAAAGAAGCCCAGTGGTCTGACAGGCAATGTCTAAACTCCCCATCAGTGTGCCTTGTGGCTGCATGCAAGGGTTTATCTTCTGCCATGGTCCAGGCCTTACATCTCTGCAGAAGCCTTTCCCATTCCCCTCTGGCCTACTTGACCAATATTCCTCCCCTGAACCCTGTCCCAGGACCTGGGCCTAATTCAGAGCTGGGAGGGAGTGAGGAGAGGCTGTGTTTGACACCCACAGAAGCATTAGTGCGCCCACTGCACCGTGGCTTGCAAGCCCAGCAGTGCTGACCGCACTGCTTACTGCCTGCCCTCAAAACTCCAGAGACTGAAGAGGGAATCACCTCCGTGTTCCCTCCAGCACAGAACTGTTCCCTAGAGTACCTTATTTACACATGCTATGCTTTGCACAGCCCACCATGACTAACAATTAGCTCCAACAACTTTCAAATTATTTTTCTGACTTGACAAAGCCTCCCTACCAGGATATTATTTTTGATGCTAAGTATGCCCTTTCATCTGTTCATTTTGTTTCCAATTGCTGTTGACTATACCTGGTAAATCTCTTCAAATCAATCCTCCATTGCAGTCACATTTCTAGAAAAACTTCTTTTCTTCTTTCCCAACTTACTTATAATTTAGCTTTTTCACACAGTTACATCTTTTAATACCTGTCCATAAATTAATACCAGCACTTCCGTAAAAATTTTAATGGCTTTACTCTAAATTCCCATCAGTTGCTTATGATCTTGCTTCTTCTGAGTCTGGCAGACAAAACAATCAGCAGCCTATGCACCATCGTGTCAGCACCGGGCACAAAGGGACAAAGGACAACCCAGTCTCTGATACATTGCTTTTGTACATAAAATTGAAAATACAACTGTTTTCTCTCTCTCTTTTTTTTTTTTCCTCCTTTTTTGAGTGAGGAAGCTACTAGACTGCATTTCAAATTGATGTCCAAATTACTGCCCATTAATGCCTATGGGTCTTCTCTGAGTTTGTTTCTGCATGTGGCTCCTTTCTGAGGCTTGCAGGTAACATCCTTGTTTGTGACAGAATTTACATTCCCTTGCTCAGGTGCAGCTCTTTTAGGATTTTTCTCACTTTCTATTATCATAGGAATAACGTAAATGCCACATCCTGAGCCTGTAGCAAGCCATGTGCAATCTCAATCAAGAAAAGCAAATTTTGCACCAACAACAACGTTGTCCAGAGGCAGAATATCCTCTAAGCTGCAAAAATTGGACTTTTCACCCAATTTTTTTTTTTTTTTAGTTCATGGAACATATATGTACAGAATCACAGAATCATAAAATGGTTAGGGATGGAAGGGACCTCTGGAGATCATCCCAGTCCAACCCCGCTGCCAAAAGCAGGGTCATCTCCAGCAGGTGCATCCAGGTGGGTTTTGAATGTCTGCAGAGAGGGAGACCTCCCTGGACTGACTGTTCCAGTGCTCTGCCACCCTCCGTGTAAAGTTATTCTTCAGGCTGAGGTGGAATTTCTTGTGTTTATTTTACGACCATTACTCCTTATACTATCACTGGGCACTACTGGAAAGAGTCTGGCACCATCCTCTTGGCACCTGCCTTTGAGATATTTGTGTGCATTCTTGAGATCCTCTCTCAGTCTTCTCCAGACTGAACAGGCCCAGCTCCCGCAGTCTCTCCTCGTAAGAGAGATGCTCCTGACCCCGGCTCATCTTTATGGCCTCCGCCGACCCTCTCCCGTAGCTCCTTGTCTCCCTCGTGCTGCGGAGCAGTGCCGGTATAAAGCAAAGGTGTATCCCTACAGAATCCACGCCGTGTCCATAAAGTGCACGCAGAAAGCTCCTGTGTGGGGGCTCCCCGCCCTTCGGACCCGCGGGCCGCCCCGCGCCGCTGCTCCGCGCCGCCCCCTCGCGGCCCCAGCGCCTGCCCGGCGCCCTCCAGCGGCGGCGTAGTCCCGCCCCGGCCGCTCCGGGCGCGGCTCTGATTGGCC
>VXBT01012726.1:1854-14861 GCA_013400235.1 Oriolus oriolus | reverse complement strand
GTGGGCTCTGGGCGCACCCGGTCCGGTCGTGAGGCGAGCGGAGGGCTCGGGCTCTCTCCGCCGCCCGGAGCTTGGCCGGAGTGCGGCCGTCGCCTTCCTTGCCCGGCTCCCCTGGGGGTGCGTGTCCGCGGGTCTTCTTGCGGGAGCCGGGGGCTGTGCACTTGGGATACGCCCCGAAACGAGTCGGGGCTGCAGCTCACAGAGGAATGAGGGAGAAGAGGATCGCGCTGGTAGGATCAGCCCCCTCCTCCCCGTAGCTTTCCTCAGGGGCCACCGCGCGGCCCGGGAGAGTCCCAAGGAATGCAGCTGGACACCGGCGCGCCACAACAGCGACTTGTTTGGGTGTAGCTGTGGGAAAATACAATGCGGTTACTTGTTTGCGAAGTAGGAGATGAAAACATCGAGAATTCTCCTTTTGCAGATTTATGATAAGCATAGCCTGCGCTTCGTCAGGACCCTGTTCGGAGTCTCCATGTTGTCCTGTCTGGATGAAAGTGATCTGAGAAGAAGCTGGGGACATTCCCTTTGGGCTAAGCACTTCCAATAAGCTCTTGACTGAAAAAATCAGGTGTGTGTTCATCAGGAAGCAGAGAGGTACAGACTAAATGGATCTAAAGACAGCAGTCTTCAACGCAGCTCGTGATGGCAAGCTGCGGCTCCTTTCCAAGCTACTGGCGAGCAAAACAAGGGAAGAGGTGGCCCAGCTGATGTCAGAAAAAACCAATGGTGCCACGCCACTTCTGATGGCAGCCCGCTATGGTCACCTCGACATGGTGGAATACCTGTTGGACCATTGCTCTGCCTCCATAGAAGTTGGTGGCTCGGTGAATTTTGACGGTGAGACCATCGAGGGGGCTCCGCCATTGTGGGCAGCATCGGCCGCTGGCCACTTGAAGGTTGTTCAGTGTCTGTTGGATCATGGTGCATCTGTCAACAACACAACTGTAACAAATTCAACTCCGCTTAGAGCAGCCTGTTTTGATGGTCACTTGGAAATAGTAAAATACCTTGTGGAGCACAAAGCAGACTTGGAAGTATCAAACCGTCATGGGCATACATGCTTGATGATCTCATGTTACAAAGGCCACAAAGAAATTGCTCAGTATTTACTTGAAAAAGGAGCTGATGTTAACAGAAAAAGTGTTAAAGGTAAGATAGTTTTTTCACTTTCGTTGTGGTAAATAGGGGTAAAATTACTCATTTACTTCTTTAGGAGTTTGACTTCAGAAAATACTCTTCTGCTGTCATAAAGCGTAAGAGATAAAATGTTCATAGCTATGTTTTTACTTTTTCTTAATGTACTTTTTTGTTAACATGGATTATAAAATTTCGTTTTAAAGTGATACATTTTAATTTTAAATCCCTAATTCTTAAAAGACTTAGTCATATGAAATGTCACATTTATGCATGTGTTGAAAGCTAATAAACTTGCTGAGAACTACTCTGTGTAGTATGTTGGTCTGGCAACGTACTCAAATGCATGAGTGTGTATTCTTGGTTTTCGTACTATTTCTTAACAAATACGCTGTAAAACATATACATGTATGTTCCATATACATACGTAAAATATATACATAAAACTGATCTGTGCCAGGAAGGCTGGTGTAAGGAAATGCGCATAAAGGAGAAAAATTACTTTCTGCATTGGAAAATGCATAACCACTTTGCTCTTCACTGACTCTCTCCAAATTACTGAGTAATTTTGTACCTTCTTCAGTGTTAGTAAACAAAAATATGTATTAGGGCTAAAGAAATGAAGATGCAGGTGACTGTGATCTCAACAGAAGGACTTCCAGTGGCTCACAGATCTCAAAGGACACCCAATTGCCCCTGTTTACAATTGCTGTGGTGTTACCACTCAAAGTGGAGATTTCTGGCTTTTTTTTCTGTGGTCATAATTACTTGGACATCCAAATTTTTTATTACATATCAGACTTGTATTTGTTTGTAATATTAGCCTGAAAAACATACCAGTTACTGCCAGTTAAAGTTAAATTTTTAGCTCACTGAGCCAGGATTATGTTTCAGCAGGTTTTGGGTGTTTTAATATATATCTATATATAAAAAAACGAATCTGCTAACAATCCCTTTTGTAGCATAATAGTTCTACTGCCTTTTTCAGGCAAATTGCATTTGTAACTGTATACTGTACCTTCCAGTTATTTGTGTTAAAATGTCCTTTGTGTCTAGGTTGTGGTATGATACTGGTAAATACCAAATGTGAGAGTAATCTTTAGAAAAGCTCCTTGGTTAAATATGCCTTTTTTCAGCAAATCATGCAGATATGTGGGTTTAGTGTAAAGAAAGCTAAACTACAGATTTGTCATAGAGGTGGGCAGAGCAAAATAAATCTTCCTTTGTAAGGGTTGAGGTTGCTTATGAATCATCATGAACTTGTGGTAGGATAAAAATGTCATTTTTCTAAATAACGTTCTTGGAATAGCAAGCTAAATATAAAGTGTGTAAGCAGCTAAAAACTTGGGGTTTAGTTTTAAACCTATCCCTTTATATGATAGGTGTGAACCAAGCAGTGCTGTTAAATATTTGATTTAATAGTGAAAAAGATGTAACTGCAGCTCTTTTTCTCCCTCATTCTGTGTTTGTGGAGTAGGCTTTACCTTACTCGTCCTTTTTGTTCATTTTATTAGTGCATTAGCATTATTTGTTTAAATGACTGAGGATTTTCTCAGTGTTGTCAATTATTATTTTAATTCCTTTCTCTCTCTGCTTCCTTTAGTTTCTGTGTGACTTGCATCTAGGCACACGGGCAAAGGTTCTTTAGGTAGATAAATGATCCTTAATTAAAGAAGTTGGACTGGATATGGTTCAGCTCATTAAAACTCATTTTGTGCTTTAAACTGTCATGTGTACGTAATAGCCATCTGTTGGTAATGTGTGGAAATCCCCTCTGGTAGGACAGGAGCATACTTTTTGGTATCGTAAAGAAGTCTGATCTCTGAAGTTACTGAGTAAGCAGTGGTGAGGTAAAGCAAGAAAGGAAGTGCAGTAAACCCTGAAAGTGAAAGTCATCTGTGGAAAGGCAGAAGAAAACTGGTAGCCATAGGTATTGTGACAGTGGCTGAGACTGAGCAGGTAACCTCCTCAACTTTGTTTTGCAAAAATGCTATTAATTCTAAAATTAATCCAACAGGAGTAATCCTGCGTTGTCACCTTCCACCTCAAAGGGTCTTGTGTATTACTTTCAGTTTCTACTCCTCCCTGCTGTGTACTAAATAGCTGGCAGTGTGTCCTGTGCTTGTAGCAGGAAGATAACAGAGCACCTGAGTGTTCTGCTCCTGAGTAGTAAAAGTTGTTGCTGCCCTTGTATGTGACTTCTTTCTTGGCAGGCCTGTTTGTGGGCCATGTATGGAGAAGCCTGTTGTTCAGTGAAAGATGTAAATAAAAAATTGTTGCATTTAAAATTGCAATGCTCCTTATAAGAGTAGAGCTGTTTAACTTCAGTAGAGTTGCTGTTGTGGGAGATTACTATAGATCCTTTTTCAGATACTATTCTTAGAATAAGAATAATATCTGAGGGTGGGGGGCAAAATTGCTTGAACTGTTTCTTGTGGTTTTCCACTGGATTTTCATGCTGTGAAATAGAACTTAGTACACATTTTAAACCTCAGGAAAGTATAGATATGAAAATGTTTCGAAGGGTTGACAGTTCCAAGGAAAAATCTGAATACTTTGATATGAAAAAATAGGATGTGAACATACATGTGTCTAAATGTAGGGAAGAGTAGGTGAAAACACGTGGTGAAATCCTGCTTCTAAAATGCAGAATCCCACAGCTGTGTTTTGGACTATGGAAATTCAGAATGCAGAGGTTCTTGAAAAACAGTTACGAAAGTATGGGAGTACAGCCAGGAAATTAAGATGTTCATAAAGATTTCAGAGTGTGTCAGGTAAGATGCTACACTGAGGTGAAGTGCAGGTCTGGCAGTGTCATGTGGTAGATGGAGCTGAAGAAGGAGGTTATTAGATTTTTTGGGGTAGTTGAGTCCTCAGCCGTGAAAGATGGCCAATGGTTCTGAATTTAAAGTACGAGCACTTGGTTGTATTTGTTCCTACTGTTTTGCAGATCTGGACTTTCACAGTTTCCTTAAACTTCTATGTAGGACATAGGCCACAGAACTGTAAGCAAAGGATTTTAAAAAAAATGTTCTAGTTTATGTGAACAGTGTAAGTGATGGGGACAAACTGATAGCTGGGTAAGAAGGGTTGATGGGTTTTATTATTTTGTAATTGTGGAAAACGAGAAAGATATCTGTAGATAGGAATAGCCAAAGCAATACTTTACTAGTGAATTAATTTACCACTGTCTCTAATTCAGAGCTTTCTCCAGTGTACTACTCTCATGGTTTAACATCAGCCAGCAGCCAAGCCCCAGGCAGCTGCTTGGTCACACCCCCACTGGTGAGATCAGGGAGAGAATGGGAAGGGTAAAAACCAGAAAACGCGTCATTGAGATATAGGCAGTTTTGTAGGGAAAACAAAAGCAGTGCCCACAAGCAAAGCAAAGCAAGGAATTAATTCAGTGCTTCCCATGGCAGGCAGGTGTTCAGCCATCTCCAGGAGACCAGGGCCCCGTCATGTGTAACACTTGCTTGGGAAGACAAACACCATCACTCCAAATGCTCCCCCCTTTTTCTTTCTTCCCCATAGCTTTATGTACAGAGCAGGATGTCACATGGTCTGGAATATCCCTTTGGTCAGCTGGGGTCACCTGTCCCAGCTGTGTCTCTGCCCAAACTCCTGTGCATTCCCAACTTCCTCGCCAGCGTGGAAGTACAAAAAGCAGAAAAGGCCTTGGCTCTGTGTAAGCCCTGCTTAGCAAAACAGAAACATCTCTGTGTTATCAACGCTGCATTCAGCACAAATCCAAAACACAGCCCCATACCAGCCACTGTGAAGAAAATTAGCTCTACCCCAGCTGAAACCAGCAGAACTACTCCTCGTTTAAGAAGCTGCAAATTAAAAATAAAGTTTAATGAATTTCACTTGTAGTTAATGATCTTTCAGATGGAAAGGTTTTTTGCTGTTCCTAGAAGCAGGATTAGTGTGGATAATGTTAGAGTAGCAGAAACACAGTTTTTTCAGGAGGTAGAATCCTGGAACTAAACCTCAAGTGAAGCACAGCTTTGTCTCTGTGCCAGATGAGGAGCATGTTCTGTGTTGGCTGCGTGCAATTTTCTGTTCTGCTGCATTATGAAGCCTACCAGTGATTTGTTGTTTGAGTAGTGCTCCTTGCTATTACTTTCAGAACCACTGAATTCTCAAATACAGTGTTTTGCCAATGTGTTTCTGTGCCTTTGTTTGGCAATGTGTAGGCAGGGAAATGATTATTCTCTTAATATAAGTGTCAGTCATCTTAGGGATTTCAGATTACAGATTTGGGGTCTTTGGGGCTATGTTTCTTTGATTTTATATTTAAAATACAATATTTCATGTAAATTCTCCAGTGAAACTATTTTTCATGCAGACTGATGGTAAAGAAATCTTATACATCTGTTTTAATTACAGACGGGACAATTAAGGTCTTGCATTTTGAAAATTTGCAGTGTGCATTTTAATAGTTTGTGTTATACTTTATTCTCCTCTGCCAGATTTGCAGAAAGGAAGGGAAAAATATCCATTACTGCAGCAATTAATGAGTTAAATTATAGATAAAGTGTACATGTGCTGGTAACCAGGATGGGTAGAATGCAAGGGAATAGCAACTTTTCCAAAATACCTGCTTGAAAGGCAGGTGTTTTGCCTGAACGTGGCTGGTAAGCCTTTCCATTGCTCAGTGGCTTGGTATGTGGTCTTGCTCTTCAAAGTGTTTTTTGTGGTTTTGTTAGTGGTTTTCACCAACTCTGCCTCCCTTCTGTAGTTAACAGTCTCATCACTTAACGTGAAGACTGGTGTTTCTCCTCCAGAGTATGAGAAAATCTTGTAAGAAGTGCTGGACTAGGTGTTCTGTTAGGTGCCTGTTGAGATGTACAAAGGAGTGTTTGATTGCATTTAAAAAAAAAGAATGCTGTGATTCTTAAATTCCTCTGGTACATTATTTGATAGTTTTGTAAAATAATATGATAAACAAAGTTTGTTGACTTTGCTTCCTCATTTTGAGAAGTATAGAAGCATACCAACCTCTGTCTCTATGGGTACTGTATCAAGGGCTAGTGCTATTTCAGTATTGTTGTTTGTAAGGGGTACTGGAAGGTACAACACTCAAACCTTCTGGTGAGGGAAGAAATCGTTACAGAGGTGGCAGACCCAGAAGCAGGGGGATTATAGAGTCAAGCTCTTTCCTTTATGGTAAGTGTGGTTTAGTGTGTGCTAAAAATAATTTAATTTTCTCTTGCTGTAAACCTTAAGGAGTCTTGGCAGGGTTCTTCTCTTCTGAGGGTGTTTGTCCTGTCTGCTTGACAAGGTTCATAGAATCATTGATGGGGCAGGGAGCAGGTAAAAAAATCCTGAAACAAAGGTCCTTGGGGTTTATTTCTGCTTGTTGTTGTTGCTTTTTAATTTTTTTTTTCTTTTATTCTCCCTGTGAATAAACACTTGCTCTGAAAGTGTGCTGGATCTTTTTTTGGGGGGGGTTGCTTTTTTTCCTTTTTTTGTAGGTATTACATGGTATAGGGCACTGAAACTTGCAGATATTTTGTGTGTGACCATGTGTGGAAACTGAACTTCAGGGGGAATATTTGTAAGTTAAATAAGGAAGATGAAGATACAGTTTAAGTTTAATTCCAGCTAAAAAGTTTTTGTTGAAACGAAATCATTAACAGCATGTTGTTATTTATTTAATAATTGGTAGTCTTGATAGTACAAGTTCTCATGAAGTACTTCAGTGAGCAAGACAGCAATTATTCCCTTACAGCATATGGAAATTAGGTTAAAATAAGTTGTTGAAATTAGCAGTTCTTTGCATTTTTAAGTTAGTTTCTTGAAGGAAAGACATTTAGTTTTTATTAACTATGCATACTATGTGTAAGGATGTGTAACAGTTTTCTTGTGCACTGTCCACATTTGTATCTATCTGGCAATACTTTTAAATCAGTAAAGACTCTTGGAAGACAGAATTACTTCACGTGCTGTGATAGAAAAACAAATTAATGTTACATGGAAAATTTCACTTCATAGAAGTGATCAATTCATCTGTAAGGCTGCAAAAATATATACAAGTGGTTAATTTTACACACTGGTCAGTCATTTAAATGAAATACTTTTTTTTTCTTTTATGTTTAACAATCTTAGGTATAAAATCAGATTGGTGTTAAGTTTTAATGTAAGTTTTACAACATGGAAATTTGATAAAGCATTTTACATGAATACATGAAGTATTAGGAAGTGGATGGACTTAATTGGTTGCAGATCAAGTCAAGTCACTTTCTGTGTCATGGCTTCATTTTCTTTCATTCCCTTGTCACAAGCTATCAATCTATTTTGGGAATTACTTGCTTCTGACACAGAAAGGCCTGTCCTCCTTATGAATTTGAATACCCACCCCCACTCCAGTAAGCTTTTGGAAACACTGGGTAGCTAGAAAATTAGCTCTGTGATACGTGAAGTGTTTCTGTAATGTTCATAACTACTTTGAAAGGAGTGCTGGTAACAAAAGAGTAAAATGTGAAGATACGGTGCCAACTAGCCATACCTTTTTCCTGACTTTGTATCTGCAAGATTTGGAAAGACTGGAGTTGGGGTTATTCTGTTTCTTTTTGCTACTTGTAATAAGCGGAAGTTATTAGGTAATGTGAATAGTAAAGTTTTATACAGATGGAAGCAGTTTGTAAGCACTAGTAGCAGTACAATATAGTGACACTCAGTATTTAGCAGAGAAGTATTGGGAGTACCAGAACATCTGCAGTCCAATTTTTTGTCTGTGCAAGGAGGAGCCTTTCTTGTTACGGTAACACTAGCTGTCTTTGATGTGTGATTAAATCCCTGCTGGTCATTTTGCAATTAAAAATGGATTAAAAAATTAAATGAAACCTACTTTGAAATAATCATTCCCACCTTTAAAAAAATACTTTAATTTGACCAACACCATCATGTGTGTCTCTTGGAAAGTTGCTTATAAAAGGTAATGTCTTTCAAATTACTTTTACTTATTTTTGGCCTTTTTCCTTCTTAATACACCAATAGATGTAATGTTGATTTTTAGTTTGGTACGGAATAGATAATGTTACAAAAATTTAATTACCTGCTGAATCGTGTTCGGCCGCTATTTATCACCATAGACAATATAGTGACTATAGTGACACTATAGACAATATGGTGTTTTGAAATGGATGAGTTAGTTCACAGAATAGTGGTTGATTTGCTTTATTTATTTGAACTGTTCAATTCGTGTTCAATATGTGGCCGAGCCTTTGATTTTACATGCTAATGCCACTCCCATGTTTTCTTTTAAATTCTTCCTCAAATTTAACACGTGATGGTTGCTAGGTGTGGGTGGCTGGCAGTGCTATTTCTTAAGGTTTAGGTTTATGTTTGGGGTTTCTTTTAAGTTGGCAGCTCTCAACTATCTGTCTACCCCTAGGCAGTTTTCTATGGAAACTTGTGTTTCTTACAATGTATTCTTCCCACTGCTGTATCTGTACCATCCAGTCAAACTTCAGTGAGGTGCAGCCACTAAAAATTAGTGGTGATGGCCTAGTATTATTAGTTTGTACATGGCATAACATAAACCATTATTTTAATTCTACAGGCTACTGCAGTATGAATAACTGAAAAATGACACTACTTCTGATAGGCTGTCAGTAGTGGCTGTTTAAACTGAAATCAGTAATTGTAATATCAATAAAAAGACTAAACTGTTTTAAATTTAGAGCATCCCATTGGAAAGAGCAGTGAAATTCCTTGGAGTCAACCATATTTCCACATGTCCTGCATAGCTGTGTTGTAAATTAATGGCATACAGACTGCTGGATTGAGTTTACCTGGACAATGGCCAAGCTTATTTTGTGTGGATTTTTTTCAGTCATAGTGTCTACGCCTAGTGATTGATAAAAGAGTGTCAAAAGCAGCATTACATGGTGGTGGATCTGCAGTATGTAACATGAACAGCTGGCAATGTTCTAGTTGTCAAAGCCAGCAAAATATATATTAATAGTTGTGAAACAATAGTAAGAACTTTGTTGTTACTGATACCTTTTGGCTTATTTGCCTTTTATATGCTTTCATGTTACAATTTTTTAAATACCTTAAAAATACTGACTTGAAGGTAGAAACAGCTGCCAGTTGCAGTGCTCTTCTATGAAGGATGGTGTGTGGAGTTGAGTACACCCTGAAACAGCTGTGTTAACTGCTGGCTCAGCCACCACCTGTGTGCATCTGGTTTTGCTTTTATCATTAAGTGCAGAATTGAAGATGGTGTGAGGGACCAGCCATTCTCTAGTTCTGGATTGACTGCTGTAGTATCATTTTAACTAGACTTTCGGCAGCGTAGCAAGAAGAATTAAAGTGTGTGCGTATTGGTAAGTTTGTATATTGGTCTGCATTTGACATTTTCCTCTCTTTGGAATGTTAAGATTTTGTCCATTTTTAGTTGGCATATTGACAATTTTCTAGTCTGTGATATCACATAAAGACAGAGGGAATTATAGTTGATAAGCTATGTATGCCAAATTCACCAACTTTCAATCCACCTAGATTTGCTTAAATCTCTGCTCCTGCAATTGAAAATTTTGTTGTTCTCAGTAGAGACTGTAGTGTGGCCAGACCTATAACTGACTTAATGCTATTAATGTTAAAAATTTCCTGTGGTGTTGGAATGGTGGAAGATTACTTCCCTTTGTATGAACTGGATTTAGCTTTATGAATCTTGATCTAGCAGGTAGTTTCAGGAGCTGCTTTATTCTGGTATGTCTTTCTCAGCTTACTTGTTAGTAAATGGCCACTGGCCACTATTCAGAAATGTTTCAGGAAGCAAATATTTTGGAACTTAAGTTCACTGTCAATAAATAAAGCCATCTAATATTTTCTATGGGTTTTTTCTTAAAATGTTTGAATTTTGCACTTAAAATATGGTTCAGGGGACAAAATATGCTCATAACTCTGCTGTAATTGCAAAAACCTGAGTCATAAGCTTTTGAAAATAACTTTACTCATCTTTTGTATGAATTTGATTCATGTGTCAGCTAAATTTTGACATCTGCTGGGCTTGGATTGAAACTCAGTTTGTTCTGGATAATTCAGTTTGTTCTTATTCTATTATTGATATTTTTCTGGTTGCCGGAATTGAGAGCAACGAAGAGGCTTTAAAATGTGCCGTGAGTTCTTTTTCAGATAGCTCACAAAACAGTTTGAGGAAGAAGCAGGAGATAATTTACATGTGAAGTGTTGAGAACTGAAAGATAAGGAGATAGGAGTGGATGTTTTGGATCCTAGTGATGAAACCACAGCAAAATGCCCAGTGCCCATTAGAAAATACTCATCTAAACAAATTTTGAGTCTCTACATCCTTATTCTGCATACCAGAACTTGCAAAGCATTAGATGAACATTTTCTCTCTCGGTGGCTTGACAACAGAAGATAAAAACAAGCTGCTATGAGATAATCTGCTGATATAAAACACATAATAGAGGTCTGCGTTGTGGACCTAAGGTGTCTGGATCTGCTGGTGAAAGAGGATATTGAATTTAGGGGAGAGTAATTATAGTTTGACCAGATACTTCTGAATTTTGCTTTCCTGATTTTTTTTTCCTTCAACTTTATTTACTCTTACTGTGCCTTGTTAGAAAGGAGATAAGTGTGCTATGAAGTCACATATGTAAAAGCTACAAGGTGTCAAAATTATTTGTGTAGACCTACATTAAGTTCTTATAATTGATTTGTAAATGGGACATATTTACTATTTCTGAAGTATATTTAATAAGTATGAAATACTGTTTCTTGTAAACTTAAATGTGTATGAATTTCACATATTTTGCTTTGGAATTTGACACATTTAAGCCAGTGTAAACAGTACCTTTTTTGAAGAAAGAATGTATTAGTAGAAAGACTTCACCTTTAGTTTTAATTTATTTCTATACACTGTTAGGCTTTTAAAACAGATCTCAGGCACACTTTTGACTACAGTTTCATTAATTAAATGCTTTAGTAAAAAGAGTGAAGTGTGCATTCTAGATATCAGAGTCTGGAAAAAAAATGAAAGTGTATGAAGATAAAGAGGAGCTGTTTAGATCCACAGACTGTACAAATACACTGTTATCCTTCACATGACCTGAAGATTTCTAGTGCTTTCTTTCCTAACCCACTGTAGTTTACTTAGAGACTAGAAATACAACAGCAAGATGCACTGTGTATCTCTGTCCTGTCGCCATTTAAAACAAAAGCCTACCAAAAACAGAGATAAGGAGGTTTCCTGAAACTGTCTTAACTTTTAAAAGCCAATCTTATTACTAAGAATGGGCAGAGAACCATTAGAAAAGGAGGTGTGTAACAGAAACTGATGATCTGATGAGCAGTTAACTGAATTTGCAGGGCTAACAATATAGGAAATCTTGATCAGGTTGGGGGGTAGGTATTAACATAAACTTTCTGTTAATTAATTTTTTGTGAAGCTGAGAAGCTTCTATGCCTGAGTCTGTAATATGTATAATATAATATAAAGAAAAAGGTAGATGTAAACTGTGTGGTTTTAACAGCAGTCAACCACATAGGAGACTTTGTTATGTTAGGATGAGGCCTGGAGAGTTTGTCTCCATTTTTTCCTTCTCCTCCAGTGAAGTGCACATATCTGAAGTTAAGTAAAACCTTCATCTAGTTGCAGCCTAGTAGTTAGATATTTAGCTGTGGTGTCCAGTACTTGCTTTCTAATTTTCTGTGAATATTTTCAAAGAGGTGGTACTAGTGCTTACTAGAAATTTCCCCACATGGTATTGGAACTGGAATGCCATTAAATATAAAAGACTATGCAATGTCATGCCAGTGAAAAATAATCTGCATGTAAATAAGTTGCTTGTTACGTAGATGTCTGCATGTTGTGTGTTGACAGCATTTTTTTTCTTCTTGTCTTAGGGAATTCTAAAAAAAAGGAGCAAAGGGATTAAAGTAGGAGTTAAGCATAAAGGCCTAAGGAAGTATTAAGAATAGTTTTTCTGGGTGTATACATGCACTTGACAAAATATCCTGCTGCTTTAGAATATACCAGCAGTCTCAAAGGTCCCGGCTGAGATGAAGGGTCTGTTGTGATGGGTTGTGTTTTCCATTGTGTAAAGTCATTGCTTCAAAACACGAAAATCAAAAGATGTGGCAGGTGAATAGAGGAAGAACTATAGGGCAGGTGAAAACAAAGCAAATATTGGGTTAGCCCAGCTTTGATTTTCATACAGATCCCACTATTTTTTAATAATTGCTGGAGATTGCAAGGAAGGGAAATTTAACAAGGGAAGTGGGAAAAGTGAAGTAACATGGAGATAGCCAGCTTAAGTTTCTGTTTCATACTTAAAAGCAGATACAAAATCCCTTATAGAATAGATTATTCTGGTTGGAAGGGACTGGAATATGAACAGTGATCGTCTAGTCCAACTGCTTGACCAATTTTCTGAAAACTGAATGAAATTATTAGGGACATGGACCAAAGGCATCTGAAACACTGGCAGGCTTGGGGAATCAAACACCTCTGGAGGAAGCCTCTTCAGTGTTTGAACACCTCTCAGCAAAGAACAGTTTCCTCATGTCAAGTCTGAATGTCTCCTAGCACAGTTTTGACAGGACATTCCCTTGTGTCCTGTCACTAGATACCGGGGCACCTCTCCCTTCACTTCTACTCAGGCAGCTGTAGAGAGCAACAAGATGACCATTCAGCATCCATTTCTTCGAAGCTGACAAATCCAAAGTCCTTAGCAGCTCCTCACAGGACATTCCTTCCAACCCTGTCACCATCTTCTTCTGGGTGCATCCAAATACTTTCATATCCTTCTTAAACTGTGGGGCCTAGAACTGCTCACAGCACTCCAGGGGAGGCGGGGCCAGTGCAGAGAACAGTGTGATAATTGCCTCTGTGG
>VXBT01012725.1:331402-409406 GCA_013400235.1 Oriolus oriolus | reverse complement strand
AAAAAAAAAAAAAAAAAAAGTAAATAAAGTGGAGTTTAAATCATCAGTTCCACACTGATTATTGTGTGTGTGGAGCAGGGAGGAGAAGGTATGTGGAGTGGAGTAGAATGGAATGGAAAATGAAAAGGTTAAATGAAAATAAACACCTGCATTTCCTTCATCCTAATTTCTACACACACTGTAGAAATCTAATGTGGTCATTTCCAAAATTCTTTATACTACAGTGCAAAGGAGGAAAATTTCAGCTGCAATCTATTTTGGTATGGCTTCAGATTAAAGAATTTACTTGAGCTCATGTTTCCTTTCTCTTGGGTTTCATCACACACAAAAAACACAACAAACAACCAACCGCCCCCCCCTCAAGCCCCTCACACCTTTAAGAGGTGGACAATTCATTATTATGTTAGAAAGGAAAAAATTTTCTTTAAATTCTTAAGAAAAACTGATTGCATTTGTTTGGTTAGGATATTTTTCTACTCTTGAAAATGATTTCTTTTTCAGTCATGAACTGCCAGTAAATCATATCAGGCAGGCATTTATCAAAACAGTCTAATATGAATGCTGTCTTTTTGAATTGTTTCTTAGACGTAAAATGTGTCAAATACCTTCTCTAACTACAGTCTACTGTAGTATGCAGAAAACCAAAAACCAAGACAACACAAAAACCCCAAATTCCAAAGCCAAAAAGCATGGAGCTATATCTGTATTATTTTTAATTAATTTATTTTATTCTAACATCACTAGGATTACCTGTCTCATGACACATTTTTATTTTGATTGCTTTTGGCAGTTAAGTCCATTTGGGCAAAATGGATGACAAATCTAATGTCTTTTAGGTTCAATAGATTTTTTTTCCTAGATATTGTGATTTCCGTTGCATTTTCTTGATAGTGAAAAAAGAACCATGATTCTAACCTAGTTTGCTAAAGAATTTAATGGAAGACAGATAAGAATTAGTTTTCAGATATTTGTATAATTAACTTAAGATGCCTCTTTTTGAGATTGCAGTGTGTCTGAAAGAATTTGTACTAGATCTCCATCACATCAGTAAAGGTAAGAGACAGAATTGTACTAATTCTGTGCTTGGATATAGAATTTTATTGTCTGTGGACTTTTGATGTTTGTGAACCTTCATAATGTTAGAGGGATGTCAGTGGACCAGATCTTCAGTTATTATTAAGTAAGATATGAAGGGCTATTGTCTCTAAAACTTACTTTTTTCCTCTTAATCTTTACCTCCCCAAGACTGTGGAGGCAAAAGGCACTCATAGGAGGCCCAGAGCATACACCAGGATCTCCCATCTTTTCTCCTGAAGGCTTTGATGAGCACAGAAATAGTTCTTGACAGTAAAAATTGGATTGCATTACTATTAATATTCAACAGTGCGATAAATGAAAATACATTTGCATTCATTTCATGCTTCAGACCAAATGAGACATTGTTGATAAAACCAAATACATTCACTTCATTGTTTGAAGGTTATCTTTGCAACTACAAAGGTTATAGTTTCTGTTTGTTTAATGGAAGATCAGGTACTGCAATATGAGGTGACAGACGTGGGGAAAATCTCATGAGTCAGAATTGGGGCAAAACCCAATAAACATAACTTGTCATGAAAAACAAAATAGTCAAGCAAGAAAACATATATTTTTCCCATTTATTGGAATATATTTATAATTTGACAACATTTCGTAAGTGGCAGTATAATGAGACCTTTCAAAAGTTAATTCATTGCCAGAATAACTAATAGTAATTCTGGCATTCAAATTTTAATAATGAGGTTTACAGGTCTACATATTATGAGTCATTACAGACTTAAATTCTGGATTTTTTATCTCAAGAGAGTTTCTTGACCGTAAGGCAAATAGTAATTGAAGAGTTCTTTTCTCTCTTTCCCATTTTTGAACAAAACCTTTAATGAAATCTAAAGAAAACTTCCCAAGAAAAATGCATTCACTGAAATCTATGCATTTCTATACAAGTTTTATTTTGAACAAATCAACATTTTTCATTAATATGTCTTTTGTCTGAATACTCCTGAATAGCATTAAGTCTGAGGTTCCTTGCCCCTAGTCACATAGAGGAATGAAGGATGCTGTTTAGCCATCTGTCCTTCGTTTTTTCACTTGAAACACAATGTTTCTCCTGTATGTTATGCCTTGCATTTGATGGGAAGAAGGAATTGCCTCTTTTGCTTTCTGACCAGAAAAATTGTTGCAATTCAAGAAGTGATGTTATTTCTTAATGACGAAATCATTAGAAAAGAAAAGAAAAAGATAAGAAAAAGAGCTTCTAGTGTTTGAATAAACAGACAGCCATGTCTCTTGCAGAAAAAAACCATTTATTTTAACTGTGACTACTGAAGGCTTTGTAGTATGCTGTTATCAACAGCTGACATCTGTGCAGAACTGTCCTGTATGACACTGGTGTTCCACATCTCACATACAAGGAGCTTTTAAGCAGGGATGAAATGGGATCTGGTTCAGAAATCCCCTAAGGACAGTCTATAGGAAGAAAAAATCTCTGTAGCCAGATTTCCAAATCATTGCTGTAGGCAACCAATTCCAAACAGAAAGATAAGAACAAAAGCAAAGCAGCAGAAACAAAAGGTATACAGTTTTCTGACCTGAGAAGTGTTCCCAACCTGATCTCTCTTCACATCTGTGCATCACCAGTTGGAAATCCATAATTGTCAGAAAAGCTTCCAAAATAATTGTAAATGTAGAAATTTTTCATGTTGGTGCAATTATACACATTGAATCATGATGGTTAAACACAGTAGGTTACCTCCATAAGATTTCCTGTTTTCTTTCTGAGCAAATAACTATAGCTAAGGACAGAAAAGGGAAGTAGGAGACAATGTGGATGGAGACTTAGGCCATCATTCACTGAAAATGATTTTTTATGTCAGTGAACTGAAATGTTCCATTACTTTAAGGAACAGAAGAATCACCTTTACCCAACACCTGACTCAGGGGTTCAACTTTTTTTTTTTGGTCTTAGATGCTTTGCCTAAGGTTGCACACAGAACTCAGTCACAGAAAATGTCGCTTTGTTCTCCTAAATAGTAGTTTTGTGTTTGATGTTTCTGAGCCCCAAAGTTACGTCATGAGTCTTAGGAGAAGTGGGAGAAGAATAAAAAAGGGTAGGAGGTGCAGTGATTGTTCTGTGTGCCACTGAAGGAAGATCAACTCTTCAGAAAGTACATGATCTGGCTCACTGGGCTGAGTGTAAACATACTGGGGCAATTATTAAGGTCCCCTGGAAATGGGACCCGTAATTTTGGCATTTGGCACTTAGCACTGTGGTTTACATGAAAGACAGAAAGAAAAAATTGTCTGTATTTGAGATAATGCAGAAAAGGAGCTGTGTTTTAAAACCGTACATTTCTCTTTATTAAGACATCACATTTTCAATCTCCTAATCAAAACAATGTAAAGAAGCTTGAAATCATTTTATCCTACTAAGCCTAGCGCTCTGCTCAATTATCATCATAAAAAGGAATAGCTTTTGTTCTGCATTTCACTGCAATTGGTTTCCAATAATTACCTCTGTCTTTTTACCTATCCAGTTTACAGAAAAGATCGTAGTGTATGTAAAGTTTACATTAAAAAAAGTTCAATAACTTATTATCTGAAGATAACAATTTAGCCTTATGTTTGCTGCATATATTATGGCTTTTGTAGCTTCTTTTCTTTTTGAATGACACGGTCAATGGTTCATCACATTTGCACCTCAGAGGCAATTGTTACCCACTCATGTGTGAAAATAGCAGAGTCTATTTAGATTAAATTGCTCGAGATCCTCACAGATTGGTAAGGGACAAATCACAACATTTTGCTTGAAAGAAGATTGCTGTTGCCTTCCACCTTGTGCATTCAGGGCAAAATTTTAAGCACTATGCAAAAGCATTCTCAGGAACACAGAGAGAATTCAAAATTCATTCTCTTCCTTCTGCTCAAGGAAGATAGTGTACTTTAGAAAAAAGGAAGAAAGAAATTACAACAAACTGTGTTAGTTACTTGTGCTATCATTTAAGACCTCCTACATGATAGGAAAAGTGCAAGAGAACAGGAAAGCTTCTAGGGGAAAAATATATATCAGGAAGAAAAGTGTATTTTTTCTTAAAAAATACAATATGTGCAATAAATATAGACTTGTTCGTTAAATATTTTAAAATCACCAATTCACTTGAAAACTACATGTAGAAAGTGAGACATTATATTTAAAAAATCTTTCTTTAAAGTCTTGAATAAATAAAGGAATAAAATTGAACCGTTTTGGCCATTTTCTATGCAAGATGATTTCAATTTTCAAATTGCAGTACAGCATACCTATGTTTACTTTGATTCATTGGTTCAATCAGCTTGCAATTGACTGAGATAATAGTGTAAGTGAAGGTGGTTTGTACTCAGTAGAAATGTAACTATAAATGTAAACAGTATAAATAATATAAACAATAGAATTAATATAAACATCTATCCAAAATTACATTTTAAATATATTCCCATCTTGAACATAGGAAACATATTTCTTCAGACAAATCTGTCTTTGAAGACAGTCTGTTCTCCTTATTTTTGCTGCTTGAAATTACACTAAATATATTAAAGTAAGATTAAAATGAGGTGCTACTAAAAATACTGCATGATCAATTTTATATTAACAGTATTTTTCCCTGTGGTTAAATTATAGATCTAGACCAACATAAATGAGCAAAGCAAATCCTGTGAACTAACGTAAAAACAAGGAGCTCTCAGTTCCAAGATTATTGAGGTATGCATGTTAGGCAAGTTATGAATATTTGAGGCTATCAGTAAAAGTGCATTCACATAAAATACGGTCAACATTTATGTTCAATATACAGTGAAAGAAATTACAGTAAATTAATCATAACAAAATAATAAAACCTGTTCAGCTTAATTGTGCATTTTAAAACTAGAGGCAAAAGCCTGGAACAGTGAAATTGGTGACCTTTTTCTTCCTCTTGGGGTATGATCTGAATTTCTTTCTAACCACACAGTAGTAGGAGGAGTACCAGTACTGTAAAATCTCCTTGATCACAAGTTGCAGTTGGGTTATAATTTCAAAAAACAAGCTACATATCACCCTTACTTCATTATCATCTCCTCTCATAGGAATGTCGGATAGAAAAGGGTTCAGTTTAATAATATTACACTATTTTGTATATAAGTGTGCATATGGACAGGGACACCACCGACAGAGACGAGCATGAAGGGCAGGACAGGTCTGCGTGCACACACCCTGAGCGCACAGAAACACATGGAACGAGGCAGGATGTGGCTGATGCTTCCGCAGAGCTGGAGGTGGGCTGTATGTGAGGCTACACCAGCTCAGTGGCAAGCTGGACATAACTTTTCTACCAGCTTTCAAGGACACGCCAGCTCAGCACCCGTACTAAAGCTTCAAAGGGCACTGCAGGCTGTGTGCTGGGTAAAGCTGGTGGCTCTGTCTGTATAATACACCAGACAAGCTTTCTCAGTTACAGCTCCACAGCTGAGAGCTGGTTCCTGGGGATGCTGCACCCCGCTTAGGGCCATGCCCTTTTCCATGCCTGCCTCACTGCCAGCAGCATCCTTCGTCCTCTGCCTTTGACCTCTGGGAGCACAGCAATCCAGTCCTATTTTCTGCAGGGAGGAACTTGAGGACAGAAGGGGATTCCCTGCAGTTCTGCATCTACAAGGTAGTCCCACAGAAAGCAGACGTGGCTCTGCTATTCGTTTCCATGACATAAAAAGAAGAAAAATGTTGTATAAATATGTAGAGGTTTCTTTAGCTCATGGAGTGTAACTTTAACCCATAGAAGGAACAGAGAAAGCTTTCAGAAGAGACAAAATGAGGAAAATTACTAAGCAGTCTGCGGACAGCCAGACATTCTTTGGTGTTCAGAGTGTTTTTTTCTGAATAACTCATTTATTATTTCTGGTGTGTATTCCAAGGAAATATTCACTTGACTGTGTAAAGGAATTTGCTCAATTTAAAGATCACAACTAGAGTTCTTTTTAACAATGACATCTACTTTGTCTTTCATATATAGATAGAAAAGAATAAAAATTAATTTACAAAAATAAGTATTGCCTAAACATTTACATAACTGTGACAAATAAACGATTGTTTAGAAATGTGTTGCTGATCAAGATATATTCATCTTAAGAACCTTGAAAAATAAACATAGAAAAGAGCATCTTTGTTTATTTTGTGCTAGGATTTCGCATTTACAACTTCACAAATATTTTAAAACAAGCAAACAAATAAAAGCAACCAACAAGCTTTTCTCTTTTCATTCAAATGCTTACAGGATTGTGGCAGTGATGCATTTCATGCATTTTATTCAAGATTTTCAGGGGTGTTTTCGAGTCCCTGACTAATTTGTGCTGAAGTCTACACCATGAGATGACCTATCTGTAGACAGGCAGTTGCTCTCCACCTCAGAATGTCAAAAGTGTTTGAATACAATGCTGTTTTATTATTGCTCTCTGATTTCAGAAATGATGATGCTTTATGCCTAGTAGCCCCGTGGACCACCTAGTCTAGAGACTGGCCTTTGATTCCTCTCTTAACTAACAGCTGTGATAACATGAGGATGTATTAGAAAACAAAGCTAAATGCAGCCACGTGGTGAAGATTCAAAATAGCCAAAGTTTGATGTTCTCAACAGATTACAGATTTATAAATTATATTTGGCTATAGTTTATTCAATATGATGGCTAAATTCTAATTATATTGAAAATCCTAATCTTAACTTATTCCTCAGTAGCATTTTTTTTAATATACGGTCAGTGTTCACAAAAGAGAAAACTAACACAGAAGATAAAAACCAGACAAACAAACAAAATAGGAACAGTGGGATTCTATTTACTTTCTACAGTTTGCAATTAGAGCAATCAATGTATTCAGAAAAAAAAGGTGTTCTCATCATTAGCATTCCTTGGTAAATCTTTTTGGTTGAATGAGTGTTTGAATATCTAATTAGTGTTGGTTTTGAGACTCATGGGACTTTATCTTTTCAAATGAAAATTGATCAAGGCTGAAAATCAAAGGAAATATGGAGAAATACTTTTAAAATTTCTTATGAAAAGACATGTATATTACTAATTGAACTAGAATCAAGAGTTTCCTCTGTTAGTGAGATTATACAAGATTTGAAAAACTGAATAAGTATTACGACTGCGCTTACAAAAATAGAACATTTTTAATTTAGACAAAAACTTTATTTTAAATACTATCAAAAGGAAGAATTATGATCTCTACTTTGTTATACTGTGTTCTGTCAAGCAAATACTCATCTTTCATTAAAAGCAATGAAGAAAAATCTAGCAATAAATAACAGTACTCCAAAGTCCAGTTCTCCTCTGCAGTTGTTACTTGTTGTTTTACTGATGGCTTATTTACTGCATGCTCTAATTTTCATTTTAATCTTACACTATCTGAAAGTCTGCAGAGTTGGAGTCTTCTGAGCTAATCAGACAATGTTAAGTTACATAGATAAATTTGGTATACTGGGCTAAGTTTTGTAAAATTTTGTTTCACCATTGTGGTTTTAAATTTTTTATGCTTTCAAATAAATAAATAAATGCCATGAATACCTAAAGAAAAATTAAGTAAGAAAACTTAGATTTTGACTCATGCCCTTAATAAAGTACAACTTCCTCATGCTGATACAAATGTGTCGGTCACTACAAAGACTTGTAGGGACATTATCTGCCTTTTCTTCTCCTGAAAATTCTCAATAACTTTTGATATCTGAATATGGGTCAATGGTGTGTTCTGTATCTATCTCTGTGATGTGCAGAGAGAATAGTCAGATTCTTGCTTATCTGCAATTACACTGGTTTGTCTTCTCATGTAGAGAATGGGGATCATTTTATACATATACATTCAAAAGTTGAAATTTTGAACTCAATACTGCAAATACTGCACCCTTTCTTCTTTAATTCTACATATGAATATAGATGATGATTAGCACGTTAGCATAGAGCCAAACTAAGTTTAGATTCCTATTCCAGTGCTCAAGACTGAATCTACAAAAAAAGTACACTTGTGTAACCCCCGGGATCACTGGAGTAACTTGGATTCAGGCCAATATCCTATTATTTTTTCTAGTATATTTATAGTACAGAATATGTAAGCATTTTTTAATATGTTCTTTTAATTCATTCTGGACATATAATTTTAGAGTTGAAATTTTGTGTTTTATTTTCAAAGGTACAAGAACAGAAACTACAAAAACATAAATTTATAAATTTATAATTTATCTACATTCTGCAGATTACAATGTAATCTGCAACCTTTCCTTACTGCTAAACCAAAAACTGGATTTGCTTTAAAGGATTTCAAAATTTGCCCTCTTCCCCTTTGAAAAAGTTTGTTTCTGTACCTTCAGTCATTTCCCACCCCACTGCCTGGACAGAAAATCCTGACTGTTTAAAAGCAAAAATGTGGACTGATCAATGTTGTTTATGCACAGCAGAAGACTAGCAAATTATTCTAGCTTTTTCTTCAGCCCACAGGACTGGCATTTAGGCCTATTATGCTCTTGTGGACACTAGTATTAGGCAGTATTTGGAAAGAAAAAGCAGTTCCTGTACACTCCAGAAGATGTTCTGCACTAGGTTTAAACAGAGACTGGAGAAGAATTTTTTGCATTTCCAAGTACTATCACAGATTAGTCTGACACAGTGGAAATAAAGCCATTATTTCTGTTGTTTTTGTTTAGTTGTACACTGGTTGTCATCTCATTTCTGACTCTGTGGAGAACATTAGCTACAGAATCCTAGGCTAAACTAAATCAATCTTAATCTTGTGTGACGCAGTGTTTTAGTGAATCCGAATGTACTTCTTCCTGTTTCTGCTTGAGAGCTATGGAAATGTCTACACAGCAGCAAGGAGCTGCAACGATCAGCACAGTGCTGCCAGAAACATATTTACAATTTGCTTATATGATATCTGTTTATGCTGTCTTTGAGATATAGGCCTAGAAGGCGGCCAAGTTCTGATATCATCTGTGGGCATCATTGTCACAGTTAGTGACACTTTCTTGAAGATGACAGAGGAGCTTTTCCTGTAAGTTAAATGAACGTGAGATTTTATCAGCTTTTGACCAAGTTCTTCTCTTTTTTTGACCAAAGATGGGGATGAGGAAACAATAAACCTCCAACTGTGCTTGTGCGTGACAACTATAAGGCAATTTTATTGTTTGGGCACACTGAATAACTTATTTCTCAGGGCTTTATCTATGTTGCTAAAAACACAGACAGAGAAATCTACCACCTTCAGCTTGCATCTGGCTCAGGGTTCAAAATGAGTCCAGGGGCAGAGGAATGGAGAAATTCTGTATGAAAGCTCTGTGTTTTTTTAAGTCTACCCTAGAAAGATATTTCATATCAGTGGAAAACATGATATGCAGACTTGCAAAAAGTGAGTGGTGAAGCTGGTAACAATGGTATCTGTTAATTTTGGCATTGAGGTGACTCTTTCGCATGGCATATAGCACTTCAAGAAAGTATTGCTCAAAAAGTGCAAATGATGTGGATGTCTCTTGTGAGCCAGATAAGAAAGATTTTTTCCTGAGGGAGTTCCAGGACAGATGGCATTTGCAAATGAAATGGCAGTGATGACAGAATTTGCCCAAGCAGATGTAAGCTTCTTCCAGGGAAACAAGAAGTTGTTGAATGAAGCAGGATCAACATCAACACCTGCTAGAATGGCCCATCTGAGGAGATGCTCAGATAGCCATTATGTTACACACCAGCAGCTAGAAGACCACAGTGCTGTTAGTTTCTGCCTTGGAAATTGTTTGTTTTTTTTTCCAAGGAGAGCAGTCGGTGGAGAAGAAGGAGTGGAAGAAACACATGCAGCAGGAAGTGAACTGGCAAATGCAAATCTTCAACTGCTACATGCAAGGAGGGTATGCAGCTCCTATGAATTTCAGAGGTTTCATTACCACTGCTGTGTTTCTGAGACTCTTAAGCCACTTTTGGTCAGGGTGCACAGGGTGAACTGTGGAATCTGATGGTGTATTTAGACACTCTAGTGACACCTTTGATATAGATATGAATGGCAGAGATTAACAACTTCACTGGAATTCAAGTTTCTTTTGATTAAAAGCTGCTCTAAATCCATATTACATTACTGAGTCAGCATTAAATCACTTCCATGAGGAAAAATATTGTAATAGGTATTTTAAATAAAACAGCAAGTTCGACTGCAGTTTAACAGATGTCTTAGTGGAAATAAGCAGTTTTTAGTGTCCTTATTTTGTTTTATCTGCCAAAGATAGAAAAACAAGGATGCAAACAATGTATTTCACCTGTTTGTTTAGTTCCAGACACCAGGGTGAGACAGGAACCCAGAAATATGCAGAAATAGAGGATGATAGTGACTAGGTATATTAGTAACAGTTTCAAAAAAATCATTGAAATTTTTTGTTATAAGGAAGTGGATGAGAGTTGTTTACATCTTGTTTAAAACTGAGTCAGCCTTATGGAAATACGGTAAAACTTCTAATTATAAGTGTTAAAGACAATATTATGGGACAAACCTGCATGTCAAATTAATTTATGTCTGAAATATTACAAAAGAATATTCTCCAATATGTTATTAATGGAAATAGTTTGGTCCACTCTGATGTGTTCACGGAGTAACACAAAGCATTGGGTCATGAGCTGTTGCCATTTCTATATGCAATGCTGTCAGTAAAACCTTCAGGAAGCTACTGTCATCACACTGGGGTTTTTCTGCTTTTGTTTAAGATGAAATAGCAATAGAGGCAAAGATGTGGATTTTCTCACCTTGATTGAGCTATGAGCAAAACAGATGTTGTTCTGTAGAGTAAAGCATTACATAAACAATAAAAAGGGATGTGCTAACAGCCTGTGCCATTCTGAGAGCAGTTTCAGATTTCCAGTATATCAATATCTGGGGAGATCCAGCCAACCATTAATATACTGGCTGAAATTTTAAGACTCAGATTATTTTGCAGAGCAAACTGGAATATTTGGAAAGGATCTTCGTGTCTTGGGCAATCTGGCTATCACACACTGTGCTCACATTACTAAGACTGAAAGAGAAACTGTAAACTTGTTGGTCTCTGAGAAAGCAGATTAATGGCACACAAGTATCATTAACTGAGTTTACCTATAATAGTAAAAACATAGTCGAGTCTGAACAGAGAACATCAGAAGAATTATTGTTCAATGCACTTCAAAATATATTATTTGCAGTGGTTTTCTATTTGTTTTGTGGAGACTTTTTGGTTTTGATTTTTTTTTTCTTTTTATATTTTTTATACTATAAAAAAGAACAGCCAACAAAAAAAGGTATGTTTGCAAAGTTGGTTAGGAATTATTAATAATTTTCCCAGAGTTTCACTTGTAAGTATCTTGCCAATTTCCTTTGTGTGAGTTTTTGAACATTTCAGAAAAAAAAGTTCACTTTTTTCTTTACAGCATTAAAGAGTTAAAATAAATTAAAGGAAGAAGTGTATAATAGTTCTATACGATATTGGCCTATCATATGGTTATTTTTGTAATTTAATTTTAGTAGTGCTAACATTACTAAGACTGAAATTCTCTATATTTTGGACAATCATGCATTCTCTCTGAATATTAGAGATTTCAACTTTTGCACTTGTTTCCTTAACCCAATAAGCATTACATATATATTATACAGGGAACGTTACCATGTAAATACTCTAAAGCAACAAAGGATTTGCTGAATAATAATAGACATATAAGTATTTTGCACATATATTTCCTTCTGATGATTATATATCAAAGAAAGTTTTGCCCCTCTTTAAATATGCTCTCTGTCCAGCATACATTCATATGTCTGTGTCTTCATACACAATAGGGTGAGGGCGTTTTTCTGTTTGGTAGGACTGGAGTACTTGTGTTGTATGTCACAGTTCTGTTTGGCTGTCAACTGTGCACTAATAACCCGAAGTGCCATCCATTGTGTAACATCGTATATAATGCTCAATGACCTCACAGCTTGTTGGAGGCTGATCATATTGAAGTGGTTTCAGAAAGAATCATATTTCATAAATACTTGTTTTGTGTACCTTTCTCGTTTTCTTGCCAATAGTAGAACAAACACATAATAGATTGCTTCAATGTATCAAAATGTTTTTTATTCATCCCCATGCAGGATAAATGTGATGTCAGGCTGCTGAGGTTAAAGATGGGGTGTAGACAGTATTGAATAGCTAACATATTAAAAGGAATTTCACACACAAGGAGGATCTTCTGGCTATTTAACATGAAGGTTCATGAAGGAGAAAATTTGCCCTCCGCTAATGCTGCAAATTTTGCACAGCCCCTGTTTCACCATAAGCGCATTCCATTCACTACTCCTGATTTCAGTGCTGTCATGTTTTCTGTTTCCGTTATTCCTGATACAAACACCTGTAACACCACTGGCAGATACCAAACAATATGGAATACATATGTTCTGGCAAAATAAACACGGCCAGTGCACAGACTTGCACATGGACATGTGGTCATTCATACCGCTAAATTCTTAGCATGGCCCCTGAAAAAATGTTGGACTAATCAACCAGCCCTCTCAGAGACTATGCCCAGGCACAGTGTGATGCTATCATGGGCCAGGAACACCTCCTCCCAAGCGATCTGGATGCAGTTACTACAGTTTGGGACAAAAGAGAATTTGTCTGTACAGAAATAAGATGTGCCAAGGCAGATGGCAGCAGGACCAAAGAATGGTTTGTGATGCGTTTCCTTTATTAGCGCAGGCGTAGCCATGGATTCTAGACAACAAATAGCATGCACTCCCCATGTGACTCTATCTATTTGGATTTTACATTCTTGCTTTTAGCTTTGCAGTGTGGTGATATTTAACAATTCAGAAGCCATTATGATTTATGCACTACTGCAAAGACTTTATGTATTTCTTTTTAACTAAGGAAAGTGGATGATTAAAATCAACCTAATTCTTTATTAGGGCAATGTTTGTGATAATATTTCTTTCATAAAAGTATTCTGTGGAAGCCATAAATGATTCTGTACAAATTTATGTCAAACTCTGCCTAATTCCCAGAAGTGTTTTAAGATGAATTGATGCAGGAGGTATGTTCCAGCTAAAGTGTTGCATGTCATTTCTTTCGTGACATTCACGGCTGAAGCTGAACCCCTGAATGTCAGACAGACATTCAGGATTCTGTGCAGTACTGTCTGCAGAGAGTGTTTGACCTTCACTATAGTACTTGCTGGGGGCATTCTAGTCTCCTGAATCCTCACAGGAGGCCACAGATACCTATGGCCTGTTTTGGCAGAACATAAAATCTAATGCTGAGCAATTTTCACTTCAGACAGAGCTTGCCATGCAATTGAGCCATGCTTTTTCAGCACAAAATACCAGGTGGCATTTAGGCTTCCAGATCTTCCAGTTTCCACCGTGTCAAAAATATAAGGATCTGTCTTGGCTGACTTGGGGGATTTTGGATTAAGTTCTATATAAGAGGTCTTAAAATGGTGCCAGCTTCCTGAAAACCTCATTCCTTATCTTCTAAACTCATAGCTATGCATACGTCCTTTTAATAAACCTGTGCCCATTACATCTGTCAGTACTACCTTACTTAGAACCACCCAGACAGAAAAAAATTCCTCATGGTCTTCAGCTACAGGCTGTTTATTACATATTATTCTCTGTTTATTTGATTACTTTATTTTCAATGTTTGTTTTGTTTTGTTTTATGAGACAATGTCAACTTTAAAGTTAAAAATTTTCTTGTAAGAACAGTGATACAATCTCAGGCTTTGATGGTTCATAATCCTACACATAACTTTTACTGGCTCAAATTCTAAGTCATATCTGAAGATGCAAGATTTCATAGGATCCTTTAGATCACTATCATAACATTTGACAGCAGAAGAACTAATGTTTAATGTCTTCTGGATGTAGGTACAGATTCAGTTATGGCAGAGTTTCCTAAAATTTAAAAAAAAGTCCATTTTACTTCTTAAAAAGCATAAACCAATTTTTAAAAAATTAAGTATATAAATAAATATTCTAACAAAAGAAGGGGAAAAAAGAATGATGACTTATCCTAGCTCTTTGACTCAAATTTAAGAGACTGAAGAAATCTGCTTTCAATTACTCTAAACTTTTTGTGTCCATGTCATGAAGAATCAATATTTACTGTTCAACAAAATGGTAACTGAACTCAAAGTGATGCCATTTATGAATCCCCATCATATTCTGAAAGGCCAAACTGTCTTATAAAATCATCACTTCCTTGCCTTTATCTGTCCACTCCAGGAATAGGATAATGAAAGAAATGAACCTATTCCTACTCTTAACATATTTTAAACCTATTTCCTATTTGGAATATACCCTATCTATAAAAAAAAACCAAACCAAAACAAAAACCTTTTTGAGTGCCTCATACTAGAACTTCTCTTTAACTCTGACTAGTAAATGTCATTAAAAAAATTAACTGGTCTCTTCAATTTACCTATTTTTTGTAAAGCAGAGAGCAAATGTATAACTTGGAGTGCTGTGATAGCTCAAGAGAAAATATATCAATGGTCTCTGTTACAATACACAGTGTTTGCTTGAATTCCATTTCACATCCTCCACTGCTATTTTCTCCAAGAAAAAGGATTAAGTGTGTTAACTCACTTCTAAACTCAACTTCTAAACACAACTTTGGCCTTGGAATGACTGCAGAGTGCTGTGGTTAAATAGAACCCTTCCCTAACTGACACTGCTACAGCAATGAAGTCTGTGCACCCTTTTCTGCAGATCCAGTCTGAGATTCCTTGATGCCTGCTTTTCACAGGAGGCAATGGCATTCTGCTCCTCTTGAGGCACCACACCTGTCTTGAGGAGGAAGACATGAATAGAACTGGAATAAGTAACACTTCTCAGAATATTCCTGAATGTCTGGCTTACAAATAAAGATTTTCCATAGTAACATAAAGAAATCTGGATGTTGCTTTTCTATAATATTTCTGCTGAAATATTTTTATTTCAACAATCAAGGAATCAAGGAAGCAATAAAATAAATTTTGTGTTCTACCTTTCTTTGGAAAGTGGACTTTGCCTGTAAGGTGACCTATTTGGATAAATAGATGGAAGGAGTGAGAAATGCAGGTCTTTAAAAGAGCTGTAAAAGTATGGTTTGATGTTTTAGTATATATGTCAGCTGAAGTATTGCCATTGAAAATGACACATATCTTCTAGTAATTACTCCCAAGGACCATCCCCCTTCATAGTCATTCTTACTTTTAAAAGAAATCTGATTTCTACCTATAATTTTTTTAAAATTAATGACTCATTTTAAAGCTGTATGAACCAAATAATACACATAATCTATTTTTACGGTGGGACAATGTTGGATTACCCTTTTGTAGTGTTCTGTGGCAGCCTCTCCAAATGTGCCATTAGGGAAAAAAATGCTTGTTTAATTGTTTATTTTCCTTCTCCACTGTACAAAGGAAGCACTTTTTTGCTAGAATATGTGAATATATAACTCCTAAATGCATCATGAGCTGCTGACAGGAAATTTATAACTCATGCTTCCTTATCTGCAAATAGCATGCTCCCATTATGGAATAGGTCAAGCATTCTTTTTTGCCTAAACCACATAAGGCTGCTTTTGAAGGCTCTTCTAGAGACAGAGAGGCTCTTGCTGAAGGACTAGTGTAAGATAGTAGAAAGTTCAAAATATTTAAAAACACAGAGGAGGAAAAGACTTATGAAAAAATCTTCTTTCAGTTTATTCATCAATTTGCATCTTGAGAAATTACACTGAAGCCAGAAAATTACTCTAGAATGATACCAGAAGAATTGTAATCATCATAAAACAAAAATCTTGGAGGAAAAGAGCAGAAGAGAACATAAAATGTACTTGAGCATAATTGAAAGGAAAAAAAAATTAGGAAATTAAATGTCTCAAAAACAGAACAACTGGGACAAGGTTTAGATAAAACAGCTAAAATCAGCCAAATTATAAATCTATCTACCTAAAAATTATAAAAAGACCTTTCATTAATATGCATTCCATATCTTAGTAGTTATATCAGTCTTCAAATTTGAGACACATGAGTTAAAATCTGCTGCAGTTATCTGCTTATACTGATTTAATCTGAATTCCCTGTGTGCTGTGGAAGCTTCTGTTCAGAGTAACCTGATTCTCTCAGAGCATTCCACAGGAAGATTTTGCACCTCCCCTCCCACTGCACATGCTTAGAAAGTTTGCGGTATAAATCAATTAATTCAGTCGCTAAGGAATGGACTCATAAGGTCAAAGGCATTTGGCTGCCTAACTACCAAAATTTTGTAAAAGTTAACATACTAAAATCAGTTAGAAGTTTGGGTCCAAATCATTGGATCAGCATCATGGTTACAGAGCTTCCCGAGCACTGTGTGATTAATTTTTCTAAAGTGAAGCATTGATAACAAAATGAACATATTTAGCTTGCATCCCAAATTACTTATTTAGCTTACAAACAAATGACTGAACAATCAGAACAATATCAAAAATTACTCTTCTCCACAGAGGTGTCAAAATTTATCTGTTGCCTGCGCTAGGAGTTACATCGTAGCCAATGAAGAATTAAGCCATAAAAGTAATAAAGCTTGGGGAGTAAAGTTAAATACAAAAATGTTTTCAGATGCTATAAAATGTCCTGTCCTGCATCTGCATCCAGCCCAGTCACCAGCTGCTGCTCCAGAGAGGCAGAGATCATCTGTAACACTGTGATGTGTCAGCTTCATGCACATACAATTTCAAATGTACTCATTTGAGACAGCACAAGACAGCAATATTTAACTAAACAAATTCCACCTCAGTTGCTTATGCTGAGATGAGGTTTGTTGCTTTCTAATCTGAATTAATTGCATTGACTGAATCTCCACTGAACATAATGAGAGACCCGATAATATATACATTTGTGGATGTCTGTGTCCAGACATTCAGTCCCGCTGTCTTAATTTCATGATGAATTCTATTCTAGCTGGCCTTAGTGACAACTAATTGAAAATATCGTAACAACATCAGCAAATTCTTGACTCTGATGAACATTAATTAATATTTGAGGAGTTTTAGTTCTCCTTAGGTGGAAAGAATCTATACCTGTGAAGTACATTTATAATCAGAATTACTATCTGATTAGAAGTTTAGGGCCATAAGCATAGAAACTTTAAAGCTTAAATTTTAAGTTTTGCTAGCCCAGAGAGTTGGAAAGAATTCTATCATAAGTTAATTACAATAATGGCAAAAAGATATGGAGTAAAAGAAAAGAAATAGGAAAAAAATAGATGAATGAAAAGAAAAAAAATGATGCTTGGGTAAACCCAAGATAATAGGAATAATAAAAGTGCTTTGTAAGACCCTGAGCAAAGTTCAGTTTCATCAGTTCTTGATATCCACTGGCCCTTTTTCCTCTCTGTCTTCATTAGGCACTAACTTATCGAAGTCAATAAATTAGTCCTCACCATGTTCCCATTAAAACAAGTAGTAAAACTCCAATCAATTTTAGTAGATCAAGGGATAACTTCAAGTTTATTCATGTTATTGAACAGACAGGTTTGTGGATATCTTGGGAAAAAAAAAAGTTTAAGATCACACTAAACTAGTCTCTGCTATACTTTTACTTTTTTTCTCCCTTAGAAATACAGTTGTTCCAAATCGTGTTTTATTTTGTTTTTCTTCCTGCGGAATTAATCAAATTGTTAGTTTCAAAGTAGAGCAGGCAAATAATGAAGGAAAGTACTCCAAGATCTCTTTTACTGATATGAGCAACAATTTTGGTATTTCCCTCAATAGACATTTCAAAGGTAGCCTACAAAGTGGGAGATTTTTTGAATCCTTTGAATATTTTTAAGTATAAATATAATGCTTGTTTGTGGTGTATTTATTACGAAACCAGGAAAAAAAAGAAAAAGAGAGTAAGGGATATATTCTGTACTCTCTGTGACAAAGAGTTTTCTGGTTCCTTTACTGGAATGCAGTCCTTAATTGGGTTTGCATAGTGATTTTTTGACTGTCTGCTAATGACTGTCCCAAAGTGCAGAAACAACTTGAGGAACACTTATACAGAGTTCCCTCTTTCAGGAAGAGTCCCGTGTATCCTGTATTGCCACGGCAGTTTGAAAAGAATGCACTACGATATTTCCACCATATTAACGCTGCATATGTGTATTGTGTAAATGCTAATTAGCTCATAGCTTGTGCTGGGAACCTCCCAGAGCCAGGATGGATTTATTTCTCTCTCTTGTCTTCTGGAAAACTTGGGAAGGAATCTAGGGAAGAGGAGGAACTTCTTCAGAATTGCTGGGGACTGAAAAAGGAAGAAATTGGATGCAATGTAATTTGAGACCATGTGTTTTGTTCACATTTAGGTCACTAGGTTTAGAGTAAGGATGTACTTTTTGTAAATAGGAAGAATGGATTTGAGCTGAGGGAAGGAATTAGTGACCTGCTTCCTAAGGAGGAGTATGTGACATACCTATTTCCTCAAAGATTAGTTTGACTAATCCCTTTCCATAGCAGAAAGATACTGCCAATGAATTTGACCTCATCTTCCTCCTGGGAAGTTCATACTGTTCTATTGCAAGATTTATGCTTTCTGAATATCTTGTGGACATTTTTTATCTGGGGATGTGGGCATGTTAAATGGTGAAATGTTCTGTGTACCCTTCTGAACCAGACAGACCTTATGACTGCCTCTAGCCTATTGCTAATAACCAGGGTTGTCATGCTATAGACATAATCTTTGGTCACGTCTACAAAAGGAGATCAAGCAAAGGCATAAGGAAATGCCTGAGAGTTCACACAGTAGTTTTTTTTTGTATTTTTTACATAGTCTGAAAGTCTGCTTAAACTACACATAGCAGAATTGAGGTTTGAGTTCTGTTTTTCCTTTGTGTGGCTAAGCAATGGGAAAAGAAATTACAAAACAGAAGTACAGGATTGAGTGGGTAGGGACCCCGATAAATCCAAAATACACTGTATGATGTAAGCTTAGTATTTTAACTTTTTTTTCTTTTTACTTAAAACTGTTTTGCAGTGATTGGAATACCTACGACAATATCCTCTATTCCTGAATTTCCTCAGGCATATAACTGCAATCACTCCATATCCTTTATATACATTTGAACATTACTCTCCCTGGAGATTCCTGTGGGAAATATTCTTTTCTCTTTTTACTTCAATCAAAATCATCAGCCATGGCATATCGATTACCAACATAAAAAAATAACTCTCCACAAACCTAACTAAACAGCAAAATAAGTTGAGAATCATAGCAATATTTTGCTGGTGTGCAGTATTTACTGCTTCATGGGAAGTTCTCAGGAGAAGCAGACCGCAACCTTATGATGAAAGTCCTAAAATTTGCTTCCAACTGCTCAACAAGAAAGACTGCCCACATAAAATAGGGAAATGTATAAAGTAAATTAAATATTAAAGAATTAGTAAAGAATTACCAAAGCACTGTAAATAAAAAATTTCAAATTGAAAACAATTTCAAAAATATGTTATTTAAAGGCTGACTTAACTGCATTTAAAAATGTGACCGTGCTTTTATGCACAACATTTAACAAGAGTGAATTTATTAACCTTATGTTTTTATGTCTAGCCTTGGGACATAATGTGATTGAAAGAAACGTTGGTCAGATGGTATAGGACATCTCTTGCAAATATTTAATCATCCTCACTGGTCAAAAACATGCTGTCACAGCATCATCTGGCTAATAATTAGAAAGGTATCAAACAAAAAGTTCCAGTTCCTTAGAGAAGGCTTGGTAATTGGTTTTAAATATCCATATGTGTATACAGCTTTCTTCACCTTTATTCCTTAAACTTAACAGTTAAACTGTACCAAGTCCAGTTGAAAATTTCCAAGCGGTTATTTCCATTCTTTAGCTTCTTCATGCACTTTGTGACCAACACTTGAATTTTAGTGACGAACTTTATAATAGCTTTTTTCTTTTAATTGTATCTTTTTAATTTTCTTTTTCTCATTTTTAATGAGGAAAGAATCTGGAGGATCTATTATGGATGGACATGGTGGAAATCATTCTTACAGTGGTGGTGGCAAGAGACAAGTCAACAAAGGGAGAAATGCATCTGCCTTGAGAAAAACTTCTGATTCTTTCCTGAGGGACTCAGTTTTGGGGGTCTTTGTCTTGATCTGTATGAGCTTTGCCAGCAGTGATCTTAAAAGGTTAAAATAAAATGTAGGATGCATAACCAGTTATGATGGCATTTCAAAATCCTCTTTATGTAACGCTCCTGTGGGAAAAAAAATCAAAAAATCAGAAGACTCACAGCATGGTAGCAAAAATAGTTTTCTTTATGGAAGTTTTGTTGTTTTGAATAACTTCTGTAATTCTTATAGTGTTGGATTTTATAGGAACTTTGCTTTAGATATTTTTTGACAGTGAAACATTCTTTTGGTTTTGTCTTGAACAATTGTTCATACACTCCTTAATTCAGCTCTTCATCTGGTGTTGCATTTCATTCTGAGGGGTGACATGTTTTGACAGCCAAGTTCTTGTGTAACCCAAATTTTGGCAGAAGAACACAAGTAATTGTTACAATCCACAACACTTTCCAGTATCTACTTTCCAATATCTACAGTAAATACCCCAGTCTGGTTAAACCAAAATGTAACCAAATATATGCTCTCATGTTAATTTTTTCCATTTAGACATGAATGCATTGCATTACTCAGGTACATTGCATGAGGAAAATACAAAAGAATAAGATTACAGCCTGTGCTCCCAATACACACTTTTTTCTTCTTCCTGTTTTGACTCAGCAGAGGTTAAGTATTTAAGTTCTCTACCATGAATTTCCAGTTATTTCTTAAAACAGATGCAGCTAAAACATCTAAATTAAGACAATAACCTTGTATTTATATCAACACAGAAAAGAAAAACAAATAAACTGCATCCCTAGCAGCCCATTGCGAATTCCCTTGGGGTTTACCCTTTCCATGAGGAAAAGACAAAGCTGCAATGTGGGAGAGACAAAGAAAGTAAATCGTGTGATCCTCCACTTTCATGGATTACCAGTGTGATAGAATATGTGCAACAATACTGTATCACGAGATATGAAGGAGTGGTTTCTTAGCACTGAGAAATGTTACTGCTCTGCTTTCTTTGGTGAATATATATAAACACTTAAAAATTTCATTATCCAAATTCTCCAGATTCCTTAAGAACTTTAGTCTAACCTGAAAATCTCCAATAAAGCATTTTTTCTACATTAACTTTTCACAAAGGCACAAACCCCAAGAAATTGTTGTTCTTGCTTTTTTAAAAACACTTGCCCTTCAGACTGGAAGCAGGATAGATTTTGAACAGTAGCAAATATTTGGATAAAAATCTATTATGTTACACTGCAAGCTTCGAAACACTTGTAAAAAAGGGTGTTCATTCCTAAGAAAATGAACAGAAAATATTACTCTCTATATGCTTTCTACTAGTACTGAATGTATCAAGGTTATCAAGTTAGTTTTGTAGCCCTTGTGCAATATCAAAAGAGTATTTTTTTTGCACAGTAATTTGAGAAGATAGTATTTTGACAATCCTAGATAAGCCATTCAGTAAAGACCTTTGGCAGTCATACATTATGTCCTTGTATTTAATTATAATGTCTTCAGAAATACCAAGGAATGGATCTGTATCCTGAACCTGTACAAGGAATGTTTTCTGTGAAACACTTGATATAAGGCAGTGGGCCATGCAGATGACTCTCTTGATACCAGTACACATAAACACACTCTTCTGCTAAGGGGGTAAATTGTGCACATTAAGTAGGAGAATTAGCAAGAAATTTCTCAACAAAAGTTGAAGGAATCTTCCCTTATACATCTGTCCCTCTGAGAGTAATGAACAAACAATTTCATGCGGCCCACACTTGTGATTCTTAAGTAAAATATTAAGATACTACAAAAAATACCTGGGAAAACTAAACTAAGAAGTAACATAAGAACCTCAAAATTCTGGTTAAAGAACATATGCTGACTATTCTGAGTAGCTATCTTATGCTCTGAAGAATGGCACAAAGATATCTCAGTAGGAAGAAACCAGTCCTTAAAACAACTAAATGTACATTGCTGTGAATCTGAAATTGCTAAAATTTAAATCACATCAAAACAAGCAAAGCATCTAGCGTGATAACTAATTACCGACTTACAAGGTTTTATCTTATGTATGCCACTTAGATTTTTGTGCAAATAAAGTTAATTCAGATGAACAGTTTAAGAGTATTTTGTTGGATTGCATGTCTTTTTCAGTTATATATTGATTCCAAATTTCCTTTTACTACCTCTTCAGTTAGCAAGTTAAGAGTTATAACCTTTCCACATTTAGCCATGCAAATTATTTTACAAGACTGATTGGTGTAATTAGGCTGTCTAGTGGAGCAGTGGCAATTCCTTGTGCTGCCAAGCAGGAGGGACCTTACTGCTGAACTCTCACAGCCTGGCATGGCCAACAATGGACCTTCCATGGAGAAGCTGGGCCTGACCTCTGAGGAAGCTGGTGGATGTGTCACTCCAAGTGCAGACCTGCTGAATGTGAGCAGAAGGCAGCTGATCATGAGCCTCTAATGGCTGGGTGCAAACTGGTAGTTGCATAAACCTCTAGGTAAAAGAAACAATGGTGAGTTGAGGTGTTTTGTGAATATGAAGATAGGCTTTTTGGTGCAGACTGGAGGAGAAGATAATTCTACACTGAGTTAAAAAAACCATGTGTTCCCTACTACATCACTGTATATGATGCAATACGCAATGATATGAACACCTATTTTAAAATATTATAGCCTTGAGTAATAATCCTCTAGCCCAATGGTGTTACCTTGCCTCATACCCAAAGATTCAGAGAGATCCTTGGCATTAAGATCTGTTCTGATTAAGAGCCCTCATGAGAGGGCTGCTCAGCAAAAGGGTTCTCTTTAAAAGAGGTTCCAAATTATAGCCTAATTAATCCCCTGCTTCATCCCCCTGAATAGGGTATTTGATTTTGTGCATCTATCTATACTTTTATATTCTTGTACATAAATACATCAAAGCTAACCCTAAAAATATCTAGATTAGAAACAGAACCCCCATATTCATAACTCTTTTCATGCAATGTCTACATAAGCATTAATGTTTAGTATCAGTCTTTATCCTTTTATGTAGATTTTTCCTCTATTCTTTTACACACATTACAATATTCATGTGTATAAAGTGATGGCAGGCATTCTTATACAGCCTGAGAAACTAAAAAATTCTAAATCTATGTATAAAACAAATAAAAATATCCTTACCTTGAAAAAAAACTCCACAACCTCTAGTAATTTTCTTTTATATGTCATTTAGATGTATTGTTTCAGTGGTTCTTAATTTCACTGGTGTTAATTGTTGTAATTAAAAGCTATTGCACAGTCAAATCAGGGAATGTTTGGTTCTAAACAGCAGACAGACACTAGCTGCAGTCCTTGATGCACCAACCTAATTTGAAATGTAACCTATTTGAAGAACTGTAGGTTAAAATAGAATCAGGATGAGTGAACAGGAGTCCCAGAAACTAAACTGTCTAGAAAAGATTCACTGGAAATATCTGGAGAATCCACATAATCTTGATGAAATTCCTTTAAAAAGTGCACATATTGAAAACAGATTAGGGTTATTAAGGAACCAGACATTAAATATTTCTGGCTGATAAAATCTCAGAGAAGGATAATTACTCCTTTTCTGTGCAGATAGCAACAGTAAACTCCTTCTCTAAAAACTGTGCTAAAAATTTCCATATCACAGCTGCCCAGAGTGCATAACAAGGAGAATATTAGTAATGTCCAGATGCACATAAATCTACAGGGATGCCTCTTGCCAACAGCAAAATGAAAGGGATGACAGTGTCAATCACATCCAATAGACTATGTTAATGCTTTTCAAACAGTTCTTTCACACTCGAAAATAGTGCTCATTAATAATGTATGGTCCAGTATGAAGAAGAAGGAATGTTGCCTCCAAAACTGATAGAATTCATTGTTCAGCTCTATACTCGTCTGAACAATAAAGCCCCATTTCTGAAGGACAATTTTTCTTTTGTCTTTAGGAGTGTGCTGAAATGATTTCAAACCTATTATACTAATTGGCCCCTTTAGTTTTAGCGCGTGTGCTGCAAACGTTGCACTTTAGGAGCCTTCTCTCCCCGCCTGCCTTCGTCCCCCACCGCTCTGACTGGCATTTCTGGATTGTATGAGTAACTTACCAAGCTTTTCAGAATTGCTGGGCGGGTGACGGGGCAGAGTTTTTTCTCTGCTCCCCCGCTCTGTTGTTTGAGCAGCTGTCAGGAAGGTGGGCCTGTGGGTTTGTAGATATATTTTGAGACTAACAGATTGTAAGCTCACACATGAGAACAGAAGAAATACTTAGAATCTGAAAAGGTTATCCACCCCTTGGAGACTAATCTCCTAATATACTATTTTTGTCAGAAAGTACCTCAATTGCTTCTCAAACAAGCCCATTATTTTTGCCTCACAAACCATTCAGAGTGATGTTTAGAATGGCCTGCTTATAGAAAAAGGTCCTTTTATACCTCTGTGAATTCAAGTTTTATTTACTTTCAGTCACTTCCCTTTGTTCTATCATCTAAAGTGACAGCCTGTATTTGAAACAGTGACTTGTAATGTTCCTGCCCCAGAGAACAACTGGACCATCAAGAGATAAATCAGCACACTTTCCTTCCTTGCTCTTAAAGAAACAGACAGAATAGGGCAGACTATCAAAATCCTTATCTTTTTGGTCTACTCACCACAAACTCTCTCTCCATTATTGTGCCAAGTGTATCAGATCTCCTTTTCCCACTTCTCAGACACGTTTCCTTTCCTCACTTTTCCACACCCCAATATACATAAATATGTGCAACACCAAGGGTATCAAACAACCTGATGATCCCAACAACTTCTCCCTACATGCTGAGAACAACAGCAGGAGTTCATGTTTCAATGTTTCTTGATCGTTCCAGACACTGTAAAGTTTGGACTTTAAACTTCTCTTTAGATCCATCTGCAGCACTGCAATAGTAAGAATGGTTCCGAAATGTTGGCGAATGTTGCCAGGCGTTGCCTGGTAGCCCCCAGCCTAATAGTTTGTTCTCATTTTATAAAGAAGAAAATTTACATTTTTATCCCCTTCATGTCTCATCCTAATCTGTGAGAACTCACAGATCCTACTCTTCCTTTGGCACAGTTAAAATCAGTGGCTATTGCTAAGTCAGGTACTGCTCATTTGGAACCAGCCTCTGCCTTGCTTGTTCATTTGACATATGCTTTTATTTTTTTCTAAAGACAAATGACTTTTTAAATTTTGAAAATCTTTCAGAAGATGTTTTTATGAGGTCCAGTGAATGAGGTCTCAGGTCAGGGACTGCTTCAGCATATGTATTAAGAAATGTTAATTTCTTAATTAACATCCTTAATTCCTTGTTCATGTTCTTTTTATAACTTTTCAATCTCTGCTTCTTTGTCTAATTTTTGATATTTTTTCTTGCAAAAACCTCAAGTAATACATTAAAATATTTTGACATTATAAGCCTGGAGAAAGGACTAGTTAAGGTTAAATGAAAATTAATTTAGAAGATATCTGTTAGAAAGCAAATATAGAGCTCTCCAGACAGCAATTACTGAAAAGGTACTTTCAGACATCAGAAAACTGTACAATATCTGGTATGCTTGGAAACTATACAAAATTATGGTCTTTTGGCTTTAGAGACTCGTCCTCAGTGCAGTTTCAAAAGACACAAATTGCTAGATACTCATTCATTAGTTCCATTTTTGAATGTTTATGAATACTTGAATTAAAATTCACCATAATACTCAAAAAATTTATTCTCAAGGATGATGGCAGACAGGATAGTCAGAATTATTGGTATATTCCTTATGAACAAGAATCCCATCAAAAAATGAGGGCTAGATCCAATAAGGGTTTTATACACCTCTAAGACAAGGTGTGTGATCATGCAGATGGAAGCAAAAATATTTGATTCCCCCTAGCTATTCTGCATTGAATAAAGCTCTTCAATAGCGAATGGGAAGAGGTAACTCTGAGCAAGGTGAGAGTGACCAACAGAAACAAGTCAACAGCAGCTTGTAACAGGTCTGGCTGATCAGCAAGACTGAAACATCCTAAACAGCAGTTGTAGTTTCTCTCCCCTGTCCAGGGCAGGTAGGGAGTGACACAGTGGCTTCGGTAGGTGCCTGGTATCCAGATAGGTCAGCCCACCACAGTAACCTTGCTTCCATGTTTAATTCTCCCCCTCAATCCCTGTTCATACTAGGGCAGGACTTCAAGGCCTGTTTATCTTCTATCTCATTCATCAGAAATATTCAAGGATTGTGACACTTCCTGTCTTCCCATCTCAGGTATATTTCTCACTTGCAGGTTATATTGGGTCCATCTGTATGCAGTGAACCCAAAGATGCAAAGCTCCAAAATATGGTGAATTTTTTAGGGAGTTGTCAATGACAGGAAATATCTTCTTTTATAGTTCCTTCTGGAAAGGTCATCTGATGACCTCTCCATGTTTCTAGGAATTTGGGAATGAGATAGTTTATTTGCCAGGCATATGTCAAATCAAGGACAGGATATTACAGAACTACCCCAGTAGATGGATGTTTGGCCTCATCTGAAAATTTTTGGAGGAGAAATATCCAGAATACACTGACAGCAGGTGAGGAGACATATAATGATAAAAGGGGAATATAATTACCTCAAGACTGGTAAATTGCCGCGGTTGCCCGTCCCGAGGTCTCCGTTCGGGCTCTGCCAGGATAGCGGGAGACCCGGCTCTCCGCCCCGCCGCAGCCGGCGGAGTCGTCTGACAGCGTGCGAGAGGGGCTGACGCAGCCTCTCCTCTTAGCACCTGCGAGCTGCCCAGTGACCCGGCAAGGTCTCGGAGGCAAAAGATGAGAGGGAAGAATAAAGAAGGCACGGTCCCTCCCGGTACCCACACGCGGCTTTTATTAGCCTTGGCAAGTACCCTCAGGGAAGAACCCCGAGAGCGCCGTGGCAGGTGTTTTTAAGGTGGACAAAGAAGGGAGGGGAGAAGGATACAAACCAATGGGATTAGGGTAAGAGGTGGATCATAGGAGGGTCCATATAACAGGGTCCAATAGGGGTATAACATGGGGGGAGATAACAAAGGAGTGACAGAGAAGATCGTTAACATGCAGAACTTCCTAGAACATTATAACTGAGCATGCCCCAGGGGAAAGTGTCACTCAAACCGTGCAGCTATCCTGGGACCACCTCTCTGCTTCTATAGAGTGCACCCTCACAGTAAATGTCATCAGAATTTACCTCAATGTTTTTATGTTCTGACTGACTCTTCATTCTGGAAGAGACTTGATCCTTAAGCATCACTGTCTATGTATTTCAATAGTTACTTTGAATGATTCCAAATTAACAATTTTTTTTAACAATTCATATTAGCAAAACTTATGATGCCAGATATTTAGCAGGATAGACTCATAAACCTTAGTAGAATCAATTTAAACAGGAGGAACCTGTACACTTGGAATATAGACATTCCCAGCCACAGTGAAAACATCACCTCCAGTTGTTGGAAAATTCAACCTGGAAGGTCATAATAAGAGTTCATTCATAGAAAACAGTCTGTAATATCCATCAGATATCTGTTTGACATGGAATATAGTCATGATCAGTTTTCTTTGAATGCTATTAAGAAAATAATTCAGCTTTATAGGGAAATCAGAAAAAAACATGGATCTGGATTACAAAACAGTACAGAACACATTTCATTAAGAAAAATATGCATACACAAATCATCAACATTTTAAAATACTAGAAAAAATATTTTTGTTCTCCAAAACGTTCTATATAACTAATTTAAAATTAATGGAAAGTATACTTTACCTTCTGAATCTATTTACTGATTGTTTATTTAATGAGTTTCATGGAAGCAAAATGAGAAGGTAGGGAAACATATAACAATGAGCAAGTCTGACTGAAACGGCATCATATCAGAAAAGCATACAGAGTTTGCAGGACAAAAGTAATTTGCTAGATAATATCTGGTGCCTGTTATGGACTTTCTTCATGGGAATGCTGATGTAGAGAACTGAAAAATAGTGAAAGCCAATAACATTGCCGAACATCATCTCACTTATGGCTGGTATATGGTCAGGACTTCACTTGCAATTTGAGCTGAAAAAGACTATTTTCAACTTATGCATTTATAGTTCTTCCCTTCACCACTTATCTTATGCCCGCAGAAGAACATTTTATCTAATAAAAAGGGAGGAAGATTCACTGGTTTGGAAGTGTGATGGTTGAGGGAGACTTTAGAAGAGCATTGTAAATGCATATTGCATTCCAATCTTGTTAAAAGCCATGTAAATCTATACTGACTATTTTGATTCCTCAGGCATGTTTGCAGCCAGGAATGGAGCACCCAGACTTTTATTACAATTTATCCATTTCCTGACACAAATCAAAGCTATGCAGGGATTCACGGTTACTCATTCCATTGAGGATATCCCTCACCATCCCTTCTACCTGCCAGTTCTTCCCACTTCCCTTACCAGTGCCTCTCTAGGTAACCTCTAGCCGTGGTGGAATTCCATCCCTTATTTCTGTGTAACAGCAGTGACTGTTAGGTCATTTTTACCTCCTTTTGGAGTCTGCACTCAAGAAAACCCAAAAAGCAAAACAAAACCACCAAAAAAAGAGAAAAAGAAAAAAGAAAACAGAAAAAAGAAAACAGAAAAAAGAAAAAAAGGAAGAAAAAAGCTGAGGTGCTTTACTGCTTTACTTACCCCATTTGTAACAGCTGCAAAATCAGAGTAGTTCACCTTCAGTGAAAGACATTAAAAGAGAGATGGAAATGGTAACACTCCTTTTTCTTCTTCTTTGGCAAATGGTGTGAATTTTGTTGAAGTCAGAGCATTTCACAATGAGTTGAAATGCAGCTGCGATGTGTCAACAAGATCTGTCTTCTCATACAATCTACAGCCAAACAGTAGGTGTGTGACAAACTTTTTGGTTCAAAAACATGCATGCCACATACCACAAATTAGATTAGCTATCTCTGACAGTTTGTATAAACATTTTCCATCTTTTCAAGCAATGTCACACATGGCATTCATAATCTGTTAGGAGACAAACCGTGCCCATTTTGTCACCCTCTAAATCTGCAGACTTCCAAAGGAGAAACAAATGCAAGACTTGTTTGTTTGCTTGTTTGTTGTGGAGGAAGGCTTCTGGAATTCTTCCTGGTTTGATTATTTTGCATAGAACTATTCAACTTTGGTAACGCTCTCCAAGAGCTAGTTTGAGCTCAGCTTGACAGGAGTGGAAGAAATGGCCAGATTGTCTAAGGGTGACTCAGAGAGAGAACATTCCCAATTGTTTTCTTTGCTGTTGTGGATGGGGGTTGAAGAAAGGGTGGAAAAGGCAGTAGGAGGTAAATTACTCTAGTACATGAAGTCCATCATGGTGAGCAAATAAAGGCATAGGACTGGTGCAAAAGCTCTGCTGACTCCCATTTCATGCCTGCCTTCTCTCTGTCTGGAGAGTGAACTTGTTCAGAGAGCAGTCGCTGTGCCCTGTAGCAGACTTGATCCAGCTCCAAGGTGCATCTTCCTGCACCAGTCAGATGGAAAGGGTATGAGGCAAGGGCTTTGGTCATACTGCAAGACCAGTGTTAACACAGCTGCACAGCAGGGAAGGGTGCCCTTTGTAGAGGACAATGCAATGCATGATGCTCCTGACATGCAAGACATCAAATAGTGTAAGACTTCAAAACCTGTCACTTAAAGCCCTTGTTACAGCAAGAGTTCAAATTTATCATAAAAGCTAGAAAATGACTGCAAAGATTTTAGGATGTGAAAAAGATTTTTTTCTTACTTTAAACTTTATAAATGGTCCTACAAATTAAATTGCTTCTAGACCAGGAAACTAAGAAGAAAAAAAACAAGTATTTGCTAATACTACTCCTAAAAAACAGGTATTTTATAGGCCCTCTTTTATATTTTATATTCTTTTTCAAAATGCTTCACTGCATTTTTATATGTTAAATGCCTATTTTATTACTGAAAATACAGTTACATGGAACTGAAAAAAGGATTCACAAAGTCACACTAACTACCAGTTGAATTGCCAAGAGTGGGCCACTTGGAAAACCAAGCAAAACTAAATTGCTTTTACCAACGTTTCTATTAGAATTAAGCAGAATGGTACTGGAGTGAGAAAATACACTGAATATCATTTAGAGAGTGTAGCACGATCTGATGCTAGAAGAGAGGTCATGGCAAAGAATACACGATAGACATCTTTAGAATACCATAGACCACAGTAAAGTTTCCATCTTTATAATCTTGTAGTTTTTCTGAATCATATGAGCTAGCTGCAGTGTAATGTTTAAATTTCCAAGTTGATTTACTTTCTCAGAGTTCAATATTAGTAGAATATTTTTGATCTGTGATGATCTGTATGTCCTTTATAGCCTCCACAGCTACTTTTTCAGGAAAATACTTGTGTCATCAATACTTCTCCTAAAGATGCAGCTCTATAGTCTGCTTACCTCCCCCACAAAGAGTTGATTAGCATGTAATACTTCTATATCTGAAAAAATTTATATTCTTATTTATAGTTTACATCATTTCTAGGTAGATATTTAAATAACCTTGTGTGTAAATTGAAATCAGCATTTTTATACTAATGTTAGTTATCCATGAAGATGTTTTCAAATTCTGTGAGGAAAGTTTTCATCATTCCACTTTGTATCCATCAGGATTAATTTTAAGCTAAAGAAACAATTTTATTTTTAAATAAGGTGGCTATCACAGGAGATACATTTCTAAAAACTCAGAACTATATTGTTTTAAGGAGTAAAACTTTTTCTGTCAACAATGCCTCCAGCAACATAGCAGGGGCTTACATATTAGAGGTAAGGAATCAGATCAAAGCACTTTTTTTTTAAAGTGCATTTGAACTAAAAGACTTTGAGCTCATAATGACAAGCCATGAGCCATGACTTTGTTTGTACCAAGATTCTTCTTGACAATAATTAATAGAAATGGAAACAGAATTGCAAGAACAGTTGTAAAAAGAAAACGTGTCTTGCATACAATCACCTACTTATTTGAATCCATTTTGTGAAGTCCTTGTGGGTGGGAAATAGAAGGGAATGAAAAAGAACAGCAAACACAGGGTAGTGTGGAGCTATTGTCGAAAACACCACCACCTACAGTATGGCAAAGCTTCAGTCTAGGCACAGGTATTTGGGCAGGAATATTGCATACTTTCAAAGAAAGGCCATTTATAAGATTGAAGAAGGAAGAACTTCACAGATAGAGGCCTGGTGGAAGTGCTTGTGGTGTGCAAAATATTGTCATTGTGGAAGAGAAAAATTCTCTTATTCACAGGTGAAATGAAGAATGGAAAGCCATACTACCATAGAATTTCTGCTACATACAGCAGTGTATGAATCAGTCAATCACTGATGATAGGAAGAAAAACAACAAAAAAGATGGACCAGAAATCACTTACTACAACAGGAAATGCTATTAGGTAAGATTGAATAACACCATGTCTTCAAACAGAAACAAAGCCAGGAAAAAAATATCAAAAATTGTTTTTTCCTTGAATCAATTGATAAAAGGAGAAATACAGAATATAGAGTATACTGTTAATAAGTAGAATTATTTACATCCATGCAAATGTTTGCAATAGATATTAAAACTCAAACTAGAAAAACAGTAAAATGTTTCTGGGTAAAAATTTCAAGTTTTTTTCAATACAAACCAATATTTTTATACATGACTTTTGAGCTTTGGAATTATCATGACATTTTTTTTCAGGAAGCTGAAAAAAGGTGGTGTATACACCGCCCTATTATAAGTGTCAAAATGGCATATCAAATTACAAAAAAAATAGAGCAAACCTGAAAACACAATGTTTTCTTTGGAGACAGTTTGAAAATATGACAAGGGTTTAAATTCACCAAATAAACATTTTCTTTATGCAGTTTATTAGTGCAGTTTATTAATGCAGCTCTTAATTTTTTTTAGTGTGTCTCAGTCTCAAAAAGCCATTATTTGTATGGTGTTCAAAATGCTCAGTCACATGAAGACCCACATATGTGGGTCTCCACATATGTGAACAGCTATGACATTTTATCTTTCAAAGAAACAACCAGTATTTGCATGTACTTGTCAGTACGTTATACACCAGAGAGCAGTAACAGACATTGCTCTGTTTGAATACACATATAGAAGTTATGGCCAAGCCAATGAAATTTTTAATCCATGAAAATTACAAAATGAATGTGTCGTAGAAAATCCATTAAACAAAGAAAATGGTAGCCAAAATCGGGTACTAGCCCAAACTTCATTTTTATTTACTGAATATATTTAATGTTTCAGCGGTTTTCTAAATTTACAAGTGTTTATGCAAACAGTTGTTTTCAATTACTGACCTGTAATTTACTACAGTTACTTGCCTTTGTGTCACCAACATTAGATATTCTTCTTAACAGATTGGTTTATGTTCACATACAACATAGACATATAAGACTGAATAAATCCCAGAGGCCTGACCATGAATATAGCCAATAAGCAAGGTCTTAAAATCTGTTTTAATGCAATAAGTATGGATTTTCCTGTACTAAACAATCTTAGAACCTAATCCCTTCAGTACCTGATTAATCAATGATAGAAGCATTAGCTGCTACGTCTTGTCTCATGGCACTAGAGAGAAAAAGAAAATTTTCAGTTTAAGAATGAGGGTCTAGCTCCCTGAAAACCTGTAATTAATGTAAGCTCATAGACAAGAAATTAAAATAATATTAGAAATTTATATATATATGTGCTTTTAATCAGTGAGAAACAAGGAGGCACTGATTAGTATGGAAAGAGTGCAGTAGATATTATTAGGATTCAGTGATGTGATAATAAATTTGACTTTGTAGTGAATGTAGGAGAAAGGGAAACTAATACAAAAGAAAAAGATTTGCTAGAAATTATGCATGTTGAATGTAGAAAGATGTTTTAAAATTACCTGGATTCTGTCTTCTGCCTTCCATGGAATTTCTTTTTTTGCAATCCAGTGTCTACAGGCAGAAATTGAAGACAGAATGTGGTCCTGCACTATTTTAATTGCTCAATTTACCTTTTTAGTGTCAAGTTGTACAGTAGTATCTTAGTGGTGCTAAGTATGCATACCAGAATAATACCTAATTTCATTAACAAAAAATGCCTGGTCAGTTCCTGTCCTTTCATCTATCATTGCAGTCTCAGTGAAATAAGCTAGGATCACCCTTGCTTCAAGAGAGACCTTTTTTCCACTGGGAACACAGTGCATTGGTGCCCATTCACTAACTGTGAAGATAAACAACAAAGCTTAGCTCACATGCATTTGAAGAAATTCCTTTCCCTAAGAAAATGTATCAGAACAAGTCTGTGTATTTTCTGGTGAGGGTGGGCCAGCTGAGGTCAAACCCATGCCAGGAATCATGCTAAGAAAAACAGGATATTGGCCAGGGCTGTAGCAACCACATCCCATTTTGTTTACAAAAATGCAAAGAGGAAGACCAGTCCGCAGCTCATCTCAGTGAAGAGTTTTATTTAACCAAACATACTTGAGATTTGGGCAGCTACTATGGATTGCCCAAAAGGCTTCTCGGTGGGTCAGGAGTTCTCTTGCGTGCAGGGCTGGGCCATCCTGTGCCGATCAAGGATGATCTTCTTTCCTCCATCTCTTTTCTTTTGTAAGTACTCATCAAAGAAATAGTAAGACCATTGCTTAAATATTCCTTTTATACCCCTCAGTGGATGCACAGGCTGGTTCCCTGTAGCTCTCTTTGCCTGTTAATTTATTGAACATGGTTAAAATTTGCTATAAATATATGATTAGTCTTAGCAATCTAGTTATGATGCCCAGGTTATACAAATAGAAATTCAATCCTTTGCTTCAGATGCTAACATGCTGAAGCAAAATTTCCACCTTTTAAAACATTCTATTTGCTTTTTTATTTGTTTTACTTTAATATTTATTTGGTTTGCCTTTTTTTTCCTGCAAAAGGACACTAGAAGCTAAGATGACATTTATGCCAGTTTAAACCTAGAGGATGCAAATATTTTAAATCTATACAAAGAGCTCCACTTTAAGATGCTCCACCCTGTCTTTTTGCTCTAGGTGATGGTCCAATGTGGATTCATAATAATGAAAGTGACTCTGAGACAAAATATTCAGCAAAAATTATCAGGTAAGTTAAAAGGAGTGGATTTTTTAAAGGTAGTGGCCAGATGACATAATATTTCCTTTACCATGGTGTACAGAAAACTAAATTTTTTCTAGTTCACAAGAAATAAGAGGTCTGTATGCTTGGAGACAGAAAAGTAGCTTCACTGTTGGAGATAACTGCCTTATTCCTAAAGAAAAGGCAGCTGGGTATTTTAATGGACTGAACTGAAGAGAGGAAAACCTGAGCTGTCAGGCATGAGTTCAGACTTAGCCAATTGCAGGTAAAAGAGCCTCAGTCTGTGTCTATGTGAGCCATACTGGATTCTGTGGGAGTTCTCAGTTTCACTATTCTGCACCCAAAGCAGGCTATGGAACACTTACCGCAGGAAGGTGATGGCATTGCACTACCCCTTAGTGAATGCAGTACTTCTGGAACAGGGCTAGTGAGTTCCTTTATTCACTTCTGAACCACAGGAACTTTCCTCCCCAAGTGTCTTCTATCTCAGTGTATTCTGTAACTCCTTAAATCTGCCAAATGGTCCAAGAGATAATTCTCCTTCCAGCAAGATAGTTGAGCTAGACAAGTTCCTCTCAACTTAAAATCACAAAAGAGTTACCTATTTTGTGTTCTATACTTAGCTATCCATGATCAGATAGAGCACTGTGACCATGATGGCTTGGTATTTACTGTCACTCAAATACTGAATGACATGAAGCATGAAGAGCTATATTTCTGTCCACAGATACACACCACAAGCACATGATGATGAAACAAGTAGATATGCCTACTTTCTACTAGGAACATGCAAGTCTCATAGCTTTCATGAAGATAAAATTTGCCATGTAACATGGCTAACATGTTAATTGAAGTTCCCAAGCTATTTCAAGAGAATTAAACCTCTGCACTCTCTAGATACACTACATTTTCTTTAATTTTTGCTTCACTTTGATTTGAGAATCAAACATAAAATGACATATCAGGAGGAGGGTTAGATTTTTATTTTTTGTTTGCAGGGCTTCATGAAATAGCAGCACTTTGGCCCTGAGAAAATATAGTCTGTGAGTTCCTGCTACTCATAGTGGTGTTCAGTAATGGCCGGGGTCTAAAACTGTGTTGTATATCTCCTGCTGCTGTTTCCACACAGAGCTTTAGCTTTTTTCCTTGCAGTGTGGATGGCTCATGTTAGAAGGCAAAATGAACTTAACAGTTTGACTTCTTTTGAGAAGAAGTCTGATATTCTGACAAATATCTGGGAATATTCTAGGGAAAAAATGTCTCATGTCAAGCACATTGATCAGTTACATTAACACACACAAAGCTGTCAAAATTGAAGACAGCAACATACCTCCCTACCAAATTGCTCAAACCTTCAATGCATTGATGTCAAAATATTTTGCAATGAAAATTTGAAACTCAAACTCCAGTACAATTATTTCTTGCTGTCCAGATAAACAGAATGAGGAAAAATTTCCCTGTTACTTCCACAAACTATTCTAGCTCTTCTTATTTAGTAGTTTATGGAATATGCATTACAAGGGCATGCCAAGTTTGGTAGAAGATTAAATTCAACCATAAATGCATACATGCTATTGATCAGAGGAGACAGGCGTGACAGCAAGCCAACTAACAAGTGAGTATGGGAGGCAAAGTATAGGCTCAAATAAACATAATATATTGTCCTTAAGAGTGAACAGCAAGAATTATCATAATGGTAATGGGAATGACAACAACCTATCCATCTGATTAAATTCTGGAACTGGAACAGAAAATGTAAAGAAAATTAAAATTTGAATCTCATTATAGCTTTGAGTGATATCAAAAATCTTATCATGGGAAAAAAATCCCAAACATTAGAGAGATAAGAATACAGAAACTCAGCTGGTATGAATCATGGCCAGTTACTGCCTTCACTGATTTCTGCTAGCTGGGAATCAGTTTCAAGGTCATCAGCTGTACTCTGGCAAATCTTGAAAAGAAACTTCCCAGAGCATTGAAACTAAGAAAGTCCTTTTAGTATGAATTATTAACAGCTTCAAAGTCTACAGTTTGAACTGTCACAACTGTGGCCATGCTACCTTAGTTGCCTACAGACAACAGAAAGCAGTCATAGTCCCACTGCAGTCCTACCCTCTGATTCACTCAGTCCCAGGATGAACTGCTGAAGGCCATTACAGCTTTCAGTGCTGTCAGGCAGGAATAATTTTTCATCTGGGCTGTATAATATTTTTCGCAAAATAAAGTGTCTTTCCTTATACCAGTAACCTATGGAAATACCACTGTGGTGTCATTTTCCTAGATGGTGTGTTCCACATCTTAGTTCCACCTGCTGAACCTCTGTAAAGTTCCAAGGCTTGGTTATATCTAAACCACATCCATGGATTTTGAAGAGCTCCATGGGACTACATTTTCTGAGGAATCTATACAGTTTGAAAAATATACCCTTTTGAGATTACTAACTTAGGTTATAATTAAAAAAAAATAAAAAGTGATATGATCCTAAAAAAATTAACGTGATAATACTGCTAAATTCAAGTTCCTTTGTGCTGTTACTTACTTTCAGAATATTATGATCTTAAAACCACAAATATTTTCCTTGGGTACCTTTAGTCACAAAACAATATATGCAACAGGTAAGAACTCAGGTATAGGACATGTTTACATAAAGGTATAAAATCTGTTCTCTGAGAGGATATATGCAAAAAATAATTAAAAGATAATTTTTGCTCCTAGTGCCTTAGTTGACTAATATGCTCCATCATATAGAAAAAAACATTTATAAAAGTTTATAACCCTTTATGAGATTATAATCCTCTCCTTATAATATTAAAACAAAAGGGATATTTTTCAGAATATAATTTATAATTGTTACACTACAATGGGAAGTGTAAGGGAAGAGAGGAAAACAGTACTTAAAAGAACTGTGAGGAGAAATCCTATAGTTTTATTCTGTATCAGAGCTTCAAGTCAGTAAAAATTCCAAGCTTGAAATAATATGTACTGATTTGTGAGAATTGATGAGGCTGACAGCCAGTCTGAAAGCCTCACAGAGGCTAACTTAAAAGCAGTCAAAACTTACCTATGAGAAACTGCAGTCACAGAGAAAGCCACACTGATAGCCAAGAAGATAATCAGTGAAAGAAGATGTTCTGGACACAAGGAGAATATGTGCTTGTTGTGGGACATTAAGTGTGTACAAGAAGGAACTTGCATATAATACGTAACCAACTATACTTTTGCTTGTATAGCTAATTGTATTGCTGTTTGAATGGTCATTGTTTTTAGACAGCCCTGTCATTGTTTGCTAAGCAGCCAGTCATGATAAGCCAACAGTAACTGTGAAGAGGTATAAGAGTAGTAATAGAGAATAATAAAAATCCTTTTGCTTCTTATGTCTTTGGATTACAATAACTGTGTCGTGTGTCTGTCTCTACCATGACACTGATTCTGAATGGGGTTTATTTTCTTCACAGTGTCCAGTATGGGGTTGTGTTTTGGATTTGTACTGAACACAGGGTTGATAACATAGAGATGTTTTTGACTCCAACTAACCAAAGGGTTATTCCAGACTATAAGACATCATGCTCACATAAAGTGGGGGAAAGAAGGAGGAAGGAGGGGGTATTCAGAGTGATGGCATTTTTCTTCCCAAGTCACTGTTACCCGTGGTGGGGCCCTGCTCTCCAAGAGATGGCTGAACACCCACCTTCCCATGGGAAGCAGTGAATGAATTCCTTGCTTTGCTCTGCTTGTGTGCTCAGCTTTTGCTTTCTCCATTAAGCTGTCTTTACTCAACCCAGGAATTCTCTGGACAAAGACTGGACCACACGAATGAGTTTATTTCAAAATAAGAAAAATGTTTAGCTCAGAACCCATCTCAAATCTGACTCACAGTTATAGTATCTAGATGTTTATAACTGAAATCCTGAACACAGTTTTTAAAGATTTTTGTTACAGGGGGCAATCTGGTAAGTTGTCTGGAAAATGGGTTAAAGGGAATTTTTTGAAATGGGAAAATACATGTCTTTCATTAAAAACTAGAATTAAGGTTAAGTGAATTTATTGTAGTCAATGGGATTTCCTCCTGATGAGGCACTGAGTGAGATTCTGTTCACCTGAATGAAGACAGGCCACTGAAAACTATTTTTTTTCCACTTAAAGCAGCACACTCAGTCTGGTTTTCAGCAGCCAGTTGAAGCCACCCAGTTATGTGAGGAATCTCCTTGCCCACCCTGAGGATTTCCAAGGATTCAGCTCTGTCTTCCATGTGCAGATGTGGTCCCTGATTTCAGAAATGTGAGTACATGGAATAAAAGATGAAAGAAAACATGCATGATCCCAGGAGGGGAAAAGTGTCTTTCCTGAATGTAAACAAGTGCCCTAAATTCTAACACTAGGATCAGGCTACACTTCTCCTGGCCCTGGGACAGTTGCAGCATGGCTGTTCAGAGCACTGGGGGCATTGCAACCCCCAAGGCAGGACAGGGCCAATTCTCCCATGGCACTCCTTGACACAGTGTTCAGCATGGCAATATTTCAAATACTGGGGATTTTTGAGCCAGCCTGTTATTATCTGAAGTTGCAAAGTCATTGATCACTTTTAAATATTAGAATTAGTATCCTGTGTTTCTTCTTGTTCCCCTTAGGATATTCATTTTTTTTTCATAAGAACTAGACTGTCTGGAAAAGAAGCTTCTATTTGATATTGATCCACAGTGCTTATAAAATAATTCTTTACTCTTGAACTGCAAAGGAACTAACTTTAATGGGAGATTAAATCTAATAAAACTTTACACAGTGCAATAGCTCTCTGTTACTTTCAGCATAACTGTTTACACTGCCACTATCTAAAGCAGACATTTCCTGACCCATTTTGGCTCTTTTTCAGTATTGTGTTACATTTAACGTAACGCTTATAGGCTGAGTCAATTTGGCGAAGCTGAATTTCCTCTGAACGTGTTGGTTGTCAGAGACCTACTTTTCAGGTCAGTAGTTTTGTAAATACAGCTCTGAGAGGGTAGGCATGGCTGGTTGTGGAGGTACTCATTCCTAAAACTCCCTCTTGTGTAATCTGTACATGTGCAGCACCATAACAACAGTAACATATAATGGATGCTGTGGTGGATTACACAACAAAACCCTTGTTCTGCTCCTGCTGAAGGAGCCATCCACACACACCAGGAAGATTTATTTTTCTCCTGATTAACCTCAGGCCAGAGTTTAGCCAATGACCCAATCGCAAGCCTGCAGTCCCAAAACACCATTCAATAATGTTAAGAATAATTTCTCTACCTTTGATGTCCTACACTCTGCCTCTGTGTACCTCTAGATCCTGCTAGATCTCCTTTCTCCTCCCGTCTGCTGCTTTTCTGAGTCTGTAATGCCTGAGTTTTTTCACTCTGAATATCTGTTCATTATGTCTTTCAGTAATCTGGAGGTCTAAGAGACTCTCTGCCTTAAAATTCGTAGGTCCCACCCTTTCTCCAAACCTCAGTAGTCCTTCTTAACCATCCTTGAGGTTTTTCACTTATTGCTTCTTTAGGCTTTTCAATAGACTCAGGTGTCTTTTCTTTTCATGTCTCATGCTTTTCCTTTACATTGAACATCATATATGAAAATTTTCATTCTAAATATTCTAGATATGAGTTGCATTCCAGCATAATTTTCAGATATCTTACTCCATTCAGTCTGTCATGAAGCTTCAGTCTGTATGATCTTATATACCTTGGGTCATAGGTTACCCGGCTTAAAGTGTTAATTCTGCTTACAGTAGAAGAAAAAATATCAACTGAGGATATATTGTCATTTCATCAACACAAATAAAATGTAAAATGTATAAGGAACCCTGTGGTTTTGGTTATTTTTGAAAATGGTTTAAAAATCTTTGAGGATCAAATACATTTTATCTCTGTGGAAAATGAAAACACATTAAAAGTGCTCAAACAGATAACTAAAATTCACATATCTAAAAATTAATACATTGCAAAGTAAAAAGTGTATTAAAGAAGAACTTAAATTTTTACCCAGCACTTTTTTCCCCAGCATTCTGAATTCACAGATGTGAATTTCTGGCTTACATTTCAGCCACCATGTAATTGAGAAACAGTGGATCTTTTCATGAGGGAGTAAAAGAGACGCATAGAGAAAAATGTTTGTATCCTGTTAGGGACTTTACAGAGGAAAATATACATTTTAAAGAAATGAAACATAACTACTATCTGGTGCCAAAGTTTATATTTACAGTGAATTATTCAAAGCAATTCTTTCATGTCAGTGCTAGAAGTGTAATTTACATCATAACAAGTGCATTAATCTCCCTTTGAACTTGAAGAAAGGTGCCCCTATGGGTATGATATATTCCTGCATATGGAGCAGTTTATCCTTTTGCAATTGTCATGTTAATTTTGAAAAATAGAAAAACAGTCCTTAATTTAAATTTCTCCGCCCACAAGCAAAGCAATAAATATTGTAAAATTAAATATGTACTAGCGAGTAAGTAAATTGTATTGATGGAAGACTCCAGGAACTGTTTTATGTATTTTAATAAGTTGATTTAGAACTCAGAAATAATATGTGAATTGTATTCATTAGACTAAAATAAAAATAAAATATTTAAACAAGCTGTTACAAAACTTACATAAATTTGCTTTTTTTCTCATTACCTTAAACATTTTGACTGCATTAGACCTAATGTAGATCTGCTTGGCTTTAGATCAAGCTCCAGACCTGCACATCTGGATTTTATTTGAAATCAAACCTGAAAAGTCAGTTTTTCATTAAAAATTATTGAAATAAAATTTATATTGAATATATTGTTCTTATGATGGAACAGAAAAATCGGTTAAAAAACAGAAAAAAGACCCCAATTCTATTTTTCTGCAAAATACTCAAACCTATTTATGTTCTTGTTATTATGATCTGGTGAGAAGGAGTACAGAAAGATGTTTCATACAAATCCTTATTACAGCATTTTAGAAAGTTTAGAGCCTCAAATAGTTCAGGTATGAAATGGAATTGTAAATTAAAAGACTGTGAGCTTTGGAATTTTTATTTTTTAATAGCTGAGGGTCCAGTCATATCTGCAGTTTAATTTACATAGGGTTTTTTTCTCATTTATTTATTTACTTTGCCTGTAGACAAAATCGCTATTTTTTTTTAAATCTTGAGATCAGGTATATAACTTTCATTAGACATATTCGAAACACACTTTTTATAGTTTATGCCATAAAAAACACAGAGTGAAGTTCACAGAAAGCATGCAAATTCCTCATTCATTCAGAGACTTTGCAAATTCAAAAATGCAAGTAATACACAGAAGCAAATTACAGAACACTTGTAATTTCCCATCTGCATGTACCTGTCACTGCATATGCATAATAGATGATTCCACAGGAGATGAAGAAGAACACATGCATGCAGCCAGAATTAAGTTATCAGGAAAAATACAGTAATACATTTACACAAATAATAACTCAGTGATAATTGCTTTATAAAACCATCATGAATGGTTTGAAATCTCATGTGATAAACACCTAGTTCTCAGTATGTTGCGGAACACAAGATATAATTGTCTGAGCTGGTGAAGTTCAGAGGGGCAAATGGTTACAAGGTTGGTATTTAAAAACACGTGTAACACTAGATGGAATAATGACAAATAATGAATCATTCATAACAGGTTCAGGTTTAGAGATGATACAGGCCTAAAACTACAGGAGTGTTGCCTAAAAATGCTTCCACCATGCCCGATACATCTTTTTTTCAGTCTCAGGGAACTTCAGCTTCTAAATTAGGATCATAAAATTTTCCTGAATTTTATTTTCAAATCATGGGACCCATATTACCTGTGAATCTGTCTGTGGAGCATCACTTAAGACTGTCTTTCCCCAGGAAATTTTAGTATCTGCTGTCATTCACAATGATGCTCTCATTCCCAGTTTTAATGTATGAGGCATAATTAGTGGTTCTTACTAATCTTTGGTATCCTCTGGTCTGTCACCATTCTGCTTTACAGTGCACTGTTTTCCTTTTACAGTCAGCTGCAGAAAGCAAAGAGGTATTATCTTTGTGCTTTGGGTGTAGGCATTTGGGCAATGACTATATGTACTGCAACTCTTCCCCCTGTCAAGAACCTACACTGTCAGTTTGGGAGATCCCTAAAAAAAATCATAATTTCCTGTTGGCTGACAAGCTACTTCCTTCTCAAAATTATATGCAAAGGCAATTATCAGTCAGTGCTGGCCACATGTCTACATAAAGTACCATATCAGAGATGCTCAAGGCAGAGATTAAGCTCTCATGACTTTAAAAGCTTGATCCATACTTCATACAGTTAAATTAAATCACAACCAGTTGGGCAGTTTAATCAAAGTTGTACTGTAATTAAAAAAGCTTTTCTTGAAATATGCTTCTTATAACCATGTTGGTTATGAGAGGGTTTTTTAAAAGAATGAACAAGCCTTCAATTGTCAAAATGCAAGAACTGTCTTCTGGTGATACTTTAAAAAACCTCAAAATCTATTAAAGATGTTAATATATTCAATTTCTGCATTTTATATTGACTATTACAAGTTTTCATTTAGAACTGATTGAAAATAAGTCATACTTCAATATGTAGCTCAAAAAATGCAATATGCCCAGATCACATTAATATTATTTACACCTGAACAACACTTTTTGATCTAATCAAAATTGATTGTTTTCTAATAAAAAATGTTAACCTTTTCATTTTTTTCCAGTTTGAATTAAAAAAAATTTAAAAAACGAAAAAAGAAAGGTATTAGGGAAATGGCAGTGCTCAGAAAGACTTACTGTTTTTCTATTCATATGTAAAATTGATGCCTTGCTAGAGGCAAATTAATTGATTTTCTGAGTTATTTTCATCATTTACTGATATAAAGTTACAGCTGCATATCCAGGAGGCTTTTAATACACACTGATGAGGAAATAAAGAATAGCTTATAGGAAAATGTAGAAAACATGAAAGAGCAGAGTTCAATTTCAAAGTTGCCAAGTCCTATTTACTGTGACTCCCTGCCAAAATTATATGCAGGAAATCACCTGCAGACCTTCTCTGCCACATTTTCCAGCTAGAAGCCTCTAAGTGCCCGACTATCTCAGAGATGTCAGAGGATTACTTTTTTTATAGAAACCACTTCTTGCCCTGTTTCTGACCCTGAGATTAGCTCAGCTGGTTGGAGCATGGGGCCCATAACCCCAGTGTTTTGGGTTTGATCCCCATATTCATTCACTTAAGAGCTGGACTCAGTGATCTTCATGGGTCCCTTCCAACTCAGAATACCCTGTGATTTTTTTAGAAAATGAGCATTTCTATGGGCATGACCACATGTGGAATTAGAAGGTGAGAGCTTAGGCATTTTAACTAGCCTTGTCTGGTAGAAATAATCTTAGCATCTCTGAAGTTACATTGACTGGTACCAGAAGAGAATCTTGCCATAAAACTTTATTTTAAGGACATAGATGGTGCTGATATTCTTGGAAGACCTTTCTCAAGATTCACATATTTGTGATTTTTTCTGCATTTTCAGTGACATCTTCTAATAATTTACTGGAAATAAAGGATAATGCAATCATCTTAAGGCTTAATACTGTGATGAAGAATTGCAAAAAGCTGCAGTAAAAAGTAAAATGTGTATGTATATATATGCAAATGTATATGCACTTACGTACAATTTTTTAGATATAAATATTCTCATATTATTACTTATCCAAAATAAGGAGTTCTTACCATGTTTAAGAGCATTAATTTTTAGTCTGTGGTTATCAGGACAAAATAGTCCACTTTCACTCATTTCAGATGTACTTGTGATATTATGCAACATGTCCTGCCTTTGATTTATATGATGGAGATATTCTTAAAACCCATTTTATAATGTAACTTTTTGGGGAAAAATAGAAAAAAGATTGGGTACTTGCTCACTCTATAGAGAGGTCACATTTGTGATGGGAAATAAATTTCAGCTTTCACTTCCTGATTTTCTCTTTCTCCTCAAAGTTTTCTCTCACTCCACTTCTCCCCCCCACCACATACACACTTTTCTTTAATAGTTCAGGCATTTAACACTCCCTCTGAAGCTAATCAGAGTTTATGTCTCCCATGATACACAATGAACTCTCGGTGGAGCTCAGAAAGTGCATTCTATTGTTTTTATGTGGCTTTTTTAGACAGCTTCCCAGAGGAAATCCTTAGTCCAATAAATTTCTTAATCACTTTGAAAAACAGGTTTCATTTGGGGTTTTTTGGTATGTGTGGGGTTGTCCTGTTTTTTTTTACTTGTGAAGATGTCTGAAGTCCTTGAATTTACCCCTGGACCCAAATAACCACCTTTAATTCTAATTTCTAATCCCTGAACACTCTTAATCAAGTCTTCAGTAGTTTTAATTATTATTCAACATCTTATTTAGGATTAAAACTTTTCTATGATTGTACAGTGAATACAGATCATGAAATACCCATTGTATAATTGCAATTAAAAGAATAATCCCTTCAACAAAATTTGGAACAATTTGAATCACCCAGGATTTAAGAGAGATAAGTGATAGAAAAAGAGATGTATAGCCTGGCCAAACATCCTGAAAGTTAAAACAGATTTGAAAGTATTCTTAGGGAAAAAAGAATTGTTGGGATAGACCAAACATGATTTGATAGACTGTCTTCTATTGTGGACAGTTCAAAGACAACAGAAAGAAGATCTAAGAGCACAGACCAAGAGAGTGTAGGAAAATCTGCATTTGTAGCTAGGTTTCTTCCTGATCTTTGATATCATAAACCCTGAAGCCTTAAGGTAAGGATCTCTGCAATAAAATTGATTCCAACTATAAAAATCCCAAGTAGTCTTGTTATAAACCCATAAATTCATTTATTTTTGACCGTGTCTTCAGAAATTACAGACTCTGGTAGGAGCAGGAAAACTGGGAATAAAATAAAAATTTAAATGCATGATAAAATCAGCAGGCATCAAAAACGTGCACAAAATTGCAGTGTCTCTAAATCTTCTTTTCTACTATGACCCAAATGTCACTTTATGATTGTCATGAGGTAAATTATCTTTATGTTTACAAAAATCAAGCATCTCATCTATTCAATGGAGTACTCCCATGTATTTTAACTCTATAATAAGTTCATTAATCTGCGAGTCATTGCAAAGATGCTTGTAAATAATCATCTTGCTAAAATAGTTGAAGAGGGGAAGAAAAGATGAATTCAAAAGCAGCATGTGATGAACTCATTTTCCTCTCAGGAATGAAATATTTTTTAATTTCCTATTAATAAGGCTTAAGAGAGATAGTTACCCTATTAAAAAAAAGGAGCTTTAATTCAAAAAATCCTGCTGCAGACTGCTCAGTAAGATTAATGGTGGTCAAGTCCCATACAGAAGGTCAAGATGGTTAAACAAAGCACTGGTCCATTGATGCTGTCCGGCTACCTGTTTCCCATGTGGGCAGCTGCCATTCACACTTGTGTGAGGACAGGCTTCCATGGGCTGAATACATCACGTGTTGCAAATCCTGTAGCTTTCTCTTCTTGCCAAGGATATAGGCAGTCTTGGCAGAGATAATGCTTCAGACAACAGTAGTTTTTCTGATTTCACCTGCAGCATACTTTTCATATCTTAATATTTTTCCTGGTCCTTCCTTTTCTACTCTGAGCAGTAACTTGCATTTGGATTTTCTACGTTATCTTATACTTTCCTGGATTTTCCACAGCTCTCTGAATAACAAATTTTTTGACTTCCCTTTCAAAACTGATCTTTGGTGTTTTTCTCTCTTTGATCTTATTAAACTGCATTGGTGCAAGCCCTGTTACAAAATAACTTGAGGAGGAGGTATTCCTATTTCTAAAAAGAAAATAGTCCACTGTAATTGGCTGAGTGTCTTAACACAGTTGATTAGGAAAACATACTCTGAAATTCTCAGAACACACTTGAAAAAAGTCTTTTCTGTCATGGAAGGAGTGGGAGGAGACGCAAAAGAAAGGAATTAAGCCATTCAGAGGAGTTTCCTAGCAGGTGGCTTAATTTGTGCCACTTCACCAAATGGAGAAAAACAAACAAACAGGCAAAAAATTACAGCAGAACTCAGGGTGATTCATTAAGTTATATTTTCATTAATGTTTTAGGATGTCATTAAAACAAAATATTGAGACATTTTCCGTGTTTAGACATCAGCCATTGTGTCACACTGGGATATAGCCTAGCATTGCCCTCTTTCTTACTGAGAGTCTGCTTAAAACCATCCTGTGTTGTCTGTCATCAGTGTTCCGTGTGGGACTTCCTGCAACTTTTCAAAGACAATAATGAAACCTGGAGATTGTATCCTTTTGAGCAAGTGAGTCATCAAAACATCACAGATGTTCATTACCATATGAATTTAGCACAATTTCTAAATCCCCAGACCACTGTTATCTCTGAATTTACCCTTTGTAGTGAATGGAGGATAAATTGTTATTTTATTTATCTGAAAACTGCTTTGTGATAAACAAAGTGCTGGAAATAATCGTGTGTTCAATGTAACATTAGACTTTCTGGTAAGGAAAAGAAAAAAACCCAATAACTTCATATAATAATAAAAATATATATAATAATTTTTTGTAGAATCAATAACTGTAATTGCTACTTCTGATAATTTTTTTTCCCCTTCTCTAGAAAAAAAGTCAAATTTTACATGAGGGAATAGAGAATACATAAGATATCCCATGGGCCTAGCTTGACACAGTGTTTATGTTCCATTTACTGGTGAAGATACCAAGGATGGTGCCTGTGCAGTGTTTTGAAGGCACATTTGAGCTCAACAAGAAAGCACCTGAGGTGATCCAATTCCAGCCTCAAAACAGCACAGGTGAGAGAGGAGCTTGTTAGAGAGGGTGCAGAGCTGCACCTGCAGCTCCACAAAAGAAACTCAAATAACACATAGTTATCATCTCAGAAACACTCATTCACTTGTGGTCTCACATTATTAGCCCCAGTTCTTGAGCAGTTTTGGCTGAAGCCAACCAGCACTCTCTCCTCCAGGCTTCCTGGAGACAGGTCAGTAGCTCCTGTGGGCCAGCAGTTCTCATTAATTAGGTAGAGATTCTGGTGGCATGAACACAAGCTGTCCTGCATCAACTAGCATAGCTAATGGCTCTGTTTAAATTAAAGCCATGATGCTTCCAAATAACCTCAAAAAGATATTTTCCTCTTGCTTTGTATCCTTCTGTTTCTGCATAATTTTTCCTTTAAGCCCAGGTAAGTTTTTTTTTCCTTTTAACAAGTCCTCTGTTTGTCTGTGCTGAACTTTTTCATCACTCCTTGGTTTTGTTTATACCAATTTGTTTACAACTGTATTTCAAAAATATATTTTAGACAAAGAAACAGAGAAAAGCATAGAATATGGTGAGGAATTTAGACAAGGATGTAATATTTTAGGAAACTCAGATTCATTGAAGAAAAAGGTTGTATATAAGTCAAGAGGCATAAAAAATATGTGGCAAAAATGCAAATTATCCATTCTGTGCCCATGACTGCACATAAATCTGTATACAGGTAGGCAGGGTGTGGGAAACATTCAGGTGGCTGGAAACTTGAGTACAGCACAGAGGAAATCTTTCTATAAATGCCAGGTACAGCTGAAAATCTACACTGAGATTTTGTGGAACAAGTATACTACTAATTTTTATTAAGTTGAATTTGATATTTCCCTAAGGACTGGTGTAAAAAGAAAAAAAAAAAGGCAAGAAAAGTCAGCTGATGAACACAGAACACACCAGTGTAAAAAGGATATCAAAGACATTTATCTGTAGTGTGAAACAATCCCTCTACATCCAGTTACACACATTTGTAATTGAGATAATTTGATTTTAGTTCTAATGTTTGCTAGCTCTTCATTTACAAAACAGACATATTTGCCATCCTGTAACTCTTTAGGACAAACAAGAAATACCAATACATTTGAGGTGCAAGCTGGGTGAGAGAAAAATAAGCTAGCTGTGCAATCTCAAAGATCTGACATTAACTGGCGAACATCAAGCCACTGGTTTTAGTCACTAAATAACAAAAAAAATGTGTTCAGAAAACCTTTCTCAATCATATTGTGGCTTGTAGAATTTGAACAAAATTACTAGGACTGCATAACCATCTCTTATGAGTATGGGGAATGGGGTGGGGCATGTCTATCTATTTTAAATTAAAATTTCCTGTTGCTATCTGTAGAGTATTTAAAAGCTTGTGCTGTTATAGGGACCAATGGCATCTGAACCAGTGCGTGGTCAGTAATAACTAGACTAAAAGAATAATTTGATTTTACCTCAGTAAATATGAGCATATTTAATTCACATTTTTGCATAACAAGTTAGCTCAGCTGAAGCTGAAAGTTTCAGTGACAGAACTACTTCAGCCAGGCCAACAGCCCTTCATAAGACCTTGAAGAAAATAAGAACAATAATCTTTATAACTCCGCTATTGCCAACCTGTAAGTACAAATGTTGCTTGCTTTGTTCTTTATTTATGTTTGAAACACTTGTTCTGCCAAACTACATGATCAGTGATCCTTCAGTACTCGGTATAATTGGTAACAGCAGGTCAGCTGAATGGTTCATCCCCGCTTGTCTATATTGCTGATGAAACTCTAGCATTATCACTTCTTTTTCCATCCGCAGGGAATACAATTGCTTAGTACCCTCACAAGTTACAACCCTACCCTTTCCCCACTTGCTGAAAGACACTTTCATGACCTATTTCCATATGAAAGTCTAGTTTCTTTTGTACTCCAGAAAATACAAAGTTAAATCCTAACCAGCTGAGGATCTGTCCCGGTTGCTTATTCTGTGTTAACTGCTGCTTAGCACTCCTGCTGGGGCAAAATGCCTCACCAGTACCTCCTGCAGTGGGGTATGTCTTAAAAGCACACATTAATTGTTAATTAACAGATAATAATCTAAAAAATAAACTCCAAACAGCTCATTATAGTGACATTTAAATCACTCCATTCAGTTAAATAGGATGACAGTTTATTTAATAATGATCACAATGTTCCTCTATTCTGCTGGTTTTCTGATACAGACAAAAAAAGATACTGTCAACAAATACAATTCAATTGGTCTCTTTATGAAACAAAATTAGTGCAAGCTGATTTGACTCAGGCTGGTATTGTTTCTTGAAGGATGGGAGGGGTGGCTGTGAGAACAATCTGTTTCTTTTAGGAGCCAATTCTGCATGCCTTACTGTGTAAAATAGTAATAACTGTTAAATATACCAGTTTGGCTGAATGAGAATTGTAGGATTCAGCTGACTTCACAGTTTTAAGGGTATTCTTTCTTTTTAAGAATGATTGGTCATTGAAAATGTGAGGAAAAAACAACATTTCAGGACCTATTTTTATAGAAGGAAGAATCCTTCTGTATGATCCCCAGATGAAAAGCTGTCATCTGTCTTCTGAATAAGTTTTATCCTCCTCCCCTTCAGTGGTGAGTTTTTTGAAACTGCATAAGACTCCAAGCAATTCTTTATAATTCCCTAAATAAAGACATCAGAGTACTGGCAGGAACCATACATGAACAGGAATAGGCAGCTGTCTCTGAGAGGAGGAAAAAAAATTTTAAAAGGGGAAAAAAAAGCATGCCTACCAGCTTAGTTAAAAGCTGTGAAATGTTATTATTGAGTGTATGTCAATGTGATGTGTCCTTCCAGTTTTAAATGGTGCTTTAAAATGGTGCTTCAAGCAGAAGATTTCTCATTTATGATGTATTAGCCTAAGTCTATGAACTGTTCCGTGGAAAGAGTCTTACCAGTCCATCAAAGGTAATTAAAGGCAGAGAGTAAACTTCAAAGACAAAGTGCAAATTGAATTGAGGGGGTAAAAAAGAAGGAAAAAAGGGAAGAAAAAGAAAGGAAGGTTAAAAAAATTCATTTGGGAATACTTTAAAAAACATCTATTGCTGGATGCTAGTGAGAAAGTTTTAAGTATGACCAGAAATACAAACTATCCCCTAAATTTTTATTCTATTTTATAGAACTGATGTAAATATATGAATCAGGTTGCAGTATTAAGTGTTACATCACATAATCTTTATGGCACCTTAATATTAGGTGGAAAATACATTCTACTAATAGATTAGACATTAATTGCTGAAATTGAAACACTCTCCTCTTCATTTTTTCCTTAGATTAGTTCTGTTGCAGGTCAAATGATGCATTCTTTTCGTGTAGTGTTGTTTCCTAAATAGCTGTGCAAAGTATTTAGTCTGCTCTGTAGCACATACAACTTCACCTTTGTCTCTGCATGTATTCATTATTTCAGTCTTTAGTTACAGGTTCAGGTGCTATTTCTCAAATACCACAGTCTAATATTATGTTATTTGTTCTCAGATTTTTAACCCATTTTTTTTCTGGGAACATTCAAATACACTTGCAATAAATACAATGCAGTGGAAAATTTGAATTTTATTGTCATTATATGAACCTTTAAAGCTGTTAAATAATCTTAAAAATAGGAATATTTTCATGAAATAAAACATTATTTTCCTCTCCCCTATCTTGTTTATCTTTCAAAACTTGTCAAACAGCTTGCATAAACGACCTTCACGCAGAAAATAATAGCCAGTAACAAGAATAATGGCAGTACCAGTAAACATCATATTCAGAGACAACAAACCTACAAAATTTCAATCTGAAAAACCGTAAGTTTCAGAAAACTATGAGATGTTATAATGGACTGTAATGGAAAACACAATTCATTTAACTATATGGGTTGGTAATCTGTTATAACAAGCAGAAATCATATTTGCTGTCTCTAGTCAACTACAGAGTAAAGGTAAACTGTTAAAATACACTGTGAGATAAATTAATGAGCATTTATTTACCAAGTGAGAAATCCTTTACATTATGTTTTCAAAATCATAATGCATGGAATTGGCTTTGTACTACTGGGATTTTTTATGTAATATGCTCCAAAACCTACTTCCAACAAAAACTCTTATCTTTTCAAGTCAGGATAGAGTTAAACAATAAATCATTTTATTGTTCCTTATTTATGATTCAGCAGTTGGTGAAAATCTTATTCTACCCTCCATGAGAAATGACCTATTAAAACTTCCAGTTTCTTTTGATCTTAATCCAAAGCTCATCAAAATCAATAGTTGTGTTTCCACTGACCTCTAGTATCATTAGCACTAGTTTTTTTGGAGGGTTAGTGGAGTGGATATATGTTACACAAATGCAGCTTTACAGAGAACAACTTGTACCTGTTTTCTAACTCCTTGCTTATAGTTTGTGACTATTTCAATAGAGCAAGAAGAGCACCTGAACTGCAGGGAAAAAATGAAGGAAAGAAAGTAGCTAACAGAAAAACATATAGTGGTTTTAATTTATATTTCTATTCTATTTTGATCTAATTTAAAATTAAAGGAAAACGTGGAATGTAACATATTTCAAAAGATGAGACAGATGTCTTGTAGGAAAATAAAACTCCCAAGCACAATAGTAGAAGTAGCCAAAAGTTAAAGCACTCAATCAATTCAAAAGTAGAAAAGCAGAGATTTCATAAAATTTTAAATAGATAGAGGTTTAATATAGAAATAAAGCTGTAAGAGAAAGGGAAAGGGAGAAAATGTGCATAAGCTGATATATTCTTATTTTTATTTTCATTGTTTATTACATTTCCTTGTTTTGTGTTAGCTTAAAATTAGACGAGAACTCTAGCCTTTCCTAGTGTGTATTTTTTACATAATATTTTCCTAGAACTGCTCATATTCTTGAGGTTAAACTCATTTTTCAAAAGGATCATAATTTAGTTTCAAATGGTTGCTTCCTTGTTCTTTTTTCTGAAAATTCCAGATCAAAATTTATTCTTTTCATGCAACAAGCACTTTTTTTTAATAAAAAGGAAGGGATGAAAACATTTTGAGTCCGGATCTTGATACATTGCAATAGATTTTGATTCTACACCAAGGCTGTTGCTTTCCAGTTTAGCAAATGGTTATAAATGGCAAGTATATTTTTCTTTTTGAATGTTATTTCAACAGATATTTAGTAACTGCCTGAGTTCTGGGCTCATCACTAAAATTTACTTCTGAAAGATGAAATGATGAATGTTTTTTTCTCAGGCCTTTGTTGGCAGGAGCATGAAACACATGGACTAGGACAGGGACCACACTGAAAATGCACAAACAATTGTTGCTTGGTTGTTGACTTGATAGTTTGTAATTTGCGTGTGGTAAATGTATGTAGCTACACTTTGTTGTCTGGACAGAGCAAGATATGTAGCTTCTACAATCCTGCCTGATCTGTAGACTGGATGTCTTTTTCTCATATTTATTTGTTATTATCTGCTAGAAACAGGACAAAGATTTTTACCATGGGAGAGAAATAAATGATAAAGATTAATCCTGAATATAGATTTGAGAAAATTACAACCTCTTCAGTCTTGTTTTGCAAAGACCTTGGTTGCTGGCCAGAACTTAACCCTGTGTGCTTATCCTCTGGGAATGCCACTTGCAATGCTAAAGTAACAAGGGACATGTCTGAACTACTGTAAGCAAAATCTGTGCTCATTTTCACCTGTTCATTTCTATATGAATGCCAAAGGCATCGGGATATCTCTCAGTACCTGAAGATTCACCTCCAAGCTCCAAATAGAAAGAAAAAGTCTTTAAATCTCCTTCAAGAAGAATTAATATATTTATTTAACTGTCAATTCATGCTTAATGATTATTAGGGCAACCAATTAATTAAAATGAGCTACATGAAAATGAATGCAATTAAAATGAAACGAGAGATGGGATTACAGCCTCTGCATTTGTGCTGGTCTACCTGGTAACTTTTATGTCCTCAGTGACCAGTACCAGTGAGGTCTGAGAAGAAGAAAAGGTAGCTCAAAGACGTGCATGTTCTAAAACTTCTGTGAACTCTGGAGACAGAGTAAAGAACAGAATTTATTGTTCCCTCTGAGGAAAGAACAATTATATCTCAGTCAATTCAGAGAGACTAGGATGATGCTGGGAAGACTGGGAGCTCAGATCTGTGAGTTCTGTGCATATGGGAGGGGGCATGGAATTGGTTAGGAATATGAGATACAGTCTCATAGGAACACCAGCTTCATTAATTCCCTTAATTTAGCTTAGCTTTAACTCCTAAACACAGTAACAATGAGGCGAGAGCCCCCAAAGGGTAAATGCACATTGTAAACTGGTTATTGCAATCCTGACTTATAGACCCATTTACATCTATATATGCATATACAGATATGTGTGTCTGCGTATGTGCATACATAAATATGTAAACATGCATGCAAATGTGTGTATGCACTTGCATTTGAGAAGGTGCCAGTAGATGGCACTCAAGAATGTATAACTGATGAGGTTGTTGGCTGCCTTTTCATGAAGAAATCAATAGGAAATCTAATCAGTTCTTGAAACAATAGTGGCCTCCACCCAAGACAAAAGCTAACAAAGTCTCTACTTGATACTAATACAATGGTTCTCTCCAAAACCTCCAAAGCCTTTCTTTTCACTATGGGTGGTTCGCAGGTGCTAATGCTCAACTGTTAACTCTACAGCTGCCTCTGAAGTACTAAGTAAAAGGATTCAGGTGGTATTTATTACTGTCTCTGACAGCACCTGTCCTGGTGTAATGCTTAACTATCAAGCTAAATTTTCTTATAACCTGAATTAGGGCAGTGGCATCCAAACTGCTTGACGGGAGTTGACCGAGTCATGCTATCCATTGTGCCTTCTGGACACAGGATGGAGAATGACCCACCCAAGAGAAAATCAGACTTTTATAACAATTTACACAAATACTCCGGTCCTTAGACCTGGTTAATTTCTGTATATAGGTCTTTTATTTATCTAAATGGCATTTTATCTGCAACAGAACTAATAAAAAACCTGTGTATCAATGCACTGAAATCAGGAAGAACTATGTGGAAATTGCTCCTGGGAAAAAAGGATTTGAGAAGAAAGAATTGTAACATCAGTATATGAAGATTTCTTGTTCATTAATCCAGAAGTCTGCTAGTCTAGAAAATGCAACTGTGTCCAGGCAGCACAGGCAGGACAGGCCCACGTCATTACATCGAGACTGAAGTCTTGCCACTACTACCACATGTGCACTTGTCGGAAGACCCGGATCTACACTACCCTCCAATATCTCCAGATTCTTCTTGGAAGGATATTTGAGATCAGGGATGAGAAATAAGCCAGACTGCAGAACCACAGCTCACCAGGTCTGGACAGCTGGGAGAATAGAAATACCAGCCCCTCCATACAGACACAAACAGAACATTTAAAATTAAAGAAGGATGTGGGGTGAGGCATAGGGAGAAGGAGAGAGGGGGAGGGAGAGACAAAGAGAGATCATCAGTTTTTGCCATTGGAAGTGAGAAGTTCAAGAAATCAATAATGAAAAATGACGTGCAGACAGGATGCACAAGCATCCACTTGCTGGATAAAAGTGGCTTGAAGACATGAGTGGAGAAAGACTCTTAGCTTTTGTTTGATTTGGTTTTGTTTTGGTTTTTTTTAATTTCCCCTGTGTTCAGTAAAATGCATACTTGTTCTCTGAGAACAAATGGCATTTATGATAATTTATTTCCATTCTGAAATTCCCCTTCTATGATATATCCCTCTCAGGTCTGAAATCTTAATCAGACTGCTCAGATCTCAGATGCTGAGAGAGATCACTACTGTGCAGCCTGGGTTTGGAAGCCCAGGGAATGTGTGTTACAAGTTTTTTCTTTTCTAAATATCTGCAGCTTTACAGCTTCCCCATTCAACCTTAAAAAATTAAACCTTGAGCGGGACCTAATTTAGGAGCACAGACGTTCAAAACACTCACGGAAGGGCAAATTGATCCCTCTATATCAGTCAAGCTTGAACTTGCTCCTTGTCAAGCTTATGTACACTCCACTGCCCACCCCCTGTATCTTCATTTTCCTTAAAAAGACCTTGTTTTGACATCCAAATCTTATGCGGCATAGATGAAGTCAGATGTACTGTTCTAATGTCCATGAATAATCTCATTCATCTACAAAACATGATCACGTAGCACACATGCAGGAAAAAGAATATGGGTATTTATTCCACAACAGAAAACATTTGGATCAGCCACAATAGTTTTCCATGAGAAATATTTTTGCCTTTCAACTATTTTAATTAGCCAGAAAGAGAGAAAGACTGAACAAAACTCTGAAAGGCTACAGAAAAATCAGAATTTTTGTGTTGTTGACTTTTCACCAATTAAACCATTTCTTCTTTTTTTAGCAAATTAAATAAGGCTTGAGATATGCTACACTCAGAGGCAACTGTCATTCCTGATCTAGGTTTCACAAATTATTTTTCCTGCTTTTTCTCAGCTGTAATAGAAATTGTAGCAGAATCAATTGAGAGAAAAGGAGAGGTGAATCTGTTGAGAGAGCCACTAATGACTGCTTACTGCAGCATTCTTTGCATGATGCCTTAATTAACCAGTATGGTATATATCTGCTATCCTTAGTGATTACTTATTAAAACTTTTATGTATACTCGCACAAGCAGCTTTGAATACAGCTTTTAAAATACAGGGGCACTTTTTTCCCCTTTTTTTTCATGATTCTTTCCCTCTAATTCTCTTAGCAATCAGCTAACCCTAATTATATTTAGTCTACAAAAGGCTGCTGTATGCTCTTGTAATATGCCACCCGAGAGATACCTCCTTGAAGTTTGGTAGAGTTTAATAAAAAACTAGTTAGTGAAGGCTAAATCCCGGAAAGAACTAATGCCACAAAGTCGCTTTGGTTACATGGGAATTCTCGCTTTGCAGTACAGACACGTGCCGCTCTTAAAAGCTCTAACTGGTTTGATAGATTCCTGCTTATTGCTACATTTCCTGTTCAGCCACAGTTGCTTAAGAAATGCTATTTTAGGTTTGTAGAAGTTTTACAAGTCTTACATAAACTGTTTACACAATTTTATGCAAAACAGAAGGGTTTATTTTCCTTCCTCTCTCAAACTAAAGAAGTTAATTTAATTCTTCTCTTACATCCTAAATGACAAATCACTTAAATTACTTAAGTGAAGACCACACTTTTATAATATTCTATAAAGAATAATATGTAATAAAGCATAAGATTATTTGAATAAGAATCAAGTTACAGGTATAATGAAAATTAGTCATTTGCTTATGTTTTCTGTTGACTCACCGAATGTAGGATTGACTAAACTAGCCTACACAAATATCATAGGCAAGTTTCTTATGACATAAAACTCTAAAATAAGAATTTGATATGCAAAGCAAACATCTCATCTTCCTTCCAGAATTCTCTTATTCCATATCCCATTCCATTGGACCTGCTTCTTCTGCATAAGACAGCTTCATGCATGGGCTGCATAGCAGAAGAATCCCACATGCAACTTGCACTAAAAGGCCTCTTTTTCTTTAGGAAATGAGGCCATCGTGGTACAATGTCATTAATCTGACTATAATTTTGGAAGGCAAATGACTGTCAGGTGGTCAGTCAAAAAGCCACAGCCACTGCCATGAACACATTGCCTTTATTGCTTTACAAACATAATTTAAATTATTAGAAAATTATTTTGGGGCACTTTTCAAGAACTAAATAATGACCCTGAGGTGCAGCTGATGCAAGCACCTGTTATTCTGCTGAAGAGACTTGAGCTGTTTCATTTTATATGCTCCAGCACTGAGAAAACTGGCTGCTGAAGACATTTCTTTTGACTGAGTCTTTAGCAATAATTATTTTTTTATTAGATATTCTATGGGCTAGTACTAATATTCATAAAGAAGAAACTGGCTAAATGAGCCTGTACAAAGCCTGGTGAAAAATTTCCAACACTTGAGATATTTTATTTCTATAACTAAAGAAAACATTTCCACTCTGAGTGGTTTCAGGTTAGAAGTACGAACCTAAATACTCGATATTTTATATCTACATTAATTGTTTTTTATCTCAGCGTGTATCTATATTCGTGGCTATCAACCTGTGAAAAGGGCACTGTGCTCTTATTAAAGGCAAAGCTGCAATCTTAAGTAGGTCAAAAGAAGGAGCACCTGACAGAACACAGCTTCCAGAGACCAAAACTAAAAGACAAAATCACCCCTCTGTAGTGCCCTTGCTAACGAGAAGCTAAACCTAGGTGAAAAGGTTCCTTTCAGGAAAGAACTGGGAGGAGGGGCAGTGCAATAAATACAGTGGCACATGCCTGCTTGCCTGAAGAGTTTCCTCTCTCTCAGCCCTGATACCACTCCATCAATCATGGCTGATGCCTGCATTACATTCTAATTCCTAAGACACATCTTCTGTCATCTGAAAAGATCAAAGGGGAGGCTTGCTCAGGGACAAGGGAACATGTTAATTGCAATCCCACCCTTTTGTTTGTAAATCCTTTGCAAGGTTCCAATTGTAGTGAATTAATTACGTTGGTTCTCACACAATTGCATTGATTCTACCTGCTTCTTTCCTTTTTTTGTTTGTTTTTAATCTTTTAAAAGAAATATACATTGTAATACGCAGCTAGCATTTCAAGGATATGAATATGATCTTGAGGCGTTATGATTACAGAGCACTGGGAATCTACATGTATTTTCTCTCATCCGAGAGCTGCATTAACATTTCACTTACTTAATCTCCCAGTAGAATTGTGAAGGTATCATTTATAAGAATTGTATAGGTAGTATAGGAAGAAGAGAGGATTGATTGATTCAGGAGGGAAAATCATATTTCTTTCAGGCATATTCCTAAATTGCTTGACACACATTTGCTTATATGTGAAGGCTATACTTGAAGGAAAGCTGAAATGTGAGCTTGAATAAAATACATTTCAAGACAGAACTGGGAGAATTAGTAAGGAGACAGCTGATTGCACAAAAGTTGCATATACAAACAAGATATTTTCACCACATTTACACCAAATTTAAACCACTTTTAAATCCACGACAATGTCATACTCGTTTATTGAAGTTAAATTTAAGCCATTTCTTCCAAGCTGGTTCCAAATTAACTTAGGTTATGTCTACCTTAAAGACTTTGTTATAGTTCGAAGAGCCAAGCTGTGGAAAGTGAAACTCACACGTCTGAGCTAACATAAACCCCTAGTACAGATTCTGTTTTACAGCAAAAAAATGTTCTTTAGCTTGATTTGCTTCAAGACAGTGAATTTATTACATTGATACAAAGGTTCAGTTTGATAATGACTCCACTAGGAGTACTTTGGTGGTTTACTGTATTGGTATTTCTATAATGGTAGAATGTTTCTAGTATAGATGTTTCCGTGCATTAAATTGAACCAAGCCTGATTTAAACCCAGAAGAAGATCATCACCACAGCCTTCCACATACAAAAACCCTGTCCAATACTGAAATAAAAGGAGTTTGTTAATCCCCGTATACACTATTCTCCAAAAATCCCCATTTTATGGTGGCACTTTGGAGCTAAAGAGCAGTGAAGACGATATACATACCTGCCAAAAATCACAGACCATGCCCGAAGTTCAGATGAGCTCCTCCAGAGTATATGCATAACTGCATTAGCTTTTTTCTCTTTTTACAGGTATGATGTATTTACATCAAGCTTTGCACCTCTGTGAAAAAAAGGCACTTTAAACAGGATTTTCAGAATGATTTAATCAGGCAACAAAATGGAACATGTAAAAGTTAAGATGCGGAAGGAGACAAAAAAAATCCTCAAGGGGCACGTTGATGATTTGAGAGTTTAAAGCTCTTGGAAAAAAAAATGGAAAACCCTTTAAATAAAAGAGTTTAAAATAATATCTCTTGCTACTGTGTTACTGGAAGTGGTGTTTCAAGAACTGATTCAACATCTCTAAGTGAAAGAACAATTAACATTGTTTTCAAACTTAAACTCTTAAATGAAATCAATGGCTATTTCTACACTATGACTTTTCCAGAGTTAAAAGTCAGTGTAAGGCCTTTTAAAGTTTCCTTGTGCATTTTCTGGGGAGAATTTTCCTATGTTTTCTTTTGCACATCATATTAAAATTTTACAGCCTATATACATAAATATTCAAAAAGTTTTAGTCTGATTTTAATTCCTACCTTCCAGAATTCTAAAATAAAAACATCACTTTCATATTTTTTTGCTTTTGGGTATTAAATTATTGGTAGTCTACCAATAAATGTTCACCTTTTTGACATGGGTGAAAAAATCATGCCAGGTGGAAATGGCCCGTGTTGACACAAGGGTTGAAAATTTAAAAAAGTGTCAGGAGGGGAATAAAGTGCACTGAAGACGTTTCTCTTACTTATTTTTTTCATGTCACAGCTGCAAAAGTAGGTGGGAAGTGATTTAGGCACTTTAAAATTGTTGTTATCTTCGTGAAACTTGATGCTATGTCATGGGGCCCTGAAAAATAAGAAAAGAAGAGAATGTGTTCCTTGAGTATTTATTTAAATCCTGTGGATGTCTGAAGATATTCTTCTTTTTTCTGTACTAAAATATAGAAGCACATATTGTCTTGAAGCCTGTGTCAACACTCACGTTTAGTGGGTAGTAGACATCCATGTTAAAGTCTGCTCCATGTTTTACTATGTTACAATCTGTGACCTCTGCAGGCTCCTGAGATGGTGAATTTCACAGTTCCTCAAATATGTAACAAGACAAAAGAAGCCCTTTAATTACTTCTTTATTTTCACTTTTCTTCAAGGAGAACCTCTGTGACCTCTCTTAAATTATTATTATATATAGTTCTGTGAACTGAAATCAAAGCCAGTTTAATATAATAGTTTAGGTCAACTGCCCCACTGCAAAGACAATAAACTTTAGGAGTAGAATGAACCCTGGGAAGTAACTTCAGCAGGCGGGTTCCAATTTTCTATGACACTGAAGCAAAAAACCTAAACCCTTAGGTTACAAGTTCCAGCACTAGGTTTTTAAGAATCTTGGGAAGGGATTAATCATATCCAACTCTTGGCATCAGCACTATGGAAAAATACTCCGAGATGTACACAAAGGTCTCCCTTTCTTCCAAACAGAGACAATCAGTCATTGTAGAAAGTAATTATCTTGGTGTGTATTAGTTGACTGTTTTGGACCAAGATTCACTATTCTCAGAAAGTACCTTTTTATTTCTGAGGATTAAAAAAATTAGCTCAAAGATGGGTATATCTTCATAATTAGCTCAAGGATTCATATATCAACATTTGTGAAGTTTGTGTCTGTTTAGTTAAATGAATCCTACTCTTTCTGTTGTACTATACTGTGGTTTTAATCTCAGGTATTTGAACAATGCCTAATAATCCACCCAGAAGATCATTTTGAAGGCGCTAAGTGTCTAGGTCTGTGCTATATAAAAAAAAGATGAAATGGATCCAGGCATGACTATGCACATTTATGATTTGTGTCTTTATTACTTATTACCAGCCCAGCTGAATAAATGTGCTTTGTCAGCAAGCAACAATATCTACACAGTTATATTTGAAATGTGCATTAGAACTTAATCAGTGAAGCAGTGGTAGGAGCTTGAATGCTTAATGTTCCACCAAATAGCTTTACATGGATCTTTAAATTGCATACCTAACACAGAAATTGAAGTCCAAAAACTATTTAGGGGGACTATTTCCTCTCAGCTATCCCTTTGTTAAAGCCAAGCCACATCTCAAACAAATGGCTTTCCTCCCAGTAGTGGTATCTGAAACAGAATTAAACAAAGGAGAATCTGCTTTCAGTCTAAAATCTTATATTCTGTATCATTCTCAAATCTTTAGGTGACTGGATGATATATAGCCCTAAACCTGAGCGTAGAGATCAGATTTAAGGAATCTTAAGAAAATTACATATATCAGTTCACAGCCCTTCACATCCACTTAAATGTCTCCCATTTTATACACTAATTTAATGATGAGATGAACTGGAAGGATTGATATTTTCCTCTTTGAAAGATAGGGAACCTAAACAGTCAATTTAAATAAAGTTCATTTTAAGGAGCCATAGGATAGATTAATCATTTTAGGTCGTCATTTCCCTGTTTATGTATAGCCTGACTTCAATAGGAATGTAGGTGGACGCTCTTTTCTGAGAAAACACACAATGTTTCTGTTCAGTCCCAAACCTATCCAGGGAATTATGCAACAAGGCTGTGCAAAATAGGAGTTCCATCCCACTGACAATAGTACAAGGCAGTCACAAGCTATACTGTGCTGTGCTTAATATTTTGCTAAATTTAATGAAAAAAATTGTATTCCTGTATAGAAAGCCTCTAACAACTTTCTTATCTCTTCAGGGCTCCCGAAAAAAAGCTATGTAGTAGTCCTTAAAAGCTCCACTTTCAAGGGAAGTTGACAATTAAGAAAAGGCAGAGTGATTGTCTAAGTTGTTTTGAAATATTGGCTTGCTGCCTACACAAAACTGAACAAAGGCTTACTCTGCCATTTAGGTCAAGCCCATACAGGCCAAGCTTGAGCTCTGATTTGCCCCATACGAGGTAATATAATGGAGTGGAAGCAGCAGCTACTTAATATAGGAGTTAAAATTACCCATGACTGAAGTGAGCACATCAATCAAAAGTTTTGGCATGTAATGAGCTAGAAAAACTGGTGTGGCAGGTTTGGGGGCAGGAAAAGGCTTCACTCTGTATTCAGCAGTTTCCAAATTACCATGACATCCCTTTGCATAAACCACCCGACTTCCAGCAGGTGGATTTTACAGGCATTGTGCTGCCAGCACAAAGATGGATCAAGAGGGAGCATTCAAAATAGCTTCCTGTTATGTGTTCTTAAAATCAGAATTCCATGAGGTCTGCCAAATTTCTTAACATTTTTAGAAGCTAGACTTTAAAAAAATAAAAGGGGTAGCAAAGCAAGAATGAAAGATGTTATGGGTTTAATACCTTACACAAGCAACAGTGTTTACTTTTTCTTCCCTCAAAAACCTATTTTTTAAATATTAAGAGCTACATTAAAATTAATCAGAGAGATATGCTCTAATTTTTCTGAGGTGTCTTCATAATGCATGCATATCATTCAGTGCTCACTGCAATAACTCATAGCATCTCCTCTATTATCACCTGAATACTTTTTGATTTATTATTTGTCTCCTGATCTTTTAGAAAGAGATACTGATATGTTTACATGTCTAAAATAATTAGCTAAAAGCTCTTTCCTAAATATATAATGATGGCAAAAGTGTATTTGGGAAGATATCAGGTGCATGTTATGACACTTTTCTATAAATGCCTTCCAGGCATCTATATATAGGGATTCAAATTCTTTATTCAGATTCCCACATGATAGTGTGATATGCGTAGGAAATTCGTGCAATCACCCCGCTGAAGATCGCAGGTGATGCAGGACTCTAGAGTGTGCTTCTAATTTGGTCCTTTGGAGGCTCTCTGTTCTGGGTAAGGTATGAAAGCAGATTATGTATTAGTGGTTTCTGTTCTCTTTGTTTAACAATAAAACCATTTTGGTGTGTTTTGCAGGCAGAGCTGAAACATGTTTCTCAAGGAGCATTAGATTAGACTGTGATGATTCTGCAGGACTGCTAACTCCCCCGACTGCATGTTCACTCTGAACCACTGAAACTGCACAACACAGATGTTCATACAGCTGCTAGAAAAAAATCCAGTGTTCAGTGGTCAAAGGATTTCCAGCTGCATGGAATGACAGTCTAGTTTCAGGATACATTGTATTGTATAATAAACCATTACAGCTTGGAAGCAGTTCATTTGGAATGGTTTTTTTTCTTTATGTCATTTGCAGGACCAGACCTCAAGATTTCAACTAAGAGAGGAAATAAGAAAAGGTTGAAGTGAAGGAAGAGGAGAAGAAATATTGCAAACCTACAAGAAATGCATGAACAGACACCTTTTGCAGGTTGATAGGTTAAAAACTTAATACAGATATTTTTTGGAAGCTGAAGAGAAGGCTTTCATCAACAAGGAGTTTTAAACTAAAATCAGAATATATCTTGAAGAATGATTCAATATTTGAGTGATTCAGTATTTGAGCTGCATACATCATTGCTAGCTGGCAAAAACTTAGATGAAAACTAGGTTTCATGGCAATCGATAGCTGTATGCCATTGATTTCTGTGGAGGCAGGATTTTCTCCCAGCTTCTCGACATCGACATATTACTGGAAACATCCTCTCTCTTTTTGCTTTCTAACACAACAATGCAAATCTTAGCACACAAGAGACAATTTCAACAATTTCAGCTTTAACTCTTATCTTATACCCGTGTTTTCCTGTCCTTATGTCATCTACTCATCTGTTCCTCACAAGAAAGTTGTTTATGAACCCTTTTCTCTTCATAAAAATGCATTCAATAGCAGGGTCAAAAAAAAAAGGCCCTCATCAGCCATTGTATTAGTTGCACTATGTGTGAAAGAAGCAGCCAGGGATAATATTTTTTTAAATGCAGTGCTTTAAAAATATTTTTAAAGAAATAGCAACATTAAAAAGCAAATAATCTACTGGACTTACTGTTTCGCTTTTTATCCCTTAAAATATTCTTCATTAAAGTGCACGTGCGTGAAGTCTGGCACTTAATAGAAATATACTGGCTGTAGATCAAGAGGATTATTCTGATGTCTTTCCCACCCCTCTCTGTAATTAAACACACAACCCCCTCACTGCCCCCATCTTTCTCCTTTCCTGCCTTTAATGGAATAATTTTTTCTGAACTAAAGACAAAAATTGTTTTGAATTTAATCTGTGGTATTGTCTGGATCTCCTTTTAAGGACTGACAGCAATTTATTTTTCTGCATATTTAGTGCAACTTAAGATCAAACCCAAACATTTTGTTAATATAGGTTAAACATCAGAATGATGGAGTTGTTATATCTGCAAGAAAATCTTAATCTAACAAAAAATCTTTCCTGGAACTTCAGTGGTAGCTGTATCAAATCTTGTGTTTCTTGTATCAAGCCTTGTGTGTTCTCTTTTCTTTTTGAGAATTACATACAAAAAGTAATTCCCAATTTCAGAGGAAGCCTAAAGTTCTTAAATCATTGTTGAATTACTTGTATTCCCTGGGCTCTATATCCAGTATGTTCCTTTTAAAATTGATTTCATAGTCCTATGCCTTTTCTGCTGTGGTGGGGAAGGTCATGCCTAGGCACAGTTATGGATGAGCTCTTTTGAATGGAGAACAACAAGCTGCTTGCATTAAGGCTCCAAGTAAAGAAAAAAAAAATAAAATACTTATTGAAATTTTATTTAAAGAAAGGAAACAAACTTACACTTAATATTTTTAAAAGAAAATCTTTTAGACAAGACAAGTTGATTGAATCCGTACCTGATTTTACCTAAATGAAATAGAGGTGGAATACTTATTTTTCCTACTAGCCAGGAATAATGTCTCCTTAAGCTAAGGGAATTAAATGTCTGTATTTATCCATCTTTTCCCCCTGCAGTACATAATCACTGTCTGTCACACTTTGATGTCATAATCATCCACTGAAGCTTCACTCTTAAAGAGTAAATCTGCTTAATGCACCAAAAAAAAAAAAAAAGCAAGAAAAAAAGGAAAAAAGAAAAGAAAAAAACTACTTGCATTTTATTGCCTCAGTGGCAACAAATTTGAATTACAGATGTGCAGTATTATGTCACTCTGGCCTTCATGAAACCATTTTGAAAGGAAAAAGTGCATTTTTGAAACAATACCTTAATCAGTTCAAGCAGTAACTGCAACTCTTTTCTACTAAGTAAGCATAAAGAGTCCTTTCTTGTGTGTAATGTCTGTGAGCAGCATGACCTCAGTGTCAAATAGTACTTTGCAATATCTTTTTGCAATCATTTTGCCATTAAAGGGAAAACATCTAAACCTTGGTATAGATTTCAGTTGTGAACTAGATACTCTTTTATGTATTTAGTTTTTTAAAAAGGTTGTTTTACATTTGGATCAGCTGGCCCAAAATGAAGACAGTATCCAGTTCATTTCTGGAACGAAGTTGAAAGTTGCCGTCCATTTCATGTTATATTATATTTTTAATGCCAAGTCAAAGTGGTAGCTCCTGTTTGAATTCTTCTGCTATTTACTTGCACCAGTCTCATTTCCTATGTTGTTTTTCTTCTTTTTAGTTACTGCCCAGTTTTTTACTTAACCTACTGAGCCATTTAATGTACGATTCACTGCATCCTTATGTTAAGATTAATTGCAATACTCAGTGAAGAGAAATTACTTTCTTATTTCCAGTAATTGTTGACAATCTCCCCATGGACCCCATATTATTTGGTCAGCTATTGTAAAAGGAAAAAAATAAGAAATCAAAGAGAGAGGAGAGAAAGAAGAAGGAGATAGTCTGTGTTCAACATCAGTAGCTCACATTACTTTTTTTAAAAACTTTTTCATTTTTGTAAGACAATTCCAATTTCCCTACAAATGTTGGCAGTAAAATTTTCTCAGTCTAAAAGTATAAATGAATGTTAACAATCAAGCCTTAGGGAGCCACCTCTATTGTGCAACTTATTCTTCCTGATTTTATCTTTAATATATTACAAAGAAACCTTTTTTAAAAATAATACTTCTAATATTATTAACACCAATAGCAACAACAATGTATTTCCAACATTATTCTAACACAATGTTTTTGGCAAGCACTCCTGAACTGGTACTTATTTTATATAGTGGGTCTGCAGAGAAGCTGTAGCCAGATGCCAAAAATACCTCTTTGCTCCATAGAATACTCAATGTTCTTTTTATTATGTTAAGGAGGTGATAATTTCAGTTTAATTATCTTTTGGCGTGATAATATAATATTTACAGTGCAAACTGCTTTCCATGTTATATTTCTCTGGTGTTTTTCTGCCTATTGGGTTTTCAAACAGTATTTCTCTGTATAGTCTGGGGGTAGAAAGAGTAGCTCCAATATATTTACATTCAATGTAAATACTACAATATGGAATCAGTTGGTTCACTCAACAGAGTAAGTAGAAAAGATTGTTGCATTTCATTACCCATATCATGCAGCAATTTTAACCTAGTATAGGCTTTGGCTGCCTCAATAACAGCCACAACAGCTAAGGAAAAGGAGGCTCATTTTTGCACATTCTCCACATCTGATCAACAGCACTAAAAAAGCTATGAAAGGGTTCCACATGAAGGGTTGACCAAGGAGTGCAGATAACACGATGTCAAATAAAACTGATGTTGAAAAACTCATCTTGAACTCACCAATGCAAATGTGAAATATCCTTCATTCTGCACTCTTAATGACAAAATAAACCTAATGAGAATACAGACACGAAGAAGGTCTTGTAAACAAAAACAATGAAGAGATGCTTTTCTTAAAATGAAGAAAAAAATGGAGGCATAAGACATCATCTTTGGGATCAAGGAAAGAAACACTGGCTGTTCTTAGTACAAGTGCCTGTCAGCACTTCTTCACTTTCTTTTATAATATTCTGAATATACCAGTTTAATAACACTGTGGACACTTTAATGCATAACAGTCTATTAAAAAAGGAAGGAAATAAATTACATGTGTGTGTCTTTTAAGATCCAGCAACTATTGTTTGAGTTTCTATGCCTGTTCTTCCATTATCCTAAAATGAGTTTCCTTTCAGAGACAGCAGAATGGTTTGACACAACAAAACAAATAGCTCTCCTCCCCCTCCCTATTCGACTCCCAAGCCACGTGCAGGTCTGCACTGCTGCACTAAGCACCATGTCAATATATCAGTCAATTCACACATCTCCTCAACAGTAGACTCAGCTTAATGGTGCATGCTACTTTTAAATGTACAACTTTTAAATTATTTTTCCCCTTGGCACTTGTAAGTGTGAGAAGCCAGTAATATCAGCTCAACTCAAGCCTGCTTCAAGGAAGCGTGTCTGAGGCAAGCTCCATCACTGCAAAGCAAACACAATTCTGATTCACAAGGTATCTTCTGCCTTTAGGAGAAGTTGGACCATGAAAAAGGAGACTGCATTTGCCTGACAATTTGGGGCTACATAAAGCAAGCCTACTGCCTGTTGGCTTTATAAACCTGCTTTGGCTGCAACCATAACGTGGAAATTATGCCCTGATGTGCAGATATTGCATTTTTATATAAATATCAAAGAAGAGAGGTGATGTCCGCTTTACAGGGCTGCTGTTGAATCTCTGTTTTAGAGTCAGATGTAATTCAGATGACAATTCACTGACAATTCATGACTGTATGTATTTGAAATGTAAATATCTTTACCGATTCAACCAGAATTACTGGCATCTTTAAGTTCTAAGTTAAGCAAGCATTTCAGAGAGGAGTAATGTCTTTTGATAAACCCAGTGATACAGTTAGGTAAAGAAAGATAGACTTTCAAACGCAAAATCCATTTCTGGTTCAATTAATAGTTAGTCTAGTGAAAGATCACTCCTCCTAAGCCCTGCTTCCTTTTCAGAACCTTGGCCACTGAAGCTAATATTTCCCTCCATTCTTAATTTTAGACATTTATTTAAGACCTTAATGCATCAGATACTCAGTGAAAGCTCTGGATATTTGACAGTAACTCAAATGAAAGCCATCATATACATTTTTTAAAGTTAGTAGTGATGCCTCTGTATTCCAAGTCTGTGTTTTGGCTCTAACCCTTCACTGCATGTGAGCATCAGCCATGTGATTCCAGCCTGATCTGAGGTGTGATGGTGAGAGCATCAGAGTGACTTGGACTCTTGTTTTTGCCATGAACACGTGTTATGCAAAAGAAGAATGTCCTCCATATGTGACCCACCTATACTCTCAAAAGTCTTCATCCCCTCATGTATATCTTACCAGTTTATGCTAGCAATTCACCTTGCTCACTTTTACATGTGTAACTGGTTAAAAAGGGGAATGGGAATATATCTATTAGAAGAACATAATTCAGGTTATCATGCTCCTTCCTAAGAAGCTTTGTGCTTTAAAGTGATTCATCCACCTCTGAAAGATCTAGGAAAGATACACAGAAAGATTAAAAAGATGCTTATAGCTATGGAAATGTTCCACATTAAAACTGCCTTAGAAAAGAGGACACAAATAGACATAGTTCTATAAAAAGAAAGATACCGTCCTATAAAATCCTGAATTTTTAAGATAAGTTGAGTGGGAAATCTTGAGGTTTTTTCCTACAAGAGATGGTAATATTTAAGGAAATGGTCAGGCAACAAACTTAAAACATACAAAAGAAATCATATTTCTTAAAATGCTCCATTATATTTGAAAAGACTGTATATGGATATAATGTGTCTTGTCACAAAATCAAAACATTATGTTTAATGTTACAATTTCTGAAATATGAAAAAAATAGAATGAGTCATAATTCTGTGGAAAAGACAGATTTAAGGGTACATCATTATGGGTGTATCCCTAGATTTAGTATGTTACACCACTGACTCTTTTAGTTGTTAAGTAGCTCCTTGTGTTCCTTAGCTGAACAACACTTTTGAAACAGAATGACTTCCCCATGTTTATGAATGAAACTTAGAAAAGTGAAGAAATAATAATATTTCTCAAAAACACTTCCTATAAATGGAAGAAATGTCATAATATTCTTTCTCCTTAAATACAAATTATTAACCTTATATAAAACAACTTCAAATGAAATAGAATGTTCTTTGTTTGTGACTGGCTTTTGAATGGTGTTTAATGTTTTTTTTTTCATAAATTAAATTATCTTCTGTTATGAGATATACTACTCAATTCAATTTGTTATTTTGATGACCCAGTGGTATTTATTGGTAGTTTTTCTTGACATTCCCGTAAAAGGTCTTCTCTGACCATCAGTTCCTGGAATCTACTTTTGCATCTTTTATTCATTGCTGTCTTCCCTTCCTCTCCAGGTAAGAAAGCGACTTTTCCTTATCTACATACTGGAAGTCATTGCTAGTTCTTGTGTAAGCATTAAAAGCATGGTCCTGGAACTGACATGTAGAAATTACTGTTTATTGTATCAATCATTAATCATTAATCTTGCCTTTTTTTTTCTTCCTTTTATCTGCTAAGGCTTTTATTATCTTAAGGACATGAATTCTTTAAGACATGGTCTGTCTTTTCCTTTTGTATGTGTACATCGCCTGTCAGAGTCAGATCAGTTGTATAAAAGTACACTATAAAAATAGAAATAGCAAAATATAGCCTTGAATTAATGGATAAACAAAGCACATTTTCCTTCCAAAAGAACAGAAAGGGAATCTTCACTGTCAGCAGGGAGTGAGAACACACAATTTCACACAGAACCCTTCTTCCCTTTCCCACAGACACATATATAGGCATAGAAAAACGAGAGAGAATGAAAAGATTTACTTCAAGATAATACAATAATGTCACTATCTACCGCAATTCACCTGCAGAGATATCTTAAATTTTCATTTTATGGACACTGAATAAATAAGCACTTGAACAATATTCCTATGATTCCAAAGCATAAGGCTCTACAGGACAGCTGAGTGTAAAGGAAAAGCAAACTCTGTAGTGATTTGATGAGTTTTACTCTCTTCATTTGAACAAACCAAAAAACTCTAAATACAAATCAAAGCCTATATGTAAAAAAATTAAAGTCATTCTTGTTTGTTGCACTCCTAATCCTAAAATGCAGGGATCGCAGCATTGTAGACAGGGGCCTGATTTTGTTAATAAACCCATAACCCTGAAAAAACTACAATATAAAAATTTGGCTATTAGCTCTGCACTGCCGAAAAAATTCAGCTTGTTTAGAAGACAGTTTCAGTTGAGGGAGTTCATGGATGTACGTGCTAATGCTGAGCTGGCACTGAAAAAAGTGTAAGTTATGTAAAGTGCTCATTAGAGAATTCCAGGTAGTTGCAGTGGTTGCCCTTGCTCATGTTAGCTGGTTGACGTCCCTCCACCAAGGACTGCTGTGAGCAAGCTGTATAACTCCAGCTCCAATTCGTGCTCCCTGTCCTGGTGTGCTATGGTGTCAGGCTTGGTGCTTGCACAAATGGGAAACAAAGCACCCAAATACTCAGGTTTATAAGTTCCTGATGAGGATGGATACCTCATTCTTCATGGAAGAGTTTCCCCAGGGAGGTTAATAGACTTCCCAACAGGAAAGTGGCTATGAAGAAAAGGTGTGGGGGAACGCTCCCACATATACATTCAAGATAATGTACATTTGTTCAAATTGCGAACGCAGAGTGTGAAAATAAAGACTGCATAATACAAAGCCATATTTATGTGTTTTATGTGTTCACACAAAACACCTCATAAACTGGTCTGAGTACTTACTTAGTAAGTATGATACTACTTTCACAGTTTTTTGATTTAAAGAAAGACTAGGCTTATCATGAGCTATAATAACTGTTCATCTGGTATTCCTAGAACTACTTCAACACCAAACAGGGTCAGTAACAAAATTAGCAGTTAGTCTTCAGATAAGAACACATGTAAAGAAAATGACTATGATGAGTGCATGTGCTTGCACTTATCACTAATGTAAACATGATAAATGGTCTTGTAAACTCCCCCCTTGAAATAAGTAGTTATTGATGTAAATGCAGCGAGCCAAGAAAATTAACTTATAAAATGACTGATAGGTATTTTTGTTTCTTTCAATTAACTAATCCTGGGGAAAAAAATCAGTTTGGTCAAAATAAGAATACCTTTTTCCTAACATAATGTGTGTGGATTGGTTGGGATTTAAGTGATTTTCCCTGTATTTCTCTGGATGACTCAGTATAAATATACATATATGAAAACAGCATTTTCTTGTCAGTTTAAAAAATTGAAATATATGTTAGCAAATAATGCTGAATAGAAGCATTCTTTCATGAAGCAGAAAAATTATAAGGTAGATAACAATCATGAAATAATGAGGTTTTTGTGTATTCTGGCTACAATTCAGAATAAGCATTAAATTAACAATCAGAAGAAAAGAAGAAGAAGGAATACTATTTTTTGGACTAAACATTTATGGAAATTCACTACACCACCATGGAAGGTATATTGTTTTGATTTATCTTTTCTTTTTTTCAGTGGAATTGTTTGAAATCGTAAGAAAATTAGACAAAAACAATGCATATGTTTTTATAAGCAACAAAATTAACTGTCTTATCATTTTCATGATTGCTTGCAGTTCTTTAAGAATGAAAACAAATTGTCCTCTCAATTTTTTTCCTGTCTTCTGAAAGCATAGGGTCATTAGCTTTCTAGGACTCTGATTACAGAGAAATGTTTGTATTGGCAAGTCTTATATCCAAGACATCACCACTACATTTTATCTCCTCTCTGAACTACTTTTTACTCAGTTCCATAGCCAATGGACAAGATTACTGAAAAAGTATTCTGTGTCTTTCCTTACATTAAGCCATTTCAGTTGGCAATGAAAAAGATCACTTTAGACACACTGATATTAACTGATAGTCATAGATTTTCTCGGCTAACTTTAGAATTATCTTGTTGGTATGCTTTTGTTTGTTTCTTTATAAATGTAATCTTCTCTTCCCTATTAAACAAAAATAATCTTTCTGAAAGGTGGAAAAGCGCTTTCTGCTTTTGGTGTAACTTTCAGCATTATCAAGATTTGACGAAAAAAATAGGGGAAAGCAGCTAAAAAACTCCTAGGGAAAAAAAAACGACAAAACAAGCTAATGCCCATGTGATAAGACAAAATCAGCAATTTAAGACCAACAAATAGGTTTTTGGCACAAAGTAAATTCTGAGCCTGAACAAATAGTAACTCTGAGAAATATACGTTTTTCTGTACAAGACTGATATATTTATTTGGTCGCAAACTTAAATTTAATATGAAGGTTTTCTCTGATCTATCACATTTGGAAAAATTAAATCCACAACAAGCATTTCTAATTCAGATCACATTAATAGGCTAATTATCTACTCAAGAAAATTAATTAGGATTTCCCCTGTAAATTTTTTTTCTGAGGATGCTGGAATACACTGAGAGGCCCTGATTTACTTTAGAATTAGTAGAACTGGGTCCAAAATTTTCATTGACATAGAATATATACCCTGCTTTCTAGTTCTACCAATGGCCTTGAAGAGAAAGGTTTTATATGAAAATGGTTATTACCCTTGTGATTAAATTACCTTGAGGACCACATCTAGTTTTTTTGTGGAAGAATGGAAAGATCAGAGAAAAATTTAAAATAGTCTCACATTAGAGCAGCCAGAAGGGTATCAATGACTTCATAAGTTGCTTCATTCTTAATAATAATTTTTTGATTCCACATTTTCCTTCTCCCATATTTTTTATTTTCTACCCTGATTATTTCTTATATTCCAGGCCAGGTTTATCCACGCTAATGAACATACTGAAGAAGAATTCTTTCCAAGGTTAATACGGCTTCTTGCAGCCATCAGGATAACATAAAAATAATTGTGCAGAATAAACATATTGTGCTGTTGTTGTCATTATTATCATTATTATTATCATTATAAAATTGTTTGCACAAAATGAATATACTAATTATTTTTTGAAGACAGACAATCTCTCTTCTAAATTAAGTCATCGTTTCAATTATTGTTGTAGAAATTGTACACATTTATATCTTCTCCACTTGCTAAAGAGCACTGATTGGGCACTGGCTTGTGCTTTGGAGAGATGCAATATATTAAAATTTTCTAGACTCACACTAGATTCACAGTACTTTGCCACAGTTCATAAGCATGACTCATCCCATGTGCGATGTACAATCTCTTTGAGATACTTCTTAACAAACACACCATTTCACAAAGAAGAAGGATTTGCAGGCAGGAGTAATATCTTGTGTTTAAAAAATAGATGTGATAGGGACAAGAAGATGAGTTTGTGAACATGATATCTTCATGGGATCCCTCATCGGGCATATTCTATCTGTGATATTGGTTGCATCTCCTTAGGGTTGGTATTTCACTAAAAGAGGAAATAACAAAGGAATGAAGTAATATCATAAGAAATTTCATTTTTAGCATCATTTTTAGCTATTTCTACTAAAATATAACTAGATTTAGTCTCTAGAATAGTTTGGGGCAGGTACATGCTCTGTTTCAGAACTGAAGATATTTTAATCAACATTATTTTATGTGTGGGTAAAACAAAAAAGTAAAACAAGATCCATTTCTGTGTATCTTATTCTTGATACGTATGCATGTTTTAAAAATATTTTGTCCTCATTATGAAAGAGGACTTTCTCAGTCAGGGTCATTATTTATGGTTATAAATGATTCAATTAACATTAATGAACATTTTGCACAGTTGTTCCCAGTGAAATGTGTGTAGCCATCCTTAAGAGGATACTCAGCTCAGGAAGAAAAATGAGAAAGAATGGAGAAGTATATTCATTATAGTTGAAAGGATCATGACTTAGTCTACTAACCCAAATTATGTATACTAATCTGGTCATCCTTACACTGAGCTCATATCTTGAGGTTTAAATGCAAAGCACAGTTATCTTAAAGAAAGGTAGATATATGACCTGTGACCAGGGATCTGTAAGGCCTACACCGGTAGTCTGCAAGAAGTACAGAAAAACTCCCTATATCTAGGGCAGGCTCATTATCCATGAAACACTGCAAAATATTTGCTACTCTACCCTAAAAATATGAGTCTCCCTCTGTTTGTGAGCAGGATGCCAGTGATGTGCCTGGATGTCTTAGTATCAGTATATTCAGTAGATGTGTTACAAAAGTGATTCCCAGAAGAAATGATTGATGTCTTTTGTGCTACAGGAAGAAAATGATCCAATATTGGAGGCACAGATGATTTAAAGCCAGAATAGAAAGCTCAGTATTAGTCATAAATTTATTTTTCAATATTCAGGCCAATGTATTAGCAAACAACAAAATGTGGCTCACACACCTATGAGAACAGTTTTAATGAAGAATTTTATTCAAGCTTATTTCGTTACTGTTTTCTTGGTAGTGTGAACTGTGAATTAAGTCGAATACAAAAGGTTTTCACTGCACTGAATTACCTGTTTCACCTTGAAAAGCCACATGAAATGAAGCTCTTAAAGCCTTTTGAAAATGACCTTTTTCCTCAGCAATGATTTATCTTTCCCCTCGAAAATCCCTTTTACAAAAGGGAGTATGATTAAAGGAAGCCAAGCAGCACAAACACTCGGTGAAGATCCTGCTTATCTGGAACTCACTTGACAATGTATGTTTTGGGGGTCGGGAATGCTGCAGGTTCAAGGGATAATTCTGCCTTTCAAGCACTTCAATTTATTTCATGCCTGAGCACTGTCATTGTATGCAGACAAGATGAAACGCATCGTTGTGTAAAGAAATTGAAATGAAATCCTACTTGACCCAGCAGGATGGGGCATTATGTTTGACTCAGTAGTGATTCCTGGAATAATATCTAATTCCAGGAAGAAAATTTCTTGATATGGCCACCTGCTGTGAGTGTCTTTGTCCAGGGATCACAAGTTGTTCTGGGTGACTGGGCTCAGGACATGCCTAGAAGAAAGCGGCCAGCCTCCTGCTGGCATTTAGATCTCTTCATTTTCTGTATGCTGCCATTCAGGGGGAATGAGTGAATGAAGAGCGGGAAAAGCTGAAGTACTTCCACAGGAAGACACATGCTCCAGCAGAAATGAGAGCTAAAACCCATTTGACCCAGGTTTCTCATGCAGCTTTCTTGAGGAGAGGGGAAATCTGAAATTAAGACTCACTGGTTTTGTACCTTGACAGGCGAGTTTTAATTTTTTTTTCGGTCACACAAGCCAGTCACTGGGATGTCATTTCCCATTCAGTCCCTGTGAAGTGCTTACTTTGAAAAGGCTGCACACCACCAGATTAAATAAAATGGGAGCACTCCGTGTCTCACAAGAGGGAATCGTGCAGACGGCTTTATTACTTCTGTCAGAGAACAAAGGTTTTCCCAGCATGCAGGGGATTATTAGGCCAGCAGCAAATAAACGGAATGCGCAGTGTCAAAACTTCAAATATGACTAACAGAGACTGGTGGGGGGGGGAGAATCCATAATTGATTTCTTTGCTGCCACAGTATGAAGAATAAGATTATTCAGGTGATACCACCTAGCCAGATTCTCTGTTAGGGTAGAATCCAATTTTGATGCAAAATTCCATAGTTACCACTAATGCAATTACCACAGAAACTGATAATTACCTCCTCCTTCAGACAGTCCATCTGTATAATATCAAAATATCTTTATATACATTAGAAATAAAATTTATTCAAGATAGGGAAAAATATCAGCCTTTTTTCCCTTCACTATTACTTTAAGATATCTTACATGTTCATTAGAAGACCCAGCATTTATTTATTGAATTGACTAAATGATTCTTTCTTGTTGACACATCCTATGCAGGTAGTCTTGTCCTTTTTTTCCTCTTTTTATTTTTCCCCTTTTAATGAGTTTTTAGCAAGAAAACCCTGTCCTTATTCTCCTTCTTCTACCATTTTCTCTACACTTAAATGTTATTACATTCGCCAGTTGGAGTGGAGGTCATGGAAGTTTCAAGCATTCCTTTAGTCTGAGATGCCATATTTTCTGCACTGGCAGCTTTATACAGTGCAGCTGAGAGGATTGATTGCACAAATACTATCTATTCCATGGCACGAGTGGGTTTCTGAATATCATGAACATTGCAGAAGGTCATATCTCGTAAAAAACAGACTGTAATTGTAAGCTCTACAATAACCTGGTAAAGAACAGCAAAGTTGTGGAGGATGCTCTGATTGGCAGCATCCTGTCTTCTTTATAGAAGTAAAACCATTCCATGGTTAAAAAAACCCCAACATTTTTAATTAAAAGCCAGAGGGAGAAAAACACCCGTGCCAAGTATTTATTTTTTTCATAATCAGTTCTGCTTTATGTTACATCATTACACCAAACTGGTGAGAGTATTCCAACCTAAACAGAGTCCTGAATTTACCCTTTGATATTTCAACTGCAGACACTGCACTTAGGAACCAGGAAAAAAAAAAAAGTGATTGCTGCACTCTATTACTCGACTTCTGTGCATCTCCCTTGCCCTGTGCTACACTAGCTCATGTTTCCAGGCTTCGTACTGAAGCATGAGAAGTTAAGTACCAAAAACGTAATAAGAGAAAGGATAGGCTTAAAATAATTATTTTTTAAAATGCCAAGAACAGTTTAGAGTCATGAATGCCTTAGGCCATGAAGTAATCCTAGTGCCCATAATGAAAAGAATTTGTCAGACTAAGACATGTCAATTTACATTAAAGTAAAGGAGCCTCAATCACAGGCACAACATCCAACAGCTGGGACCAAATTCTGCTCCTGTTCAGATCAATAGAATTTTTGTCACCAACTTGAACAGCACAAGGAACCAAACCCTTCAAGCAATATTGTCAGTGCCAGTTTCCTGAACTTTATGGCATGGTTTGGCACAGGCAATGAATTGTGTATCGATTATGTGCTCCTGCAATTAATTATCAGCACAATGAGATAAGCCAGGTTACAGCCCTGAGTCAAAGCCATGCTACTAAAATATGACCAGTCATAACAAGAGGCATTTCTTGTCACGTAAGTCAAAAGTTTATATTTGACCCATCAGAATCCAGGTGACACCTTGTACATGCCACTGTGTTTTAATTTCCAGGAGCATAATTCCTTGAAATGCTGATTTGCTAACTGAAAATAAACAGCTTTGTTTTCTAAACCCACTGATACTTAACACAGCACATATTATTCTAATGTTTTCTAGCTTGTAAGATTTTACAACTAGAAAATAAACAAAGTAATTTTAACAGTGTTAACCTGCCTGTTAAACAATGTCTATATATTATCATAGAATCTAGAGCACTAATCAAACTATTGACATTTCTATTTTTAGTACAAGCTTATGTCAAGACAGCCCATCTATCCTTACACTCTTTGGTATCTAATATGACAATTCATATAAACTGAGAACATTTCAGTGGAAGGAAAATATGGTACAATCTTTTCTGTAGCTGTATTTTTGTTACAATTTCATGCACCCATTTTTTTCTCTGCCTAGGCTTGGACAGTGTCCTACTGTCAAAGGAATTTAACTACAAAAAGTAGTTTTTGAGAAGAGTTGGGAATATATTTTAGTTCCATTCAGGTCTACTACTACATGCATTTAGCTACCTTGAAGTAACTGATAATAGTAAAGAAGACAGAAAAAATTGCAAGTCTCTTATCAAGTTTGGAATTTTCTATTGGATAGAAGATTTGAAAAGCAGAGCCTGACATGAGAGAAATGATATAAAAATAGGACATCAGTTCATATCTAGTCAAGTGGATGAGAATGAGTAACCTATCCATGAACAAGAAAATGGAGGGAAGTCTGGAGATGAGTTGCAATTTCCTGAATAATTTTTTCTGCATGAACATGCAGGTAGGGAGAGCTTGCTCCTTCACTGCCAGCAAAGATAACAGACAATATCTAAGCAAGAGCCAGAAACAGAAAACAAAAAGGAGGAGGAAGGAGCTGGAGTGGGAATTCTATTTCTTATGGAAGCAAACAGTATGAAAGACCTGATATTGTAGAATGAGACTCTTCCTCTGTCATGGTTTGACACTGGCCCAATGCCAGGCACCCATGAGAGTCACTTGCTCACCCTCCCCTACCACAGCTGGGCAAAAGGAGGGAAAAGAGGAAAAAAGGGTTAAAGGAGACTTCATGGGTGAGATAAGGAGAACAGGAGAAATATTTCAAGGGCAAAACAGGCTCAACCTTGATTACGAAGTGAAATTTATTACTAACAGAATCAGAGAAGGATAATGAGAAGTAACGTAAGACCTTCGAACACATTTTCCCCCACCCCCTCCAAGCCCTCCTTCCTTCCCATCAACAGCACAGGGAAGCAGGGCAGGGGGGTTTTGGTCAGTCTATCACCAAGATTTTCTTCCACTGCTCCGGGAGAAGAGTCCTTCCCT
>VXBT01012725.1:279907-331175 GCA_013400235.1 Oriolus oriolus | reverse complement strand
CCTGGAGCACCTCCTCCCCCTCCTTCTCCACTCACCTTGGTGTCACCATGTTGTTTTCCCTCACATATCCTCACCTCCTCCTCTTCTCTGACAAGAAGCAAAAACCCCTGACTTTGTTTTGATTTTCTTCTTAATGATGTCATCACAGAGGTGTTACCAGCCTCTCTCATTGGCCCAGTTCTGGCCAGCAGCATGTCCATCTTCAGAGCCATCAGCCATTGGCTCTGCCGGACATGGTGAGGAGCTTCCAACAGCGGCTCACAGGAGCCATCTTTGCAGCCCCCCTGCTACCCAAAACCAGGCTGTGCCAACCCAACACAACCTCCCACAAACATGGACTAAAGCTTTGCTGTGGACCCTTCAGTAAATTATTTTCCAATATAAAGTTCTAATAATAATGAGGAAGAGGAAGGATATTTATCAGACCCACACTGTTGGCACAGAGTGATAGAGAATTCTTTTTCCTGTAAGAGCAGATTGAAGACCTCATACCCCTTAAGCAATAATGGTGCCTGAATTTAAAAGACTCAGAAATCTGATTCACCTAAGCATTCAAAATTCAAGCATGAATCCAATTGGAGAGTTCAAAATTCCCTTGCAGGAAAATGTTCTACCTGTTGTTAAAACCCGGTCTCCAGAGAGCTTGGGAACCCAGTTGTCCTTGGATGTTCACTAGCACTTATTGCCACTTTATATGATCAGTAAACTAGTTTCTGGGGAGTGTGGGGGGAAAGGATTATGCCTTTAATTTTGGCTGTACATCTCTATGTATATTTTTGGCACTATAAGAAGATAATTAATAAATACATCCTAGATCTTCCCAGGTGATTCAAATGCTTCAAATTACAGAGTGTGACTCAGAAACCCCAGAGTGTTTCAGATTTGAATGATTCTAGGGCTTCAGAGATATACCATGTGCTTTGAAGCAAGATTAAAAAAGAAATGCTTAAAGCACCAGGAAATTTGAAAGTCATTGCTGCAAAACCCAACAGAAATGCTCACAGACCTGCTTCAGTGTGAGTGATGTCAGGTACAGAGGTGCAGGTGGCAAGGAAAAGAGATCCTGTCAGTTCTGAGTACAGCTGAACAACTCCTACAATAATAATCTCAGCTGTGAAAGGAAGATGAACCCAGGGGACTTTTCCTTACAGCTTTGCTGAATGTTGCTGCTGCTATTCCCCATTTCCAGCTCAGTTGTGAGGCTGAGCGCATATTCAAAAGATGCAAAAACACGTGCACACAAGAGAAACACGTCAGGCCAGTACACAGATCATCACAAGGAGGACAAGGGCTTTACTGAGAGCCACAGTAAACTAACAGCAATCACATAAATGTGAACAGCATAGATGGGCCTATGCTCTAGCTCGTGTCTGATTGATCAGGATTGAAGTTTGCAGGTTGGTACATTCATACACCCTCGCTCTAGGGATTTACAGGCATGAGTCCCTCAGGCCCCAGACCAGGCCTTAAGGCAACATCCACAAGTCATGTCCAGACCCTCAGCCTTTTTTTATCCAGTGTCCAGCTCTGATCTTGAGCCTTTCCTAGTTCTGATTTCCTTCTTTTCCAACTCACCAGCTAGTTCAGTTTAAACTGCATTACCCAAAATACACACAGACTGTATCACACAGGAAATAGAGTTTAGCAAGAGGATAGGACAGAGTGCAATGATTAGATGAACGTCTTGACTAGAGAATTACATTGAAAAAGAGTTTTCATGTGACTGACAGATTTTGTCCTCCCTCCTCCCCATTTTCTTGCACTTGCTTCTTCATAGCACAGCTTTAACTCCCCTTTTTTTCCACATGTGAAAAAAAATTCTTAATACATTTAAGGAGTTTTGTATATCTCCAAAATCCCCTTAAAACACCCTATTATGAGTTAATTTTATCATGAGATCTAGGATAATTTTGCTTTTCCTTCTTGTAACCACTTTGTTCTGACTGAACATCTCTGAGTTTGTGCTTGAGTGGTTCCTTCCACAGCCCAAAAAATTCACTGGCTCAAGTGACTTAGAATTTCTCCCCTTTGGTATTGTCTCCTTCCTCTTCTGCTTTTCATGAGCTAAATGTAAGTTTTTGTACAAAAGAGAGAAAAAACTCTTCCATGTAGGTAGAACCACCCCAAGGGAACTGACTAGCTGGACTAAATTTGGCCTGTCCGTCAAATTTCCTTTTTGTTAAGATAAAAATCTCTCCCATGGACGTCCAATCTACCCACAGCTTTTACTTTTGGTTTTGATAAACAGGCTGTCATGCCCTCATCCTCAACAAAATAGGACAAAACCCAAGTCCTATGTTGCCTTCTTTCATATTGTCAGGTATTCTATACAACAGTACCAAAACTCAGTACTGCAATCCAATCCCAAAATAATTGTTTTCTCTAAGGTACACTCTTTTTCTCTCTTACCTGTTTGGTAGAAGTTGGTTTCATATCTTTGATCTGCCTTTATATTCCAGTTAAAACTAGTTTGATTTATCTGATGGCATGACTCAAAGACCTGCCCAAAAGAAATCTGGATCAAAATTATAACATTTAATTTTTAAATGGCTGGAGTAAATAACCCTGCATCAAAATGTAGCATCTTAGCACTGCACAAAGTTTTCTTTCACACATCATTTCCACTGAGGGACTATTTTTCATCATATCCACTTCATGAAAACTTCCCTGAATTTGCAAAGGAAATGGGCAGAAACTGTTATCAGTTTTAATTTTTGATGGGATTTACGCACTTTTAGTACCAGAAGGTTATGGCAGGAGGGCACTGGAAACTTGCTGTTTATAATTATCACCTGTCTCATGTCCATCATTAGGTGCTCACAGCTACTGATGACATGTGCAGGTAATGTACATCAAAAAGATAGCAAATGCAGCCTGAAAAGGAATGGAGTGAGTGTTTTTTTAAGATGACTGTTCAGAAGGATTGCAATGAGGAGTGGTCCTTGAGAGTTCACTATTCAAAGACCTACAATAATTTTCATTATTATCCTTAAAGTCTGAAATGTCCAGTGTTTAAATTTTCCTGTTGTCTCTTTTCCTAAAGTGTATTAAAAATTAAATTCCTTATCACAGTTTGATTATTCTTAAAATCTGTGGATGCAATAAAACATGCAACAATATTTTTATTTACCAGCACCAGGATTGATATGCTTCCTTGTATTTTTCATTATCTGAGTTAATTTCTTTTTTTTGAATTGCCTGGAAGAGCTTAAAGTTCCAAAGTCACACAATTCATGGTATATTCGAGGCAATTCAATTCCAGAGTGAGTGTTTACAGACTCAGTGTATCTAAAAGCATTTTTCTTAAAGCATATTTTCAATTTCTAAACAAAACGTCGCATCTTTACTTGGATGTATAAATCAAGATTGTGCTACAATACCCATATACATGTGAATATATCCATATTTGATTCCTAGATGATGTTCTTGCAAAAGACAAGAACACTTCATGTTGCTTGGGTTGATATTATAATCAGGTTTTAAAAATGCTTTTACTGAAGATAGAGCTTATAATTAAAACATTTTTACCACTGCCTGAATCATGTCCATATAGCATTGGCTGAGGAGGTGGAACGGGAAAAAATATCCTCAGTCCATGAGAAAAGTAAAAAGGTTGCACAGCATTGTGCTTAGAACTGAGAGTGAGATCATTGCTGTGCCTAAACCTGTAAGAAACCGGGGTATTACAGGTGTAATTTTACATATTAAGCATATTAAGTAGCCTTCACATTTGACAAAGAATGTGCGTGCATGCAAATTTTGAGAGGGGTTCTTTAGGAGTTACAGTTTAAAAGTCTCAGTAGGTGTTTGTTCTCATGATGATGATTAGATTTTAATTAGCACAAGAGCAGTCAAAATCCCAAAGCCACAATTACTTACCAGCTTGGACACTGGATGCTATTCATATCAGCACAACGTAACTGGAGAACTGAATTCATGTTGAAACTAAAACTGGTATTTTCAAAACCAGTAAGTGATCACCCTTATTTCTAGCACTCCCAGAGGATCTAGATATCCTTTGCAAAATGTTGTCAGGCACAGAAACCTCCAAACCACAACAATCAACTCAAATTTCTTTGCATGTGCTGCTGGCTTTGTGTTAACTTCTAAAGAGCTCACTGCTTACCCCTGTAAACTGCAGCCTATATAGCACAGCTGCCGTCTACAAAGCTTAGACCCTACAATACAAAGACTAAGTGTATTTTTGATTATAGCATGCATGCAACATTCTATTTCAGCAGATGTTTGCCTATTTTTTGCAAAATTCCTCCAACAGTTTATGGATGTTTTTTAATCATGTAGGTAGGTAGACAGACACTGAAAAGATCATAGGCTAACTTAGGCTTGATTTATGGCCACTTAGTTCAGTCCTCAGCCCAAAGCGATGAATGTGTTGCTTAGGACCAAACCCTTTCAAAATGTCTAAGGATAGAAATTCCATAACTTCTCTGGTGAATCTAATTTAGAGATTAAATACATTTGTAACTATTAGTACTACATTTAACCCCAACCAGCAACCAAGTACCACACAGCCACTCTCTCACTCCTCCACCACCAGAATCGGGAAGAGTCGGAAGAGTATAAGCTAGAAAACCCATGGGCTCCAATAAAGGCAGGTTAACAGGTAAAGCAAAAGCTGCATACTCAAGAAAAGAAAAACAAGGAATTAATTCACCACTTCCTATGGATGGGCACTTTTCAGCCATCTCCAGGAAAGCAAGGCTCCATCACAAGTAATGGTGACTTGGGAAGATAAACTCCATAACTCCAAATGTCCACTCTCTCTTTTTAGGTGCTGGAAAGACACGGGCACTCCTAGCATATAACTCACCATACAGCAGAAATTATTTAGGCTAGAAAACATATAAAAATGTAATTTTCTGATGAAAATCAAGGTAAAATGAATTTAAAAGAATACATTCCTAAGATTAGTTTTGATTACCACATGAATATCAACATTGTTAGTTTAATGGAAATTATCAGAATATACAGACAGTGACAACATGTACACAAGATGTCACTTCCACATGTCTTGTGATATTTTTAGAAACAACTAATTGCATCAGTGTTTCTGGAGGCCCAACTTTTGCTTATCTGAAAAGAACTGGATTGGGATATAAAAGCATGCTTTAAACATTTTAAAATAAGATATAACCTAATTATTTTCAAGGATGGTTGCGTTCTATGTCATATAAATATTTTTTAGTGTTTCATCATCAGCTAAAAGAAGCTATGGTTTCAGCAGTAATGGTCTCAGGTATAAGCCTGAAGCACGTGGCTAGTTCTCGTTCAAAAGAGAAAAATACCTCTTTGATGGATCAATGAGTTATGATCTCTATAGCAGCTTGTTGGAGGGTCTTTGGATCTCCTAGTATCCTACTATCCCATTTCATTTTAACTTATCAGAATTACAGCTGCTAACATATTATGGATGGTTTATAATAACTGTCTGAAGTGTATATTTATATATATCTGTATATGCATGTACAAATATACATATATATATGTGTGTGTGTGTGTGGTGAATTTATCAAATGCTAACTAATAATCCAAAATAAGATAACAATTAGTGGGATGATAAGAGTCACCTTTGGTAGACTTAGAGGTGAGAATTCTTTTTTGACACATGATGTGGTTTGGGTTTTTTCTGTTTGATAGATAACAAGAGCTTTTAAAATTAAAATTTATACAGTATTATGTATGTGTGTGCATAACAGTTTAATTATCAAAATATTTTGGTTAAGAAGAAGGAAGCATTTATAAATTAAGTGCAATGCAGAATTCAGAATAAAACTATAAGACTCGAAGAGGTTATTCAATAATGATACAATTAGAATTTTGGTATATTATATGCTGAACTAAAACTGATTTTTAAATACAAATTAGGGGTTTTTTAATGTTTTTCTGTGAAGAGGATGGCAGAAAAGGATCTTGTCTGAATATGAGTGTAGATGAGAAAAAAACTTCTGCGTGTCAGGCAAGAAACTAAACAGGAGAGGAACACATGAAAATTACTACTACCCATGCCAAAAGCCAAACAGAAGTGCCACAGCAGAAGTTAAGGAACCTCATGCAGTGTAAGAGAGGAATTAAAGCTTCCCTGCAGCAAATGCTGGAATATTATCTGCAGAGCAGACTATCTTTCCAGCAGAATATTAACTAATTGCCTCTGACAGAAAATTCACTAGGATAGATGCAGCAAACAAGGCTTGCAGAGTTCTAACATTTTCTAGGGACAAAAGACAGCTAAGTTTTGAAAAAATAGGCTTGAAGCATTTCTCATTACTGCTTAAATGATATGGAAGGGCCTTTTTCAACTTGAAAATCCCTAAAATGTTTCCAAAGTGAACTTATACCTTTCTAGAAGTTTTACAGTTGAGAGTTAGATATATGAGTGTGTAGATAGATGTGCATGGTATATTAGCATCTGTTAAAAGTCAAATACACAGCCACTCACTGATTCCTCCTCCTCTGCAGAACAGGAGCATATAAGAGGATGAAAAAGCTGGTGTGCTCTGAGTCAGGGATGTTGCTTATCTACTGCTGTTGTAGATGTAACAGACTTGATGTGAGGAAAATAATTTGTTGCAAATTAAAAGTGATCTGTGTTGTTTGGAACAGACAGGCAAACATCAAAATGCCTGTCATCTCCCTTCTCCATGCTTGAATCCTTCACTGCAGACACCTCTACCTGCTCCTCTACATAATGCAAGAGAGTGGGGCTTTATGGCCAGTACACAGCAGTTCCTTTTTGCTGTTCCTTCCTTCTTACTCTTTCACCCTGCTCCAGCATGGGTCCTCCACGTTCTGCAGGCAATATTTTTTCCACCACGGAACCACGGAACATGGCCTCTTCCTCCTTCATCTCTGACTTAGGTGTTCCCTTTGATGTTTGTCTGATTTTTTATTAGTTGTTTTTTGTTTGTTTGTTTTGATTTTGGGCAGATTGGGGTTTTTTTTCTATTTTGTTGCTGATGAGACTTTTTTTCCTCTCCACCTCTGCCTTTCTGGAATTTTTTGCCTTTCTTAAATATATTTTGCCAGGGCTGTTACACATTTTGCTGATGGGCTCAGTCGTGGCCAGCAGGGCAGAACCAGCTCTGTCTAGCACAGAGTAGCGCAACCTCCTTGCAGAGGCCGCTCACACAGACCACCACCGCCACCAAAACTTGCCACCTTGGCAAAATACATACAGTCCGTATGAACTTGCTTTTCATCATCTTTGATAAATTCCTTAAAAAGTAGTTCATGGATCATTAAAAGTCTTTTCTCTTCAGACAAACAATGACTCCTCAGATAATTGCATTCTTCCTTTTCACCTACCTTAGCAAATTGTTATTTTAGTTTAATAACCTGTATGAATACATATTTACATTGGTCAAGCCTAGTGAGGCCTTATGTGGAGGCATCTGATTCACCTTCAGCTAACACCAACTCAGAGTGAAGAGCTCTAAACCATACTGACCCAAGATGATACATTCACATAGATCAGTGCCACACTGGTTGAAAATACAATTGGGTTACCCACCTTAATCTTTTCACCTAACCACATTAACCCAACCTTATCACCATGTATAGTGATAAAATTATAAAATGCTTTAAATTCCTTTTTTTTTTCATTTTGCTGTCTTGGGAGTAGTGGTGTGCCAGTACAACATAATGTTTTCTTTACTTGAGTGCAACCTTGAACCTTACTTAGTGGTGTGCACGATTTAGTTGAAGATATCCCTGCCCGTGGCGGGGTGGTTGGGACTAGATGATCCTTCAGATTCCCTTCCACACCAAATTATTCTATGATTCTATGTTCTTCTAAACCATACCTGAGTTGCTGTAGGAACCCACAAATAAGACTTACTGCTTACACTGCCTGGTAGCTCAAGCATTTTGCCTTTACAGTAAGAAGCACTTCAGTCAGTATTAAACATAGCACAGTATGGTGCAGTTCTGCTTATTACAATAGAGGCTACATAGCTGATAATGTGTCCAAATTAGGCACATAGATAAACAGTCATTATCTGCTAGATGTTTGCTTTATATTTTTAGGTGGGAAATAACAGTTAGAAAGTGGTACAGTCTGATGATTAACATGACAATGTCCAAAAGGTTCAACCCTACCTAGTAAAAAACACCTCTCATTCTTCACAGTACTGACACCTTTGAAACCAGCTTTAGTAAAAGTGAGAGGAAGCTGACGGCACATTTCTTTTCTGTGGGGGCTTTTGGAATCAATCCCCACCTGTACTGAACTAGGCCAAATCTATAGACATTGAGGACATATTGCACATGTCATTTTCCCAAATGCATTTAAAATTAGGTTAACAAGGGGGAAGGGAGCCTTGAATATTCAAATAGTGAGGCTCACTGTTGATAGATTGTGTTAAACCCTACTGTTTCACTTGTCATATTAAGATTTATTTTTTAATAGATAAGAACACTAACAAGACTCAGACAACACTTTAAAGCATTTAGATAAAACAGAATGAATAAATTAAATACCTCAAGATATGTCTTCAAACTTTCAGTGACTTGATACAGAAGGATATTACCAGAAAGCAAATTGTAACAAATGGAGACTTTTAGAAATAGTGAGGAGAGGAAAGAACACCAAAACCAAACACAAGAAAACTTGAGATAATACTTATATCTCCAGCCTAAGAGTCATAGACAGGAAAAGCTTTATAGTTTTCCAAGCAATTGACAATGAAGTCCCCCTGTTGTCTCTTTAGTGAAATAGAGTCTCTGTTTTTGCAGCAGAAGTGTGTTTCATGCACTTAAAAGACTGCTTGGTGGTTGACTTCAAATGTTATGACTTGTCACTTACGGCTTTTGGTAGAATATACTCCATAAATGAATCAGTGGAGTACAGTGATCCCTAGAAGCGTTAAATAGATTACAAGTATCTGGAGGTGGGTCTAGTATAGTCTACATCTTTGTGCACAGACTTGGGGCAATATTGTGTAGGGAAATACAGAATAAGGAAGGATGATTCCAGCTGAGCTTTGCACAGCTGACATCTATGAGATTTTGGATTTAGACAGGAAGTTTGGCACAGTTGTAGATGCATATGTAAAACATGTAAAATTTAATCAACTGATGTAAAATCCAATAAAAACAACAAAAATTCAGTCAGACTTCTGAAAGGCCTTAGAAATCCTTTATACCGCAATCAATTTGTCACTGCTTGTATGGCCCTAAGCATCAGATAAACTGCTATTTTTTCGCTTAAAAAAATAACTCTGGTTATTAGGACCATGATTTCTGCTATACATCAAATTTATTTCTCATGTGTTGCAAGTGTATAAAAATTGATGACGAAGTTATAAAATCCCACTTTCCAGACAATGGCCATTGGTTTTCTTACTGTGGAACTGACGGGTCTCTTGCCTAAGACTGGTCCAACAGCTACATTATGAAAGACACATGAAATGCCATGGGGAAAACACAGTTCCCCCCCTTTCTCATTCTCCCCACTGTGGAGCTGGCACTTCTCACTACAGGGGTTGTCTTTATGGCATGGCTACTAACCACAAGGATGCAGAAGTTCATCATCAAGACAGATTTCCTGCCAAGCAAGAGAGCAGTGGATGTACCCAGCACACCAGAAAATAATATGTGACCATGGAGTTTATAAAGAGAGAAATTTAACATAAATCTGACCCAAGGCACCATAGCAAAATTTGACTAGGCATTCAGATCCAAACTGTGCAAATAACATCTCTTGGGAGTCACAGGTGTGGAAATTGCATGTCATTTCTGCACTGTGGGAAGTAATTGGATTATTACAGTACAGCACTGTGCATATCAACTGTTATTTGTTTTATTCTTTTATTCAAACTTAGGCTGGTGTATTGGAAGATCTGCAGTTTGGCAGAGGGAATTCAATGAGAACTATTTTCCTTATCACATTATTTGAGTCATTGTAAAATTAGTGCAAGAGAATCATACTTTACAGAAATTCTCTCAAACAGATGAGATTTTTTTGACAGCAATTTAGTTTCAATTTATTTTTATTATTTGTATTTATTTGCTATTGATACAAGTAATCACATAACTAAGGCCTTACATGCCAGCCCACACCATTCTGTTAGTTATACAGTTATTGCCATTATCAATCTGGTAGTATACTTCAAATTTTACAAGAGACATTAAGTGAAATTATCCATAACAATTTCTTATATTACTTGTGTATATATATATATATACATACATACATACATATAAGGAGCTGGTTATAACCAGCAAAGAAAGCAAAAGAAAAAGGTAGAAAATGTTTCAGGTTGCCTAAGAAATTTAGTTGTGCACACTGGTTTGAGGAATGAATAGAAAGTTTATTTGCTTGATTTGTTGGTATGAATATATCAATTCTTAAATGAAAAGAAAATGGCTAAATTTTCGTCTAAATAGGTGTATCATAAAAACAGAATATGGGGAAGAAACTATAATAAAAAGTCAGGTTTCACCCATTCTATATGAGTGCTGTACCAACTTGCCATATGCTGCTTTTTGCCTAATGAGTATTCAGAGAAGTGAGACAGTGTAGACAGATACAATAAATGTACTGCCACATTGCACATATACTTTATTTGGAACATTCTTCTGGAGAAAGGAAAGAAAAAGAGAAAAAGGAAATGTGACTTCTTATGTCCATTAGGCAGAGAAGAGAATGTATCTCAACCCATCTCCTCTGCCTCCCTAGGACATATTCTAATCACTGAACTTTTCATTATAGATATGTATATCCTTTAGTTAGAAAAGATGAACAGAGGAATGCCTAGCAGGGAATATGAGTGAGAGAGAACATTTAGCTGCTTATACCTTTAAAGAGGCATTCCCTGAAGCAGATATTTCTTGGTTTAGAGAATTTAGCTGAGAGAAACCAAGCAAACAAACATTAAAGAAACTGAGCATCTACAGAAAATATGTGGTACCAAAGCTGATGGGTTGCCTGAGCAACCTTAACTGGATGATAATGTCTTTTGAAGATTTACACTTTTCAGTCCCTGCGTGACTCATTTGATAGAAAACTAAGCAAACCCATATGAGATCAAGGAATGATCAGGGCTTCATATCATTGCTCCTCTGACCAGCCTCAGAGCCAGTGCTGGCCTGGGTCAGAGCAGAAGCATGCCTGAAATATTTTTGCAGAAGTACTCTGTAGCATTAAGGTAAAGGGTTGAATGAGTAGCCTTTCCAGATGGTGTCTAATGTTGACCCCCAGGTATCTTCTTGTGAATTGTAGCTGCTCTTCTTCAGTTTCAGAATCTTGTAGGGCAGAGGTGCAGGGTTAGGGCTTCTGAAAGAGTGTTTCCTCTGAAGACACTAAAGACATTTCTTCTAGTGTTGCAAAGTGTGAAGGCTGCTGTGCCCCTTTGTGGCTGCTAATGACAAATCTGAAATGAAGCTTGTAACTCTAATGAGTTTTTAATTTAAAAAGCAAACAAAAAACCAAACCAAAAAAACCCATAAATCTTAAGCCAAAACTAAAAACCACAGTTTAAAGTATTAGAGTTTGGAGCTATTAAGGGAGGACAGGTTTTTTTCATGACTTTATCAGCTCACTAAGATAACCTCCTAAAAACTATTTATCAGAAAGTACCAAGGGGTGTCAGAATTCCTGAGATGGCAATCACCATACAGAGAATAAAGCTTCCTCAATACACTACTTTAATTTACTACTTTACAATAGTAAAATTTACAAAATTTACTACTTTACAATAGTAAAAAAATCTTCATAGTTTAGTCAAGTTATTTTATATTCCATCTGGAAGGTAGTCAGCAGTGAAACTGTCACTAAGTCTTGTATTACCCTACACCTGCTACTATATGTTACACATTAAAAAGGCAGAAACAAGCTACTCTAGGGTTTGTAATGCTATCCAGAGTTAATTTTAAGTGCCAAGAAATTTCTCATGGGAACCAGACAAATCAAGGTAATAATGATAATCAGGGAAAGTATAGGAAAAATAAAAACTGAGTTCAGAGGACATTTGAACAACACATAACTGATGACTTGTGCTTAGTAATGGCAGAGCAAGCTCCTATCCAGTTCCTATTGGCTCTGATGGGTGCTTAAAGTGATGACTAAAATTCCTTTTACAATGAAAAAAGAACATCAGTCTCTAAAATAGCACATAAATAAAATTTAGATTCCTGGATGGTAGGTCACAGTACTAAGCCCACCAGAAGAGCAGCTGTCTAGTCCTTGCTAATATAAATCTTCATAAGTGACAGGGTTTCTCATTTGTAGATCTCAGTTATGACAGAGCTGAGCAATGGACCATCTCTCTGCATCCAGATACCCAGACAGTCTTCTCTCCTTGTTATCCAAGAGGTTTGATGCTTTGAATGCTCACTAAAGTGATTAAGTGACGAATCTCAAAACAGAACTTAGTGATGAACAACTTTGTTAAAAAAAAAAAAAAAAAAAAAAAAAAAAAAAAACAACTAAAGTAACATGTCCAGTCTAGAGAAAATCTAGCCTAGAGAAAATCTTCCTTCTGATCAAGGGGGTAAGAAGTTTTCTAAATGCTGGGAAAGGGGATATTTTGAAAGGGTTATTTGTAATTCTTCTTTGTAAAACTGTATCCCTGAACAGAAATGAACTCTATGGTGAGAGAATGGAGGGAGGAAGCACGAATCTTTTCACACAGAATGATGGACATTGGTCTTTATTATCTTATTGCCACTTCTGTATTTTTATCTATTCTCTGCATTTTGGTCTAAAAAATATTGAATTCTCTTTCAAAAAGCCCTTAAACATAAGTATCTGCGTGTCCTGGGCTAGCTTCCATTCCACTCTCCTTATGCCACTTTCTGGTAAGAACAGAGATACGGATTTGAATTTATTCATATGGAAAAAAGAGATGGATTACCATTCTTGAAATTACTGTCTTGTTGACTGGCCAAATGTATAAAGAAAATTGGCATTGTGGTGCCATTTTGAGATCCTGACAGACCAAAACGATGTTGAAAAGACCCACTAGCATCAAAGACTTCATTGCTAGTTTCCTAAGAGTTAAAATAAAAAAAAAATTAAATTCAATATTAAATCCAGTTCCAAAATGGATGAAAATGAAAGGTTTGAAAATCAAGTTCACAAAATGTGACAGAGGAATCTTTCTTTGAATCTTAGAGAGCTAAATACAATTCAATGTTATCAAATGCAACCGAATTTTAAATAACAAGAAAATAACTATAAGAATGTGGCAAATCAAGATTTCTACCTAACCAAGCTTCCAATTTACTGCTTAGCTAAGTAGGGCAATGAAGTAACCACACCTTACACCTGAAGCTATTCTACTTCCAGTTTTCTACAATGCCACTGGCATTAATCAGTTGCATGGTTAAAATCACTAGGGAAAACAAATTAAACAGTACTTTAAACTGAAGCTAAATGTATAATTTATGCATTACACATCTCTTGCTATAGCTTTTACACACAGGTTTATCTGAGGCTGCATTTCAGTGAAAATTGATACCATTTTTATGGGTATGTAAAACCATTATCAGTTTTAAAAATATTTTCATAGCAGTGATACAATATCATTAGGCTATACTTTTTCTTAGCTATCTAGTATTGTTGGTGGTCCAGAGACCTGATCTCAATTTGAGTCTTTCTAGGTTTGAAGACATTTTTCTGTGATTGCCTTATTATTTGTTTAGCCCACTGGCATGAATATTCAGGATTTTCCAGTGCTAGAAATGTATGTACCAACAGAGAAAGCTTGCTCTTATTACTGAAAGTCAAGAAATAAGGATGCTTATTCTCTGAAGACTAGCAAGGGTTTTAATTAAATTCTCCCTTAAAAAAGCAAAACCCCCTCAAACTAAATTACTATGGTGCAAAAGGTAATCACAGTGTTGTGGTTCTGTGTTCTCCACATATACATCAACAGTAATGATGCAAGATCTTTAGATGTGCATTAATCATAACAGTGCAGTCTGAGCAACTGAAGGTGGTCTTCAGCAGCCAAGGAATGAGTAATGCCATGAACTGGCATCCTTACATGGGTAATCTAGAAAATATAAGAAACCTGATTTGAGGAGGACTGCAATTAAAATTCCCCCCAGTGAGGAGGAAAGAGGATGGTTGTCTGTGTCACAGCTGAGCACGAATGGTGGCTTCACTTTTTAGACACTGCCATTAACTTCTGCTTAGAAGTAAGAATCCATCAGTAGTTATTATAAATCAAATGCTGCCAGAAACACGTGCCAAAAACACTGTTTCTGTTGCACCTCAAATAAATTAATTTTCTGATATGTTTCCTATCATTAATCAAATATGATGCCTCTGGATATGTGCAGTATCCACGAGGTTTTCAAATATAGAACAGCTGACTTCCTCCTCTGTCATTTCTTTCTCCTGAAGGAAAGCCTGGAATTATACAGACAACCAAATACACTTCAATAGCACACTTTTGATGTCCATAGGAGGAGTGTAACTGAACAAAAGTCCTCTTGATGGTTATTTGGTCTCCTCAAGCTGTGTCTATTCTAGGGACATGATTTTTTGGCCATTCCTTGCCACTGCCAGCTGACAGACTCTTTTCAAAGCAGGTGAGAGAGAACAGATAAAATAAATTCTGAGACTGTTGAATGGATTTAGCGCAAAATTTTGACTGTTCACTCTGTTTAGTGAGCTCTGTTGTGTTGTGCCTTAAAAACATTAGGAATTTGGAGGAAAGAAAGTGAAATGGAAAAGACTACCAACCTGCTTAATGATCAGCTTAGGTTCTGCCGATTCAGAACATGATTCTCCCTCTTCACATTGTGACAGTTTTTTCCCATTGCTGATGTGGTATAGAATAAAACACCTGAATCAGAGAAGAGAGAGCAGGATCATTCACTTTCCTAATGAAACAAGTTTTCTATAGCAGAAATCATGTGGTTTTTGAACGGCTCAGTATTCTAGAGAGAAGCTGACTTGGCAATAGACCAAATACTCTGTGTTTAAGGTGATGCCATGATGATTTTTGCTTTTTATATCCCTTTTATATACCCTGTTATATAGCTTTTATCTATTCTTAGTACTTTTAGCCCACATACTTATAATTCCTTAAGTTTGATAACTTAGCTTAGACCCAATATTCTGTTAAACCAGGAGATCAAGCATCCTGGAAGTCTCACAGTTAGGAGTCAGAAAGCCCCAGACACCAAGGTCCTCTCCAGAACACATTCTATAAACAAAGATAGGACCATCCAGGGGGAAGGTTCCTCAGACAAGGGGTCCACTCGAGCCTCTCACTGAGGAATCTTTGATAGATATGCTGATTTGCAAGGCGTATATTTGTATATGCAATTTGTTGTGTGTGGGTGCATTTTTGGGGTGCATTTCGATGTGCATTTTGGGGCACCTAAGGATCCTTAAATAAATACTGGGGTAAAAACCCTTTTTTCCCCCTTAACCATATTTGGCTCTGATTTTAAGACCAGAGAAAGGCACCAAAGGTTAGTCATAACGGAAATGGCACATAAATCTTAGATGGTCAGGGGGGTTCTTATGTTTGCCTTCATTGTGGATTATTATTTGCTGTTGTAACTGAACAACATCTTTGTATAACACTAGAAGTATGGTGGGTGTTGCTGTCCTAAACTGCAATCTGCAATGTAGTTAAATCATATGACAGAAGAAATGCCACAGAAATTTCATGCTTCTGCAATGTGTGGAGCAGCAGCCTGAAGTCTGAACCATGCAAGAGTTTCTGTATAGCTGTCTCACTGCGACCTGCCTTATGCTGGTGTCTGACTGAGTATGAAGAAATCTTAATGCTAATAAACATTTTTTTCTTTGCTTTTTATTCACGGTTGAATTCTACTGTTTTCTCTAGGGCACAAGAAACCTTTTTCTTTTCCCAGAACACAGGAATAGATAAAATATTAATTCAGCGCCTGACTTCCCTGCTCAACTGAAGTGCATATCAGCTCACTGCAGTTAGAAAGGTATGTAGTCCAGCAGCTTGAAACAGCAGTGCTTTCCCAGGGACCCTCAAGAACAGAGTGTGCTTTTCAATGTCCATTAAAAGGTGAGTCCTCAGATCTATGCTTCATTTCACTTTTATTCCTCAAATCTGGAAACACAGTTCTGTAATTACGCTTTTCACTTGAATAAGAAGACCTTCAGATATTTGAATGAGCTAAATAATAAAATTTCTATATTTTGCATTACCTCTGAACACTAAATACTGATAGCTCTAATTTTCATGTGACAAGCCCTAACAATTATTAATAATTATAATAACTAATAATTCTTATAATAATATTAATAATGATAAAAATTCAAAATGCTTACAAGTCTACCTCTAAAAGTAGGCCACAGGTTCAGTGCCCCCTATATTCCTTGAAGAGAGATACACTGGACATTCATTTTCAGATCTTTACAACAATCCATTTTTGTCTCTCCTTAAACTTCAAGAAATAAGGAACAATGGTAGATAACTCTCTTCCCACCTATCACACTGACTGAAATAAAGTCTATTGTGATCTTGTCTTTCCTTCAAATCAGGGAGAATAATACAACTCATTTCTTTTCTTTTTTTTTTTTTCACTGCAATCAATCCATCTTTGAGAAAATGTTCTGAATTGTAATTGTCATTTGCAACTTACTCTTTGCATAGATAATGACCAGCATTTGTGAATCTTTTCTGTCCTGGGGGCAATACATCCAAATCTTACAGTCGCTAAATACTTAAATTAAACCTTCAGAAAGTAAAAGAAAGGGGGAGCTCAAGGAGTAATTTGTACAGGAAATTGGCAATGGCTTTTTATCTCCTCATTGGCTAATGTCAGGCCTGCAGTTAAGTCTCAGTGATTCCCAGGAAGGAGCACATGCTCTCCAGCCTTGCTGCTAATCTGCTGGTTTATGCATCTGCATGCAAGCTCATGAGCTGTACTTACCCATGCAGTATAAGTCAGCTATTCCTCTCAATATATTCCATTTGGGTAGAAACTTCATTATCCAGTGAAGATGCTGAATTGCTTATCACAGGAGAATGCAGTTTGGTGTTTAGATCTCAGGTGATCTGATAGAGATTGAAGGTTATAAAGTGTGAGTAACACAAAAATGATCTGGGTGTCATTAGGAAACACTGAACAAAGAAACACTATTCTACTGTCATAGTTCTCAGAGGGTAACGGAACATTTAGCTAAATTAAAGCACTTGTTCCTTGCCCTTGACAATTCAGAACTTTTGCCCTGCCACCAGTTGGTCACCAGCTGATGTCCTGGTACATAAAGATGGATTTTATTTTTTTTGTGAAATTTTAAGTTTTACAAAAGGTAGTCTGATTTTATGCTTGCACTGGAAACTCTGCTACATATTATGTGTGAGTTCCTTGGGCTGGTTAATTCTTACAAGAATAACAATGGCAGTTTTAAAAGAGTTGTTTTTAAATGTCAGACTAACATCCATCACCTATTTCACAGAAAGAATTATACTAGAACACCTAGTATAGATACTGGGTAGAGATACTTTTACTATTTCTCCTTTTTTTTTTTTTTTGCTTTCTGTTTTCTGGTCTGAATTCTCCTAAATTCTTAATCTCTAATAACATAGGATATACAGCCTGCTCACTCACCATTACCTGGTCATTGCTGTTCTATAGATCTTTCATATTTACAGAGATTTCAGGATTTCTGTAATGACGGAATCAAAACTGAAAACAGTATCCAGGGCATGTGTTAATTCTCCAATCTGCATTGATGCCTAAGTCTTTTCCATAGCGCCCCACTAGGTAAAGTTTTACTCACAGTGCATTCTTTGCAGAAGTTGTACTGATGTAAGCTCAATGTGTCATTGTTTAGCCTTCATTTTTTCTACCTGCAATTAAAAATTCATGAAAGTATTAATTTTCTTTTTGTGATTATTGATACACAGAAATGATAGTCTTAATGTATATAGCTTTTCATTATTCTGTTTTATTTCTACTTGAAGTTTGGAATAAAATATGGGAAAAATAAGACAAAACCCTAAGGTTATGGCTATTTCATGCATCTGATTCTGTTGATTTTGGCTTAAAAATGTTGCCTGCTGGTCTGGACAAGGGACTAAGTCTCAAAAGCAGCCAGCTGGCTGAATATCTTAAGGGACTGAATCCCACTGACATAAGTGTTTTCTTTCTGAAGTAAAGACTAGCAGACTATTATGATAATGGATAAAAAGACACTGAAATATTTTAAAATGAAAAAAAATCCAGCTGGACTTAGTCAAAGGCATTTTTCCCTCCCTTCTCCTTCCCTCTCTGGATGAAATTTGAGTAGTATGATTTTTTGGGAGGCTCCAGAGGTTCAAAGTAACAGAATTTATTGCCACAAGCAGTGGGAAAGGTACAAGGCTGCAAAACTTCTGGACTGCCTATCACTTCTTTGACTGAATATTTCAGGCTAATGGAATCTGTACTAGAATAGATGCTATTATAATGCTAGTACCTGTAGGCATTGATAAAGCATCTTGGAGTCCAATCACATTTATGGTGGAAACAAAAAAGTAATTTCCATGCAGAAATTACAAGGGAAGTGTAAAATGAGAAAGTTAAGAAAAAAAAAAAAAAGAAAAAGAAAAAAATATTTGGCAATCTATCTTACCTGTTTCATGTGTTAATAGCATATAACATCAATTTATCTTTTTGTTTGGGATTGCCTTATTCCCTTCCATGGTTCTCAAAACGAATTCATCCGAAAGCCAACACAGGCTATTAAGATACAGAGATTCTTGTGTGAGCTCTCCACATGCATCTGAATCATCCCAGCTCTCTCGTGGTTGTAGCACATTGTACGTGACAAATAACTTGGTGCTAACTGGGACCTACTTATTCTGATAAATTAGATGTATTTAATACACTTGCCTTAGGGAACAAATAAAAGATAATGTGCTGTTAGTATTTTCAAAAACAATTCCCAGTCTTCAAAACTCTGACTGAACAATTTTCTCCAGTTTTTCTGGCAGCTGAATATTTTGTGACATGGTTCTAGTTGCAGAGATCTTGGTGAGAACAAGAAAGCACAGATTTATACCTCAGCAATTATGTGAAGGTATAATCTTGAAAGAAGAACAGATAAGCAGTAAGCATTTGAATCTAGTCTACCTGATTTTTTCTTGATAAACACCTTGTTGGCATGCACAGACAATTGCTGGGGAGAGAAAGACAGAAAGAGAAAGAACAAAAGATAACTAAAACCCCAGACTTTACTCTCAGAGGCCTCACAGCTCCATTAATATTCATGCCCAGCTCAGCATAAACCAGAGGGGCTGCCAGCACTGGCAGCATTCCTAATGTGGTAGATCAAGGAAGAGCCATTTTGACCAAGACTACTTCATAGCTTTCATGACAATCTGCCTTGAAACGGAGAAGTATCCTCAAGTCCACTGCAATGTACCAGACCACTCAATCTATCTGCATGTTTGCTGTTGAGATTTAGTTCTATAGATTTACATCTGTTGTTATTCTGGACACTACCCTTAGAATTTTGGGCATTCAGAGACCCATATCCTCTTTTCTCTATCGGTTTGATGACATTGCTTTAGAGAGAATGACTGAAACTAAATCTTGGTGGCAAGCAAACTGGAATTTTTTAAATTTTTTTTTGTATTCCATAGTGAAAAAAGTAATTAAATCCCAGAATTCTTTCATTGTCCTCCAAGAATCTGTCACTTGGAGAAATTTCAGCATCTCAAGTATTGCCAGAGAAGTTCAAAAACAAAATGAAAGCAGATTTTCCAGATAAAATCTGAAAGCTTTGTCCTGAAAACTTTTTACCAGTAGTTTAAATCCATTCGTTACCATTATTCAAATATTTTTAGCGATGTTTCAACAGACTGTAAAGTGACAGTCTCCCGGTAAATGTAAAACCATTTTGTACAGTACCACTCTTTCAGTATATTTGAATTAGCAGCAGGCAGCTCTTCTTCTCAGTAGATTTCGTAAATTACCAAAATACTTATGTGGAAAACAACTCTGTTATGCTGTTAGGAAGAGATGGGGATGACGTGAACACATCAAATGTTTGACTCATCATGTCCTTTCTCTGAGGTAATGTGACATACCCTGTCAGATAGTATGTGGCTAGTATGAAAAGCAGCTTCAGATGGAAACATTTCTCAGACGTCACCATATCTGCAAGAGTTACTTCAACATCCACAATTTCATGGGCTGAGCCTTGTGTGTTTCCACCAGCCAGATCAATTGAAGTGCACCTTCAGGTGGGAGAGAGGCAGTAGGCAGTGGTACCATGTTCAAAACATATGAGATTGAGGCCCTGAAGTGAGAAGAAAAAAAGAAAGTGGAAGAGTTGCCATCATGTCTAAACTGTGTTGTGCCTGCCTGAGAAGATTGTAGGGCAGTTCTTCTGTCTTTTACACTTACATGAAATATAATTGACTGCACTGGAATAGAAAAACAGTGAAAAACATGTTGTAGAATCATAGAATCACAGAATGGTTTCTATGAAACATTTAGACTGTTCAAAAGAAGTTACTGACCCTTTACTGGCAAAGTCAAACATGACCTCTGATTTCCCTGTCCAAGATGTCTTGCATTCATCTGAATTTTAAGACAAACTTTTTTAGTCTCAAGGCTGCTTTACTATATTTAAAAATTTGTCCTTCTAAACAATCCACCTCAATTCTCTAGGAACTCCAGAATATTTATGAGAAGATGGGGAAAAAGATAATATTCACTAGACACATTTATTTTTTTATATGACAGAGCTACATTCAGAGGCTGTGGCCCAGCCACTTGAACTCTCATAGATAGACCTTGACATTTATGAGCCAAAGAGAACAATTAACAACTCAATTGCCATAATAAATTAGCAATAAATTGAATTGTTATAATCTGCATTTATATTTTAGCCAATATTTCCAACTGCTCTGTTCCAAGTAAATTTCTGCAACATTTACGGTAGATTCCTTTAGACCATAAGCACTACTCATGCTGCTACACTTACATGCCAAATAGGCAATGTGAGGAAAAAATACAATAAAAAATAAAATTCATAAAAATACAAAATTTCAGCATACTAGTCATAACTGGCTAATACTGCATATGATGAAATGCATTATCTGTGCCCTTGGAAAGTATCACAGCTATGCAAGATATTAATAACCTCCTGCATGCTTCCTTATGATATACAATGCATCAAATAAATCAGAATGATTTTTCTGTGATAAAGCCAGCTATATTATACCTAGAGGTAGTCAATTAAGCAATAAGACATGACACTGGGTATATTGCACTAATTCATCTTGAGCTTGGTCATGAAAGGTGTTATCTCTCTTGAGCTTCCCCCCAACCCACTCCCAGGACTTAAAGTGGAAGATGAAGCTATTAAGCCCCCAGTAATTTACATTTTGGTCTTTTATATTCTCAGAGAATTTCTCCAGATACTTAGGTACCAGTTTCCACTCAGTTCCTGGTTTTGAGTGCAGAATTATGAATTGTCTTCAGCATTAATCACTCTTCTCTATGTTTGGCTTGAGGTAAAATGACATTTCACAAGTATAAATAAAGTTAAAAATATGACATATGTATGCTTATGTCTGCATGTTTATAGCTACTTAAATACTTATAGTTCCAAAGTAAGGGAGCAAAAAGATATAAAAATAGGGTATGCATGTGTGAGACTGCTTACCTTTTTCTAAATAATCTTTTTCCACAATTTTTATTGATACATGTGTATGTACGTGATATGACTGTTGATATGAATGGTTTACTTTGCCTTAAAGCCAGAGGGAAAGGGGACCAGATCTTAATTTGTCAGAAGAGCCTGTTTAAATAGCTAAAGGGCTAGAAATGACTATGGAAAATTATCTGCAGGACTAAGCAAAAGGTTTGCACAGCTATCCTTTCGCAATTTAATAAAACTGTGGCTGAATGAAATGTGAAATTCCTTTTCTTTTCTCCTCTTTCCTTGCTGTAAATGTGAAGTCCACCTACTTCTGAATGAAGATGGTTCTCAAGGCATTTTAAGTCCTATGTTGTGTAATCCTGCACCTGCTAATGTAGTTTACACCATCTGGTAACCAAGCTGAACCTCAGATACCTGAGCTCCTTGGCCATAGTGTGAATGCTGGTTGGGAAGAACTGTGGATGGAGTGACATCTTCCCAAAATCCCTGAATACCATTTATTTACTCAAATGGCTGCAAAATCTTCAATTCCTTCTCACTCTTGATGATTTTCTCTACAAGTGGCATAACAAACCAGACTGGAGAAATCTTATGGCAGTGACAAGAACACCACAGAAAATGGTTTTAGGTATTTTATTATGTATATTTTAAATACCGCATTCTCATTATCTGACTAAGCAAAACTAACAAGTAGTTAACTACAGAGAAGACATAGATGTAGGAAATTGTTCTTTATTTAGCAATATGACCATATACTTACTTTAATGTGTGCACTTCTGTGTCATCATATAGCTAAAGGAAGATCATTGAGTGAAAAAGTAAACATAACACCAAGGTGGATAGTATATGTATTCCTAGAACACATTTTAAGAAAAGACAATCAAAATGTGATGTGCATCTCATAGTCCAAGCCCAGGGAAGACTTAAAATTCAACTTCTGTCAAAAAAAAAAAATCTGTATTTATTACATACTAAATTAAAATAGTTACATACATACTGGACCTCTCAGACAGTCATTATGAAATGCTTGTGGATGTAGGAATTGGATTCCCATTTACAAGAATGTTTTGGCTATGTTTAGGTGTTCTTAAGGGAGTCTAGAAATCTAAAGAACCTTACCTAATCATTCCAGTTTTGACTTCTCTTCACTGCACGTTTTAAACAAGTGTTTAGATATCTTCTCCAAAGATGTCACAAAAAAATCATGTCATCAATGTCCCATGAATATTTTTTTGAATATTCATAGGTTTATGAAGTAAATTTAAAAAATCATTACAGAAATCTATAGTAAATTTGCCAGAATAGAAAGGAATTTACATGTTGTCAAGACATGCTGCATGATACCGCAGAAGACAGTTTTAATTAGTAAACACTCAATGGACAGACAAATTCTGTTTCAGCCATTCAAATTTTGCTGGTAGAAAATACAGCCCAAGCCCCTGTTCTACCTAGATTTCTGTGGTAGAAACACAGTAAGTAGGGATATGTAGTATAAAAAGGGAATTACAAGTTCATTAGGCAACACTACCTTTACATCTCAAAGATCAAATAGTTGTAAGAAAGAGCTGCAGGCCATGCCTGAATGCTATTTTGCTTCTCTCCAGGCCTGTAAGATCTTATTTTCTTTTGGTACTCTACCGCACTGATAAAAAGACAAATCTCTTGCCACCGTTCTTTTATGGGAAGGGAAAAAAAAAAAAGGAAATTTCTAGTGCCACCTATTGGTACAATTAGAAAACATGTAGCAAACTGGCTCACCACTTGCAGGATAGAAAGCGGAAAATATGACTTGTTGAGTATTAAAGGAGGAAATAAACCCATTCACAATGACTTTAAAAAAAAACAAACAAGTATTTTAAAAATGGACAATCAGTTCTGATTCAGTCAGTGCTTAGCAGATACATATGTTTTCCCTTGCTTCATGAGGTGTTTAAGGAATAAAATAGAGCTCAAAATTTAGTCTGTTCATAAGTTCAGTTGAATTAGGCTAATACACAACCAGAACAGTTGTTGATAAGAAGGGTGAGAGAAAAAGTCCTAGGGAATTATTAAAGCAGAATGATCAATAGCAAAAGAATTAAAAGTAATAACTGTCATATACAGCTGAATATCTACATTTTTGATTTCTTGGTGTGGGATGCTTCTTTGATTTCAGAAGGCACAGCCAAAAAATTCAAAGCAGTAGCAGAAATCAAGCAATCTTTAGTATCTTACAGCGGTCTCATCACTCCAAACACTCCTGTCCATCCTTTAAGATTCCAGTCATGACAGCTCTTTCTTTTTCCTTTACAGTCAAAGAAAACACAGCCCCTTTTGAGAGCAATTTGTCTCAGCAGTCACAAATACCTAATCTTTGGAAGGAGATATCTTTCTCCATTGACCACAGAAGAAGAGTAGATTACTAGTTTGGACTAGACATGTAACTTTGAGATGGCTAATGGTAGATGAATCCGACTGCTGAAATGAGGATACCAGTTTAAAAAAAAAAACAAAACAAAAACAAACACATACAAACAAAAAAATATGAAGTAACTGCTTGCATCACCCTCATTGCATAAGGTATGCAAGTACATTCCTAGGTTCAAGAATAGGAACAGCTCTACCAAAGTCAATTAAATTGTTCATTAAAGACATTCGAAGGGAAAATGAAATATTTACAGAAAGTTTCAAATTGTTTTCATTTAACAAATTTCAGATTGGGCTCATTTTCATTTTCCTGAAACCATTCATGACACGCTAATCAATGGTTATATAAACCATTATTAAAATATTTACTAAAGACTGTTCTTAGTAAAAAAAAATCATTAACCATTAGAAAAAACTTTTTCTGATTTCCACAAATAGTGATTAAATTTTGAAGTGAAATTAATGATAAACAATTTATCTGAAGGAAATCTAGGCTTGCACAGGATATTTTTTTTGCAACTGAAGCAACATTTTAATGGAAACATATGAGACACTTGGGTCATACTTACTATTTATACTCTTAAAACTCAGCACTAGTAAATAATTCTGCTGAATTGGGATTAGAACCTAAAGTTATCTATAGCAATTCATGTCTGGAAAAAGCCCAGTGGTAAAGGCAATTAATAAGTATTTCACCCACTCAGCATAGGAAGAGCAAATGGGAATTCACACAAATATGTAAATATGTTAGGAGTTTAAACCCTGCTTTAATTTTTTCCTACTACTTTTCATAAAACAGCTTTGTCTGTTGATCATCGTTGAGATTTACATGGTCCTAATATGCAATGTTTATTTTGATTACTTAAAATATCATTGTCAGGAAAAGAGCAAATGAAAAAGCACAACCAGGAGAGGAAAAGTTAAAATAGAGAAGATAGAGAAGATGAAGCAGCAGAACCCCCCAGGATGAAGGTGGAGAACACATGCCAGAAAATCATAGTGGAAAAGTAGGGAACAAGAACCAGACTAGTAGAAAGAAGCAGGCTGGAGAATAACAGCCTGTTTTCCCTCCCACTGTAGTCCGTGGGGAAAGTCCTATTGACTCAAAAAGGAAAAGATCAGACCATCTTTACAGCTTGTGCTTATTCTGCTGTTGAGTTGGTATTCATGCTTTTATATAAGTCTAAGTCCATGACGTAGTGCTTCCTTCATTTTATCTAGCATCTCCTCCTTTGAGTTCCTCCGTGCTTTTTTTCCTCCACATGGATGCTAGCTATGCCGAATTCAGTTACACTGAAGCTTGTATATTTGATTAAAAGATAGTTGTCTGAGTTATTTGAAGTTCTGCTAGGAGAAAGACTTCATTGTTCAAGGGTTATTATTACTCTGTCTCACGCTCTATTTCTCTCTTTCTCTCCTAAGGTACTGCAGTGCCTATAATGAAGTGAATCCAAATGACTACTTTGAGACTGGCAAAGAACCTGACATGCACACAAAATATTCTTTTAACATTGGTCTGAACTAATCATCCAAAGGGATTTTCTGTTTCATTTATGGGATTTGATTCTCCCATGTGTTTTTCTCCTAATGTGATTGTACTGATGCAAAATCAGAAGCACTGGTGAAAATTCTGGCATGCTTTCAGTCTGCAGGACTTCATAAAAATTCTGGAGAGGCTGAACTAGCCTCTTGCTGATAATGAGGGCAGTCTGATGGACTAATAGCAACACAGAAGGCATTAGCACCTGTAGGGCAAATTCCCTACTGCATGCCTTTTTTTCACTATACAAATGCAAAAGGGTGTGGGTGTAAAGGAGGTACAGCCGTGTGACTGCTTGATTCCTGAGTTTCTGTTCCCTTTGTACTGATTTGATTATCACAAGGAACTCATAGGTTAAAGCCTCTGCTACGAAGTACTAAATCAGATGATGGTATTTTGTCAGTAAAAGAAAGCTTAGGAATAAAGTCACACAATTTAAGGTTTTAATATAAACTTCACAACTCAGGATGACATTTAGAGTTCTCCTCTTTATTATTTCTTTTGGTTTTTTGAGCAAGTCCCCCAAAGAGTGAAGTTGGCAGAGAAGCCTGAGCAGTGCTATCAACAGATCCTGACAATATTTCCTCTGGAAAGAGCTGCACTTTTTTCTGAATGTTGTGATCAGTACTGTCTCCAACTTCCACTGCTTGTCACACAGTCTTTTGATCAGCCTTCCTCATCCTGCTACCTTAATAATTTTTTCTCATTCTTTTTTTGTACTTATTTTGTCCTCTCCCTGTCTCTTGACATGTCAAAACAATTATTTTTTTTTTTTTTTTTTAAGCATTTCCAAGAAATCGACAAAGTAACATGTTGTTTTTTCAAGTGAACTTCGCCCTCTTTTTATATGTTTTGACTTTTCTTCCCATTCCCTACAACCATTTACCAGGCAAGCTTCAGGCCTGGAGCAATGACTGTTCTTCTGTACTGGATCACAATCATGGACTCGAGCGTGCTTTTGAAACTAAACTGTGATTATAAATTCTGTGTAGAATTATGCCAATATCTGAGGAAAGACTTTTCAATTGTCTTGTACCTGTCATTTTGAGTGTGCAACCTGACATGTAGGCTTAATGTAAGGAGGGATGGGAGTGGTACAACCTTCAGCTCTGAAATTTTGCTAGAACACTTTTCCCCACTGAATTTGTAGCAAAAAGTATAAGAATGATCATACTGGAAATCTGAGCATAGGTCTATCCATGTTTAAGTCCTCTTAAGCTTTAAAGTGATTGAACAAAGAGATGTGGAATTTCATCTGCTTTTCAAAATGTTCTAAAGGTAAGATTTCTGACCACGTGCCCTATCCTTCCCATTGTACTGACATATGGTGCAATAGGAGGAGTAGAGTAGTCTAGATAATTGGAAGCAAACTATTACAATAAATTCATATACTTTTGAAGGTATAGACATGGAAATATATGCCATGATATAAGCTATGTGAGGGAGATGAGTGAATATTGGCTTCACATTGTTATAAATGGGTCTGTGTACCTGGACCGCAAGGTGAAATTCATGTCTCAGGAGGATGAAACAGTTTTTGAGAGCTGTTTATAAAAATAAAAGAGTATTCACCTAAATAAAAAGGTTTTCAGTATGAACTGCCTACTTAGGACACATAGACTAAAAATACCTAGCTTCTAATTTAAAAGCAAGGAGGAATTTTCCTTCACTTCTTTCTTTGCCTCCCACAAAAATAATGATTAATTCCATGGGGTTTTCACCAGGCAAATTACAGTTCAAAAGGTTCTAGAAGTGCTCTAACAGTGGAGATGTCCTCTTCAGGGACCTTAAGTCCAAGCTATTTCATTTTTGCAGTCAATGCCCACTCTGATTGGAGAGGCCTAGATTTGGTATAGAAATTTTGTACTGCTGCAGTTTGCTTCCAGATTCATAAAGTTCTAGGACAATCCTAATAGCAGGTGTAAACCTAAAACTGAGTCAAGAGTAGGTCTTTTTTAATGTACAAAGAGTACACACATACTACACACATACACAGGGGGAAGGAGAATTACTGTGCTTTCAAGTAATACATGTTTTTTCAAACTTTCTAATAGTTTTCCCAATGGATGTTGAGTTCAATTCATTTTACATACATCAGAATAATGGTGGCATACTACTTTTCCCCTTTATAAATTGATACACTCTCCTACACAAACTTCTTGCCTATCAAATCACAAACTACCCCCTTTTTTGAAAATTTGTGTTTCAAAAACATCAAAAGACAAAAATCCTGTGGGAAAACTATGCCTCGTTCCATAACTCCTTTTGTCACTAAATAGAACCTTAAATCTCTTCAATGCCTTTATAAGGAGCTTTGCTTCTCAGATGCATTAAACCCACCCACTTCCTCTCCATATACTATTGTCATCCCCTTTGAGGTTTGTTTCCTTGTTTGTCCTTTTCAAGTGCTAGCATTTCTGAAAAGGATTTTTCAAAGACATTGTACTCAAGCCTTGATGGAAAAGAATCTCCCCATCGATAGAGCTGCCTGTGCTTCTTTCACTCTTTTTGAAAAGGAATCTAAAAAATAACAAATATTAAGCTACTAGAATGGACTTTGTTTCAAAGTGTCTTCTTTGTTTCCCTCCCACAGTTTAAAAAAAAAAGGTTGATGTTTTCCAAGGAAGTGATTCCTCCCACTGAAGTTGACAGGAATTCTGGTTTTAAAACAGGTGGAAGTAGAAGTTGGCCTAGACTGGTTTTTACAGCTCAAGGTTGTATTGTATAACTACATAGCCCAAGAAATGTCTATGCAAAACTTAATGCAAAACTTCCCTTCATGGGAAACAGTAGGAAAATATTGAATTGTTTTTTTACAATTTAGAAATGGAAATATTTTTATGCATATATACCAGCTACTATACTGAAGGTAAAAGCCTCAAATTTCTGTGTATATGCTTGCAGGTCAAATATTTCATAGGCTGAATTTGTAGCTCAGGTAAAGCAGTGTAAATCAAGAGTAATTCCATTAAGATAATTAAGTTAGTATACCAGTATAAGCCCGGAAGAAGTGTGTGAAGATTGAAACTCTGTAATTGCATTTGTTTCCAGAACAGATAGACCATCATCGATATTTAAAAGGACATTGTTCAACAAATTACTACCAAATGAAACACTGCAAAGAAAAGAAGTTTACAAGATACAAATCAGTGTAGATCTGTTTTATTAACAATTTTTCATTTATTTAAACTTTGCCTTAAAAATATGGAATCTCAAAATCCCAAATGACTAGCACAATCTGACATTGTCAGATCCCCAGTTCTTGAAAAAGTGAAGCCAAGAAAATTCATACAGGTTAATAAATGAGTGAAAAGGCAAAGACTTTGAAATTTATTCTGGTTTTTGCTTGTTTGGATTTTTTAAATCTTTTTATAGTCTTAATATTCACAAATTCACTTAACCAGGTAGTTTTGAAGTTTCAAGTAGGATTTGTATAAACTTTGAGTGACTTTGTCCCCATCTGTGGATTCCTTGTACGTTAACCCTAAAGGATCTGAGTGCCCAAGGTTAAAAAAAAATGGCTCAGGAAATAAGCCTAAACAGAGAGTAAATGATAAAAAGAGATCACTGAAATAGCATGCTGTTCCAAACTGCTGTTATTGAAATAGATGTAGATGTCTAATTAACCAGGTAGCACAAAATTATTTTCTGCAAAATTTTTAACTCTAATAAATCTGCTTGCTAGTTTAGCTTAGAAAGAGAATCTTTTAAAACTAGAAAGTAACTTTTTCCCCCTGTGAATTATGAGATAAGGGCAATTTATACTTTACATATTTTCTGCTTTTTACCTTTATTTATTTTGAAACTGATTGTGAGTTCTTTATTTCTCAGCAAAATGCTTAAAATGGCAACACATTAAATAAAAAAATAATGAGATTTATCTCAAATTAATTAAATAATCAGAAATATTATAATTGCTTGCTAAGAATTTTACCAGGAACTTAATATTTTCTGCAATATGCTTCAAAAACGCTAGCTCAGTTTTGAATTCTAGTGTTTGGTAACCTTTGATCATTGACTGGCAGATACTTTGAACCTCCCATTTTTTTAAAGCCTCCCTCTTCTTGAATATTCTATGCTTTTCAGTAAGTAGTCATCGATGCAATTTTACGTTACCCTTTTCAGTCCCCAGTTCATTAACTGTTTCTCATTCTGTTTTAAAGGAGGGGTTCATCTCTAATAATTTTGCTGTATGATAACAGACATTAGCTTTTATCTCCGTCAACTTCCAGATTAAGGGAATAAACTAAGGGAGAAACTTTTGGATTAAGGGATAAATTAAGGAATAGTTACTTGAGCAATTAAATCACTGACTTAGCAAAATATGTGGATTTACTAGCTTTGGTTCTTGGACTTATTTCAAGACTAAAGGTGAATGGGTTAAGGGAAGGGAAATATTATCTTTGTGTTTTCTTAACCCCTGGATTTATTAGAAAGATAACCTGCCATTGGAGAAAATTTAAAGTAATATCATGACATTCTAATTTGCACCATCTGTTGATAATTGCCAATTCCCTAACATGTCAAATGTGAAAGGCTGAGGATGGAACAAAGATGGATATGCTTCGTGCATGCCAATCAGTTTTCTTTGTAACAAGGGGAAACTACAGCACTCAAAAAGAAAATACTTCAGGAGCAAAAACAAAAATAACAGCATGAGCTACTAAATTGTCACAAAACAAGGTGGAGAAAGGAACATCTGTCTCCCCATACTTGGTGACAGCAGCCACAGAACATTTCTGTATTTTGTACTCTTCCTCAAAGATGATATTTAACAAAATAGAGCCTATGCAAACAAGACATGTTTTTTCTTAGTCCTGAAAATATTTCTTTGAGTATACAAGTTTAACTCTACTCTTAGATAACATGCCTGAACAGCCAAGCATCTCTTCTTGGATCAGCATAACTGGAATTAATGCTCTCAAGGCTGTACTTACTTACACGGCTTCCCTACTACCAATCTCTGTTGTTAAACAGATGGGGGCCAGACGAATCAGTCAGGTGAATCAAATTAAACAACTTTTACATGCAACAACAATATGAGGATCCCTGTAAATTCAGGTGTATTTGTTGTCTTCATCTTACTTTCCCAGGCTGTGAACAGACACTGAAGAGGTCTGTAATTCCGGATGTTACTTTCCCTCAGTTGGAGAGTACAGTATTAAAGACAGCAAAAGTGCTAGCTCCTATGAACACTTCCTAATTTGTTTCAAATATAAATCATCTGAGTTATTCTGAAGAGTTTAAATAGGAAGCACCCACGTACTTCTTTCTAGTTGCACAATTGAGAGGGTAGGACCTCTGATGAGTGAGCACTAAGGAGCATGTTTGGGCCATTCTACTTGTAAGAACAAATTTTAATCTTCTCTCTGTTCAGCCTAATCCTATATTCTGAACAGCAGGAGCAGCTAGTATGACTACTAATGCTTTAAAAAAAAAAAGTCTTTTGAAGAATATTTTTACCAGGCACAATTTTTGACATTTTTAAAGGAACTCAAATTTAGTACCCTTTAACAAGTGAGATAGTTCCTTAATATGCCTGTGGCTTTTCTTAGTTGTTAAAAGTGGTATATTAGACTTGAAAGGAAAGAAACATACAGAATCTTCATTTAAAAATAAAAGAATTCTTTGGATCTCTTCTGTTCCCTGGTGTTCCTATATGTAAATGGTTTTGTTTCTATGTATGAACATATATAAAGATTCTAACTATATTGCATAGAATTAGGCTGATGATATTAATATAGAAATAAAATCAGACTCAGTTGCTAAACTTGCTTTTATATTTCTGTATGATCAACACAATTTATAGAAAAAAGAAGATCCTTGACTCTCCTGTATCTGCTTTTCTTGTTCTATAACTGTAGGAGGAACTCTGGTTTAGAAAATTTTGCAACTGAATACCATGTAAATACAGTAAGAAATGTGTAAACTAAAGAAAAATAATCATGTTAACAGCTTAAAAGAGTCTTGTACTGGGGAAGATATGAAAACCTTTCTCATATCTGAAGACACAGAATATGAAAGCAACTACTGACAGTTGAAGGTGAAAGAAAATATATTATTTCTGTTTACTTACCCTTGGTAGAGTTTAAATTGTCTCAAGATGAAAGAGTTTTTGTTGGAATTGAGCTGATTTAAATCTGTTTGCTCTGCTGCTGCTCTTTTTATAGCATCTGTAATATTAGCTTCTGCTTAAGTAACTGTTTTCTAATGGGCAATAGACCACCAGCTAATTCCAGAAAGAACAAAGAAAGATATTGTACAATCAGTATTCAGGTAGAGATTTACTGATTCTCAGGTTTTTGCTCCTGCCATTGACAAGAGCGACTGCACAACATCTGCATCACTTAAATGATGTTAATCTCAAAAGTTAACTAGGGGTGGGTTCATTCCATATTTAGAGAGGAGACTTTCAGGAAGACATCATGATGTTTCCAAATTACTATGAACTATTTCATATGGACAAACTCTCCTCCTAATATCTTCAGAAAGTGAATGAGTAAGGAGGAATAAAATTAAGGTCTTATAAAATTTACTAATATAGATTGTGTCAATATATTCTTCCACTTATATCAAATACCATATATTTTTCCTATCAAAAAAATCATGATTCCAGGAGGAGAAAAATCATCTGAGTCATGTCAGGAACTCAAAACTGCAGGAAGACAAACCTTCCAGTGTTCCAAATCTAACAGGTAAATAACTGACGCAAAGAAAATATGGGAACGCAAAGAAATCAAATACAAACAGAAAATAGAATATATAAAAGGACAAACTAAAATTAAAAAAAGAGAAGAAACTGCGAAGGTTTACACTTCTGTGCTTCCTATACATTGCTTGTGAGTCAAGCCACAAGAAATTGCTTCAATCCCACAAACAAAAAAGACTAAGAACAGAAGAATCGGTGGTAATATGCAACAAGAGTAGGAACATATCTATTTAAATTAATATTTTCCTCATTTTTCTATGAATCTGATGATGATGGAAACACAGGTAAGGTGATAAGTGTGCAAATAGTGGTTATTATAACATATATTTATAATAATGGATATTACTGCAACTGGGATAGATGCAAAATACAAAGATCTTAAAGTATCCAAAGCAGAGGAACAAAATCTTTTTATTCCAGAACTCGTAGCAAAATGAAACATAGAATTCCAGACTTCACAGCCAGATTTTGTAGGTTTTTCTTTTTTATTTCCTGGGTTGTTTCATATCAGTGGAGAATAGAAGATAAAGTATGAAAAGGAGGGCAGAATGACAACCCATTAGTCTGATAAATAATAATATTCAAGGCTTCTTCTGAAAGACATTTTGAAAGAAAGAATAAGATATTGCCAGTCTAACCTGATAGAATTCATTGAAGAATGATTGATTTTCTAGATGGGAAAAGAGAATAGATCTTATCAGTCTGATACCACACAGGAATTGTTAGTTAAGAAGAGAGAAAAAAAGGATTAATCTGGGAATTATAAAGTGGGGAAGGGACTAAAGGAGGGGTGACAATAGGAGTAAAGAACAGGGATGAACTCAGGTAGAGGGAGGCTGCAACTGCAGTTCCTCAGTGATTGGTCTCTTGAGTGGTTTCATTAATATTTTATTTAATAACCTTGAAAGAAATATGATACTGAGTTAAATGAAATATGTAACTTGTTAGGAAAATTGGGATATCACGCAGAAAGAACTGGATGACCCTGCTAATGGAAAAACAGGAGCAGAATGAAATTCAATAGCATGAAATATATGGTTGTGCATTTAGGAATTAATAATAACAATTTTTTCAGTAAATCAGAAATTCTTTATTTGGAAATGACTGAGGAAGAATATCTGTCTCTACATGCCACAAACAACTATGTTCCATCATGACAGTATGACCATGAAAAAGAAAAATGTGATCCTGCAAAGTATCATTTGAAGTGTTTTCAGAGGAGACAGGCAGGAAACAACGACATTGTACAAGGCAAAAGTGAAATGTCATAAGAAACACTGTATATAATTTTGGTCACGTACAATCAAAAAAAGATGCATTGAAACTGGAATAGGTTGGAGAAAGGTGAATAAGATCAGGAGAAAACCTTCTTACAAAAAGAAACAAAATGTTGTTGGGTATTTATTAGTTTAGTCACAGAAAAGAAGGTCAAGAAGAACTGAAAACATATTCAAGGTGTGAACACCAGGAAAAAAATTTGAACTCCTTAATTAAGTGATAACAAAAGACAATTAGCCAGGTCATGAATAGACATAGGCAAGAAAGGAGAAAAAGATTTCTGCCATAAGAAGAATGATTTATCTACAGAAAGAGCACAGACCCAAAAAAGTCTGACCTATTTTTAAAGTGGAACTTGTTTAATTTATTAAAAGTATTATGTGTTATAGATACCTGTAATATCAGGAGCTGAACTACATTTCAAAAATTAATCTCATCCTAGTCCTATGTTCCTAAGTGATTGCTGACTTACCAGTAAGACAGACTTATCACCAGCTAATGTAAATCAAATTGCAGATTTCAACTCTTAGTCGTTCTGCCAGAGGAAATCCCTAATCAACATCAGCAGTATATGGCATATGCAACTTCTCTTTGAATTAGATGTCACATGTCAATTGGAGTTGGAAATCTTTTTTATGTTAGGACATTTCCAATTTTTGTTTATATCATTTTTTAAAAACAAAGGCTTTTATTTGTCTGCATTCAGTGCCATTGTGCTATTGTATGGCACCTCCAATTTTTAAAAGGTAGTTGCATAGGGTAGTTAGTAACTGGCATGACTGCAGGTGTGAAGAGTCTGTCATAACATACTGTTTCAGGACTTTCCAGGGACTCCAGTTAGAGCTGGGTCTGACCCTTTGGGAAGGTGGGAACCATCTGTTTCTAATGGGATAAAGCTTCTGTTTCTAACCCTGCAGGGCTGCAAGATATTGAACTTACAGTCTGTCTCATATTTAAGGCAGAGTGCATTTTGAAAGGAAGTGTGGGAGAAAGAAGGAAGCAATTCTCTGGCAGTTATTGGTTGAAATGACTCTGAGTTTGAGAATGGCAGAAATAATCCATGAAGAAATGATACAGTGCAGGAGAGACTAAAACATTGTATTAGCTTAATTCATGACAGTCCTCCAAAATCAGGACATAGATATCTAACTCATGACGGACAGGTTTACCATTCACAGAGCTGATTTAACAGTCCACTAGAAGAAAACTGATTTTAGACTTTGTGAATTCATGGAGACAGTGTGGCAAAACATTCAGATATCTGTAGGTAGTTAGATCATGAGAACTGAAAAACATAAGCTTAACTTAGTAAAATTTTCAAAGGAAAAAGCTGACCGTGTGAAAAACCTGTAGGATCTCTATTAAATGCTGTTTACTGGAGAAGAAAATTAAGCAAGTCAAACCAAAAGGGTAAACCAAAAAGGTAAAGCAAGCAATGCAAAATGCTATTCCCTTATGTTGATGTTTCAGTATCAACTGAAGAGGAATCCAGCTGCCTAATAGAGGTGGCGAAGGACTTCTTCTCTAAAAATGTGAAGAATTGGTTCTTGCAAGGAGAGGTTTCAGAGATACCAGAATTCCATGTACCCACAGTGGTGTGAGGTGATGCCTCTGGAGGCTCGGAGAGGGATATGCTGTATGTGTGGCTTCAGATTCTGCTGCAGGCGAGAGAGCTTTTGCCGGCAGTATTCTGCATGCTACCAATATTCTATATTGGCAATACATAGACAAAAAGATATCTCCTTCCATCATGTCATCCTGAAATTAGGATTTAGCTCTTCTCACCTCTTCTCCTGAGAATTCAGGAACAATGGGGAAACATGAACTGCCTTCATCATTTGGGATCCGTCTTGCTCATGGCTGCCTTTGCCGAAGTGCTGGCCCTTCATACTGGAAGTTAGCAGTAAGGGCAGCTTTAAGAGATGAAGCAGGACACCAGTCCCAGAGTAGGGACAACAATTTCATTTTCATCTAGTTCCTTTCTTACCAGATAAATATCAGTCTTCCTTTGCTCTTGCCCTGTGACTTTTAACTGCTTGATTGTAAACAAGATGAATATTGCAAAACTCCACAGACCTGGTAGTCTGGGCACTATGTCAGCATGTAAGACTTCCATCCCCTCTTGCTGAGTAGTTTAGGACCTGGAACAGGATTCTACCACCAGTCCAGATCAACGTTTTACAGAAAAAAAATTAAATCCCTATCAGCAGACAGCATGCCAAAGGATACTAAATATAATCTCATAGTTCATATTTGTCAAGCTTCTCTAAAGGCTTTGACAGAGTTCAGGTGTCTATTTGCACTGCCTGGTGTGAATGCAATTCATACATCTGGGCAATTAAAATTAAGCACCCAGGGGGCTTTAATCTAAGAATGAAAATACTGTATTTAAATGCCTTAGGAATTAGACTATTTCAAAAAGTACAAGGGTATTGGATTACTTTTAGGGACTTTGATGGGCTTTAGGCAGAGTGTATGTCACCTTGATTTTCTAGACTTGGATTTTCAAAAGAACTGTAAAAAGGTGCACACTAAGAATGGATTTTAAAAGCAAGGTGACAGGATGCCTGTTTCTTGCATATTAACAAAATCTTGTAAATAGGCATTATTCACAAAAGAAAGAACAGAATTTTGACATAATTTTCTGTTTTATTAAGAAAAGTATAAAATTGTCTCTTAACTTGTGTATACATACATGTGAATAATAATACACTTTTATGACATAAGTTTAAGAGCCAAGCAACCTAAATAATTTATTTACTATGCAGTTCAGAGAAATCTACTTTAATAACTTCTATTTTTAAATACAAGGCAACTAGGAATGGATTAATGAGGCCTAATATTATGAAAAGAAAATTAATGATACATGTGGAGATAATACTTCACAACACAAGCCAGCAGGGGACTATTCTCCATTAGAAGCCTGAGTTCTGTGAAGGTTCAATGATGCGAGTGAATGCATTATAATATTAGCAGAGAGTTACAGCTTGCAGAACTGTGGAAATTCTGTTTTCTTACAGGATATTATCGACAGGTATTAGAAAGCTCACCTAAACACCTTTGGTCCTGCTGAAACCCCTGAGATAAACATCTTTCCCAAATGTCAAAACAATAATGTGCAAGGTTACAAGAAGAACAACAAAATTGTCAGAAACATGGGATTCCTGCACTAAATGAAATTAAAAGAGCCTATTCTAGTAGGTCCCAACCTTGTAAAGAGTTCACATTCCTATGTTTAGCTGTGTGAATAGTCATATTGATTTTATACTCAAAAATCTTCATGGGATTAAGGTTTAAATTGGGGTCAGATGTCTCTGGTCAGTTCTGTTGCCCTTCTTGAACTCCAAGGCGCTACTCACATGCTCAAAATTAGATGTTTGCAAGGTCAGAGTCTCAGTCTGGAAACAACAAAAAGAAAAGGAGATACAATAGAGAAATAATTTTGTGTGGTACGATGATAAAAAAGATAAAATGAAAAGTTTATTTTTATATCCAGTTATGAAGATGCTTAGACTGAGTTGCATAAAAAATCTTGGTGAATGGTCCCTATTATATTTCCTGATACCAGTTTGGATCTGTCTCATGAGATTTAGAAAATGGGACAGGCTCATAGCAGAGATTTGCATGCTTGTTTTCAGGCATATGGCTGTGTAATAAGGTTACAATTCTATACAGTAGAGGAAGATGTATGTGTTTCACATGTCCAGAGTAATCAGGGCATATGAAAGAGGACACAAAGCCAAAATGAAGTGGCTAGATCTCTGTGGCAGGCTGAGCTACTCTAATTTCTGGTCTTGCTTTTTTCTCCACTCTTGGGTAGGATTTTGAGTTCCCTTCTTACCCCTGTTCTGGTGTTGCTGCATTATTGGCTCTGTGAAGGTCCTTCAGTGCATACTGATCAGTCACTTTTATTGTCTGATTTTCTACAGACATACTGAGTTGAGGTCATGCAAGAAAGTGTCCAACAAGTGCCAGAACCTTTCAAAGGAAATCATAGGAATATCTGACCACAGGGAAGAAAGTGGAGCACAAAATTTTCCAGTTATGAACTTGGAATGTTGCAAGACTCTTGAAGAGCTCTATTTCACCAGAAATAGATAGAAAGATATACTCCTCCAAGGACATCTCTATAGCTGTTATCTGTTCAGCTTTCAGAAATATTCACGGGTCTTGGATTAAGCATTAGCATTAAGATTGGTGCCTTTAAAATGCTGATGTTTTCCCTCCTTTGCCTTGTTTATCCCACTTAAAGAACTCACAATATAGCAAGGAATATATAATTCCCCCTCCCCCTTTTCCCTTTCCCTTCCCCCTTTACCAATGTGGTATAAACATTCATTATGTAAATGGAAACCACCCGGTTAAAGAGGGTGGGACACTTACATTTCTACCTGATGAAGCTGTTTCACGCTTTCTGGATTATTTATATTCCCTTGAGAAGGTGATGATCCCACATTCCAGGTGAGTGCTCTAACTGGCAGGCTGGCAAATTGTTCTTCTCTACCTCTGGCTCCTCTGTTATTCAATTATTTCCTGGTAAATGAGACAGAAGAGGCTGAGAAACTCCCATCCTGGAATACCTTATCAGTGGTACCCTCAGGCAGCTTGGGTTCAGTCAGAAGAAAAGTCAAAATTCAGTTCTTTCACATCTCACCAACCACTGAATTGCCCCTCTAACGATACAAGAGCTTTGCCTTTCCTACAGACTGGCTACACTGTGGATCTAGCCAGGTAAAACTGTTCTGGAAATACTGGTTTTATTAATCAAGCTGAGATTTAGGCAGGATCTTGGCACCTCACTCTTTAGTGCTAACAGAATTAAACTCTTGTTCATGCCAGGATTAAGGGGTTAGGAGGACTTCACTAATGGGAATTTAGGTGCTCAAGGACTTTAACATTGGCTCCTACAGTAAGTCACAAGGTGGAGGGTTATGAAACCCAGTAGTGCTATGAAGGAAGTTGTGCTCTACCACTCAGGGATGGAATCCTTGTAGCATGTATCAGAGTTTCATCTGGAGAGTATCCCCTCCTCTCAGGAATATAATTAATAGAACACAATATTGCATCCTAATTTTTTTGTAAATTATATTTAATATTAAAATAGAGATGACAGGTATGACTCTGAATTCAGCTTGCAATTTTCTTTAGCTAGTGTACATACAAGAACTACTTTAATGGCTCAGACTATAAAACAATCACTGATCCCTAGTTACAGAAGGAATTTTTTTTTGTGTGTGGCAATGCAAGTTCATGGGGGTTACTTTCTCTTTTCCTGAGCAGTTTTATTGAAGGTTCTACTATGCTTCGTCTTTTGTTACACTTTTGAAATCTGTATTCCCATGTGGATGCATTCATCTTCTGCATTGCTTCCCCAAGTATGAGCTAACAAAAAAACAGACAAGGAAATTGTAAGTTATGATTAAAAAATGCATTGAGAATTCAAGGATATAATCAGCTTGCTTGGATTTTGGTAAGGTGCCTGTCTATCCATTTGATTGGAATTCAAATAAACTCCAAATATAAGTAATTGAGAAACACAGATTTCTGGAGAGCCTGTGAAAAAAGAGTGAACACAGAAGTCATGCAAGTATTTTTGAAAATCTCAGCCCACAGATGAGATTCATTCCTCTTAGTGCAGCTATGTAAGAGCTAGTCTACTCTAAGAAATCTGTCAGGTCTCCTTTTGTAATCATTGTGGGGAGAGAGGCATATCCAGAAGGCAACTTTTCTCATTTCTAAGTCTCCATGGAAGGGGAGGAGGATTCCATGGAGAAGTCTAATTTTTATTTGATCACTCGTAGGTGAGATGAGTCCTACATTTGACTTTCTATAACACTCAATCCTTGTCAGGATTAAGAGGATGAATATTTTCTAAATTGTTAAAAACTAATGACCAGAACTAAAGTGTGTTTAATTCACTTCTACTTCATTCCTCAGTCAAGACTCCCACTGGTGCAGACTCCTGACACACTGGCCATTGTGCTAAATCACTCAAAAGTTTTTCAAGCTTAGGATGATTATTGTGGGAAGTGGGGAGTCCACACCTGTTAAAAGTTCAAAGATTCTTAGGCTGATATTCTTAATTTTCTCTTGTTTTTTTTCCAATGTATAATAAGGGCAATAGTGTATATAGTGTAAGACAACATTTAAAAGTAAAAAAGTTAACATTGTTTTTCATTAATGTATTATTTTACATTTAAGAAAACTGTGTTTGTTACCTATAATCCTAATTTTTGCTGCATTTTTAAAATGTATTTTTCTCAAAATACCCTTTTAAGTTTTTCAGCCAAAAGCAAAACAACAGTCTACATATACTGACTGATAATCAAAAATATTTACAGGTGCTCCTCATCATATTCATGCATTGGTTAAAAGCATCCTTTAAATTCTAAAGCATTTCTGAAGCTTTGTAACCGATGCAAATACTCAGTAATAAGTATTTTTGTATAACACAAAACACTCCCTGGCACTTTGTAATAGCTTTTCCAATCTGTATTTCCTTTGTGCTCACAGCTTCACAGCACTGTTATTTGTGTATATGGTTATATCTGAATCTGGATGCAGCTGTGTGCAGGATTCAGCTGACGGTAGCATAAAAAGTATCTTTTCCAGATTCAGCTGTGGAAGAAAGAAGCTCAGATTTCTATAGCAGTTTCACCAGCACAAGTCAAAAGAAACTTGGATGCAGGCAGTGAGGTAACTTTGCATTCCCTATGGTCTAAGTAGTATATTTAGCATAGGACTGAAAATATGTGTCAGCTGAGGCACTGGAACCAGGTAGCAGAGGATCCACAAATGGGAGCTGAGAAAATCTGGGGATAGAAATTAGTGGTATCTGTCTGTTTCAGGTATGCTCATTTAGTTCATGTGGCAGCAAAGCAACTCCATCCTTTTAGCTATTTTTAACGTGATTTTGAGCAACCTCATGGATGCTTACCCTTGTGTTATATTCATATTTCTTATGTACAGTCTCAGCAAATCTTAAACAAGATCAGACTTCTTTCCTTATGGAAAACCCTGATCTGACATGAGAAAAAAAAGTAAAAAAAGGAGCACTTTATTTTTATCTATTAATGTCATTTATTATTATTGCTATTTGCTGTCAAATCCCATCTTGCTGGTTTCTTTCACCCTGACTGAGTATCCTCCCCACCCTTGCAGAACTGCCTGCTGGCTGCCTATCACAGGCAGGCTGAAACACCTGGGTGCTCGTCGTGCACAGCTGTACACATGCCACTGCCCAGCCGTCTGCAGAGCAGTCCATATGGCGATTTCTCCCGTAGAGTGGGCTGACAGGCAGCTCCATCCGAGAGGGAATGTTTATTCTAAAATTAGAAAACATTGCATTAGGATTAGTTACAATAAAAGCAGTATCAAGCGCCTGCCCCAAGCCCAACCTTTATCCCAAGTTCAAGGTCATTTAGTTTACTGGTTTGTTTGTAGGGGGTGGTTTTATTTATTTTTTCAGTTTCTGTTCCTTCCCCTGCCACCTGTGAGCAGAAGTGCCAAAATGCCATTACAGTGGCTGTTCTTGCCATGTTTATTCTGAGTCTCCAAATAGAATACATTGAAAATTCCATTTCAGAATTCACTCTGATGAGTTTAATTCTAGTTCAGCCCAGATGATAGGTAGGGATGCTGTTGTCTGAAGAGTGAAAAGGAAGAAAAAAAAGAATAAATATTGTAACATCAATAATATGTGCAGTTTAGATGGCTCAGAAAAAAAGGTGGGCGTGAGACAATGTCTTAACACCGACTCTAATATCCTTACAAGTTTTGGGGTCTTCCCACTTGCCATTTTGTGTACAGTATAGAACTACAAACTCCGTCAGAGTTTTGGGATATGGTGGAGAGAAAGGGAGTGAGACACTGGGAGAAAGAAGAAGGGAGAGAAAATCTCAGCTGATGTAAATATGCACGGCTTCAAAGGGGTTACAATGATTACTTCAGTCAGATAAATTAACCCTGTACTTCCTACAAATCCTCACATTGCTGAATTACATTTTTCCTCACTTCTTCCTCTTGTTTTCTTCCTGAATTTTCACCATTGATTTACCACATAAGAATTTGCAATGTGACTGTCTATTAGTGACAGTACTGTATTTTTAACCAACATAGTCATGGGCACAAGAAGGTTTCTCATCAAAAGACAGCTGCAAGCAACGTTTTTCCCTCCTCCAGCTCAATTAAGAAACAACATGTTTTTCCTCTCAGTACTTGTCTTTTATCTATTCCTCTTCTCATGTTTCTGTGTTATTTTTTCTCCTTCATGGCATAGCAGTGGTACTGAATGCTGATGAGATAATGCTGATGAGATAATACTAAGTTTAACCCCATGGAGTCCTTTCCCTAATTTCTTCAAGAACTGGAAATATGACCTGAACTTTCTGAGGTTCTCTCGTAGCCCAGAGAGCTGATACAAATGTCACAACATTCCCACTTTCTCCAGGACCAGTGAATACAGAATAGTTCTGGGGGACAGAAGTAGTTGGGAAACAACATACTCTGCAGCAAAAGCAACTGCTGGATATTGTTAGACTTTTTGATAGCTTCTTATTTGGTTTTCTCTTAAAATAAAGGTGAAACTTGTTTCCAAGACAGTCATTATTCTGTTCAAATTCTTTTTATTATGATTTTACACACACAAAAGAAAATGAAAGTCTGTATTGGAAAATATTGTATGAATTATTTTTGTGAATCACTTTTTGTTACCCACTGGGACTATAGAGAAATATTGTATGTCTGAATTTGTTTAGCTTTTAATAATATTCAAACATGGATATTTGAAAAATGGTAAATATAACGGTGTTTGTCCTTTTTTTACAACAAAATGAAAATGACAGGGTATTTGCTTAGTTGCTGATACTGCAAGTAATATACTTTGTAAGCATTCAGATTTGGTGATATTACTGAATTTGAAAGTTCTACTTCAATTGTATTTATAAAAATTTGAAAGTTGGTAGAGTGAAAGGATTCCTCTTATGTTACAGATAAGTACATTTATTTCAATGGAATGCTTTTGCTATTATAATACATACACTTTCTGCAATATCTGCTATAAACTATAGTTTTCTCCATACCACTTAAATCTACATATTAATTTCAAAAGACTGTTGATTAAAACACACATAACAATGAATGAAAAGTTAAAAAAGGTTTTTTTTGTTTCTTGCGGAAGAGTGAAAAATGCTCTTCTGAACTGTGATATTTTCTTCATTTTCTAACAAGCATTGATTGCAAATTAATATGTGTTATCAAAGTTTTCATGAGCAGGAGGAATGATAGAAAGATGGGGTGATATGAATTGTCAAGATAATATGAAACTGAGGTTTTAGTCTTCATTGAAAATTATCTGAGCAGTATGATTTCGAATTCTTCTTTTTCTCTTTCTTATTTTGTTAAGATTACTGAAATACAGATCAAGGAAAGGCATAGGAAAATAATAGGAAAATTTTGAAAGGTGGAAGAAACACCAAACCACTGCATCAAAATGCTTTTGTTCCAGGCTCTCGGAGTCTCCTACCATTCTGCTTTATTTTCTCAAATATCTCTGAAGATATGAACTTTTGCAGCTTTTAGACATGTTTTTAGTGCTATATGTCATAAGTAACCTTGTGAATTTGCTCACAAGTTGGCAAATCACTGAGCTGAAAAGTATACCAAAATATAGAAGAGTAAATTAAATTTGTGAGTTGTAAGGAAGGATTACACTGCTGGATGCATTGGTTATCTGAATGTCCTTTAACAGCATTATCATACCAGATAACCATCATCTGGTAGGAATTGACACCGTTGAACATACTGTTAAAACCTTCCAAGATTTCTTAGTGATTATTGCAGAAAATCCTGTTGACTCTCCTCACATTGTGTCTCAGTTTATGAAAACATTTGCTAACAGAAAAATATGTGCACAATATTGTTTGTTAATGGGGGACCCAGTCATTTTTCAGCATCCTTTGTGGGAGCATTGGGAACACTGTACTTGCTGAGGACTCTCACTCTTCACAGCAGGGCTTATTGCCAGGTAGAAACTACCATCCTAACTAATAACACAGGATATTGGTTTCAGATACACTGATGAGAGATGGAAATCTAATGGTCTACAGGTGATAGCGTGGAAAAAAATAACCTGGATACATAGCAAAACTTTGTGTAGATAGTGACAGCCACTGTGTCAGGAAGGGAGACAGGAAGAGACTCCTTCAAAACCAAAGAGTGTGTGTGTATATATATATATAACTTTTTAAAACTGAAAACAGTTAGACAAGGTCCTTTCTAGCAATACAGACATTGTATGATAATGGGAATTCTGACACAACTGTATAATTAATTTATGTTGTACAGATGTTAGAGGAACTCAACCAGCCATATAGAAATAATGGATCTAGAGAATGGAACAAGTAATTGTCGTATCTGCCAGTTAAAGCCTACAGAAACAGTTATTTTTTAGAATGAATTTGAAGTTTCAGCTTTCAAAAAGGAAGCCTGGCACCTAATAATTAGCAAACCAGAATCTATGCACCAAATTATTATAATGTACATATTCATTTCATTAGATTCACACCACCGTGTGGTGTAAAGCGGGAATAATTAAACACCAGATGGTGGTGTAAACTCCAATAGCGAGAGCTTATGCATAATGCATGAGAATGGGATTTACTGTTGTTTTTATCCATTTGGAGCCATTATGCTACTCTTGGACCCCAAACAATGTCTCAGAGAAAAAGATCTCTCTGTATTAAGCATTCCTCTATACCGAACAATTTGTTCATTTGCCTTGTCATATCCTCATCAGTTATCTTCCTGCTCAACTTCCAGAATTTCCGAGAACACATTATTTTCTGGCAGCACTCACAAAACTCCTGAGCTTTTCCATCATACAGAAGCACCCGTGCTTACGGGATATCATTTTATGTTTCTGCCAGCAGTATAAAGTTTAAGATTAGGACCTTTGGAAATTGAATCTGATTTTTAATGATTGTAGTGTCACATTTCCAGCCTGAAATACTTTTAAAATGTCATTAACTGATGTACCATTAATCATTTAGAATTTTTTGACCATTAAAATATCTTTTTTTTTTCATTAAAGAAGTAATGAATATGAAAGTGAAGTGAAGACAGGATATATAGTTTATTAATGGCTGGCATGGAGAGCAGATTAGTACGCTTAATTCTCCTTCAGTCATGACATTCCCACTTAGGTGTTTGTACTGCTCCTGAGTAAAACAATGGCAGTGAGGAAAAAAAAAAAAAATGAGTAGCCCACCTCCTAATCAGTCCTGATAAAGGAAAACAAGGAAGTTAACATCTGACCACTACCAAGTGAGTTAAAATCAGGAAGGTTAGAAATCAAGGTACACATTTTTAGCTTCTGCATGAGAAAACATATTCTTGATAAATACTTTTGGTGCCTGCAACATTCACAGAAGTCATCATTCCCCCCAAACAGAACTTCACTCTGCTCATTCCGTGCTGTTGAATGAAAGACACTGGGTCTAAAGCTTAGTTGCTGCTGATTAGTCCTGCTTCCCTGCATCTCAAAGTTCCCCTTTCCTTCCAGTACTGTCTGTCTGTCTGCCCAGAAAAGGGGAATCAGGATGCCAGAAGGTCCAGCTGTTTCACAGATATAGCAGCTACATGCAATAGCAAAACTTCTGCTGTTGTTATTTCTCAGCAAGGCTTGTGACAGATGTGTGCCTTCCAGCACCCTTTTGAAACATGAGGAGCTCCATGTCTGGATGACACAGCACACACCCAGAAAGCATATGGCTGAGAAACAGGGATAGTTTTAAGACATTTGTAGACAGTCAAAGAGTAGATGCTCAAGAGCAGAGCTCAAGAGTGGATGAAGCTCCACTTCCTGCAGGGAAGAGTGGCGGACACACCATTACAGCTGCTTCCCTTAACAGAGGATGGTATATTATTACTCCCACGGCCCTGAAGGGAAAATTATCAAAACATTTCTAACTGGCACCAGGTAGCTTTACACACATGACTAAATGCATGGTGTACATGACAGTATGTGCAACAGCAGACCTCTCTTGCCTCTAGCTTGTATCGTCTGAAGTCCCCAGAAATATTCACAGGACTTGTTAGTGGAGTTAGAAGTTTTTCTCAGATTATCTCATAAGCCTGTGCCTGACTGTGATTCATCCTCTACCTCACTGGCTGTCCTGCAAAGCAGGAGCGTTCAGAGTGAGGGTAATTCAGGACAGAAGATTTTATTTTTTGGTCCTTCTGCACTGGAATAACCCATGACACAATGGGAAAGCACTGTGACCCAGAAAACATTGAAACAGAGCTTTCCTAAGCAGCTTGGGTTTCCCTGCAGGGTTAAGTTTCAAGCTGCTAGCTCCACTTTGCTAAAACCAGCTACTGAAATCACAGTGAGGTCACAAACCACCTACCAAATAAGAGTTTATCAGGTTTCACTCACCTCTTCAGCTCCGCCTCTTTAGGGGACGCAGACTGTGCTTGCCTCAGTGTGGGGGAAGTGCGTTTTCCTCTGGTCTCTCTGGATCCCAGTCTTTTGTACAGATAAGCCTGAGTCCTGCAAGGCTCCATGATCACCACTGTCAACTGCTTCAGTGATTTAGTAGCACAGCCCTTTCTCCTCACGACTTTTTTTCATTTGAACGGGGTTTATACAATGTGAGCTTATGTCAAAAGTAGAAGTGTTTTACCTCAGTACTTCACTGGGAAAGAACTTCTGTGTGGATGCATCTGCATCAGCCAAATAACCCTTTAAAAGTATGATAAAGCCACACCACAAGCTGTGCTGCTGGTGTGAGCATAGGCGCTCTAGGAACATTAGAGATTTCTGCTGTCACAGCTGTTTCAGCCCTTGGTTTTGCCCCGACTGCAGTACACAGCTCTACTGTCAGGGCTCTGCATCATGGACTCAGAGAAGCACACTGAGTAATATTCATAGTCCTGGGCTTTGAGTCAGTTGGAATTTTTTTTTTTAAATTAAATTCCTTTCCTCAGAAGAGTTTTATGAAAGTTGAATCATTTTAGTGAAGCCTAAAGCAAAACAAAATATACAGACCCTATGGAGTAAAATATAACCAGAAAGTTTTGATTAAGAATTTTCTCTGAGAATGTTTTTTGATGAAAATGGTAAGTTCTGTAGTGCCGAAGTTTCTGAAAGAGTTAAGCAAAATAAAATAAATTCATCTTATGAAAATCTATATGCAGTTATTTCATTACATTAAGTAGTCTCCTATTCAACTTCCAACTCTTTCAAAATGTTTAATTTCTAATTAATGAACTATTTGTGTAAGGGCTTATGGAATGTGCAGCTCAAGTCACTGTGCTCTCTTTTGCAATGGACTCGTTTGAAGACCATGACCTCTTCAGTAAAGTGTAACCTTTTTTATCACAAGTTTAAGGCTCTAGGCACTAGAGTTTATACTAGGCCCCTGAGGATTATTATTCCCACAGTCCACTGTCACAAAGATTTAGAGAAAACACTGTTTTTTCTTGGGTTAGCTTGAAACATTTTTTAAGAAATCTGAATATATTGAAATAACACACTTTACAAGAGCAGTTTGCTTGTGCTCAGGGTCCAGTAATAATACTGTCACAATTGTGATAAGCCTTAACTTGTACTTCCTACCACTCACTGAGCACAAGCACTGCAGCCACAGTGAGGGGCACGGTGCTCACTCTCAGTGCAGCAGTGTGAGCACATCTCTTGGTGAAGGCCTGTAGGGATCTATTCCAAGGTCAACATCCCTCACCAAAGATGATATGACAGCTTTCGCAGTTTAGTATCCGGTACTTGCCTGCACTTTTTCTACATGGAAACTTTTCTGCTCCTGAGAAGTTCAAACTATATTGTCCACTTATTTCACAATTTCCCTTCCTTCCCCCATCTAAGCCAAATTTCTTTTTGCTGTAGAAGAAAATGGAAAGTCTGACAATCCATCCAGACTCATAGTCCTAGAGCTGACCCTGAGCTTAGCTCAGTGCTGACCAAGGTTGTGGGTTCCCTCCCGGTACAGGCCAGTCACTTAAGAGCTGGACAAGTGGGTCCCTTCCAACTCTTGATATTTGTTTGTTTATGGGCATGATCAGACTGAAGGATTCCTAGTTCGTCCTCATGGCTGTGTCTGTAAAGGGAAAGGTGAGCATGCTATCTCTGTAATTTCTCTAGAATGGCACAGGACGCAACCACTGCTATTGCTGCCTCTAAAAGATTGTTCTCTGCTTACTTCCTGGATAAAACAAGAGTTCCCTTCTCCTCACCACCTCCTTCTTCAAAAAAGAAGAGCAGAATCTGGCATTTAGGGAAGAAAGCATAAAGCTCACCACAGTAGTCTTATGTGTCCTGTATTAACTCTATTTTCACTTCAGATTTCTACCTATTTCTTACCAAAAACATTCAGAATAATTAAAAAAAAAAAAAAAAAAGATAACTCGTGTTTTCCTTCAGATTCAATGAACTTAGTGTAAATCTCTTCCAAACTGGTAACACTTATTGGGAGTTCTCTTCTGGGTCTGATAAAATTGAGAGTCTATAGAGACTGTAAGAAGAACAAATTATACACTATTATGCAGTATAAATAGCATTTGGACCAAGAAGGTTTTAATGTTGGTTTATGGCATACTATTTGACATTTTGTAAAATTCTACCTCCTTTTCCTCAGAATATAAGAACAAATGACAACCAATGAGATGTCAAGGAAGAAAAGCCAGTATGGGTTAAAATGTATATTTTGGATAAAAAGAATTCTATGGGACTCACTGCTATAGTTGAATCCCTAAAAGAATTTAGATGTGTTTATGGACAAAACAACCCCATATAGCTCTATAGTGAAGAGTGTTAAAACACAACTCAAGCAACTCTTTTGGAAAACATTGAAATATTTTGAGCTGCAGGCATAAACAGAAACTTAAGATGAAAAAGGCACCATTCATCAGGCGGATAATTAAATAGGGCCTCACTACAGTGTTTCTTGAATTTTTCTTTGAAGAAACTGGCATTACTCGCAGTTAGGGCTGTTCTTAGATTAGAGGAACGACTGATCAGATTCAATACAGCAGTTCCCATTACATTACTAGCAAAACTGAAATGGTATATACTTCATAGGAAATTATTCCACCTGGTTTTTCAGCCTGGCATGAAAGCCAGGCCTCAGTAGCTGATTTTGAAACATTCAGGCACAGGCAAATCTGAAGCTGCTTTTCTAACTCTGCATGCTCCCAAAGTGTAGAACAAATGTACTCACCCAATGAAATATGAATGAAATGTCATATCCTTAGCTTGGATTCATCTCCTGTAAATCAGAGATAAAGAGTATTATAAAATGGTGGAAATAGAATTAATAACAACCAAAGTATATTTTGACAGTTTTTGGGCAGAGTGACACTCCTAACTATTTGTGGATCATATGAGTGTTTGCATATCAGCTGTGTCCTAGAATGATATAACCAGTAGTTGGCTATTCACTGATTTAATATTCTGCCTTCAGACTTTTTCCTTTCCTTTCCTTTCCTTTCCTTTCCTTTCCTTTCCTTTCCTTTCCTTTCCTTTCCTTTCCTTTCCTTTCCTTTCCTTTCCTTTCCTTTCCTCTCCTTTTTTTTTCCTTCCCTTCGCTCCCCTTCCCTTCTTCCTTTCTTCCTTTCTTCCTTTCTCTCTTCCTTTTCCATTTTCCTTTTCCTTTTTTTCCCCTCATCTTTTCCTGCCAACTTTATAAACCTAAGAAACATGTCCTTTTTTTGGCAGATTAATATAGTTTTTTCCACCAGATCCCAGGAATATGCTAATTTTGAAACTCCAAAAAAAGCATTGCTCTTTATTTTAAAAATATCCATTTTGATTACATCTTGCGAGGAAACCAGGCCAAAAATCACTGAATGTTTATCAGGGTAGTTATAACAAGTAGGGTATAAAAATGCAGTTTCCGGGTAAAATGGCTATGCTAACATCCATGATAGAGATAAAACCGTGTAAACAGAAGATAATTCTGCATGTTTGGATTACATTAGAGATGGCATAACCACTCCTGTACAGGCATTCCTTTTGTGTGACTCTTCTCTGCTATCTCTATGAAGCTGCAATAGAGACATCAGCATTCAAGCTAATCAGCCTGGACTCCCTGCAGACTCAACGGAGGTGTAATTTATCTTCCCTGTTTCAGACACCTACTTCAGGATATCGTGAACTGTGTCCTGAAAGAGCTAATATACAGTGCTATCCACTACACGGCTTGGCTATCTCAGACACTCACCACCAATATCTATTCAGCACATCCTAGTTCTGACCATCACCCTAACAGGGCTGTAGCAGCAGTTCTGTAATGCAAATTTTTTAATCTAGCAGTCGTGGTCAAAGATGTTACTGTGCAGATCACAGCAACTGGGTTGCAGTTATCCTTACAGCAGCTCAACCATCAAAGCCAATTGAGATAAGTAAAGGTATCTTTCTACAATGAGCTGCTAAAAAATGTCTCCTAAAGGCAGCTTTCTCAGACAGGAAAGTTAAATACTTTGCTGAAGACCAACAAGGGTGTTAACGATGAGTACAGGTTCATAACTTTGGACTACCTGCTCCCACACCTGAATGCAAATTATAAAGGCAGATTCCTCTTTGAAGGTTTCAGAGAAACAATCTAAGGTTACTGTTTGGGTGCAGAGGACTGTGGTACTTAGAGATGTGGTTATCAGATGAAGGATTAAACTAAGTGGCTGCTACTGGTTTTAGCAAGAGCTTCAGAACTATACATGCTGTTGTAGCTGTAGGGCTGCTAGACAGTGAGGCAGTGTGCTGACCAGAAAGGTTTCTATTCCTCTATCAGTGCCTGGAAAAGGTCTTATGATTGCAACAGAGAGTTAGTGGAGGATTTCATCCTGAGTGTTAGCTAAAGGGCTGCTGATAAAACAAATGTCCCACAGGATGCTACTGCTTTTTATTACAGAGAGGTCTAGAGGGAGTTCAAACAATTAGCTGTCAAGGGATGCTTTTAAGGATGCTACTGTATAGAAGCAGATAAACTAGAGAGTTCAAGTAGTATTCATAGCAGGTTAAACTAAAGTTATTTATGGATATGCATCACCTGGAGCATATCTGAAAAAATATACTGATTTTGAGTTCCTATCTCTATCAAGCCATATTAGAGTTTATTGAAATAATTATTTGTCTCACATTATAGGGGATAGAATTTTTGTTTCTTTTTGTACACCAAAACTCATTTCCAATGCTGCATGCTACAAACATTTTACAGTAAATATCCAAAATACAACTGGAGACATCATAAATGTTGTCTTATCTTACAGGACTGGGATTTATTTAAACCTGATTTATTGAGAGGCTGTGTGGGAAATATGGAGAGAAATTATGCTATTAACATTGTTTGCATATAATCTTCTAACCTCAGGGGTGCTGAATATTAAAGCAGGCCAAAGAAACTGAGTGTTTATTTCAGAACAGATAGAGAACACATACTGAGTAGAATATAAAAGTCTCAAAGCACACCTATATTACCTGGACCCAATTTTCAAAGAATTTTGTCTTTGTCAGGTTTAGATTTCTCAGAGATCTAAATGTATTTTAAATGGGACATATGATTGAAAACCTTGTCCACTATGAGTATTTTCACATTACAGTCAGTGGTCCCTTTGGCTAGACTAAGATCTAGTTTAATAAAAAAGAAGGAAGGAAGGAAGGAAGGAAGGAAGGAAGGAAGGAAGGAAGGAAGGAAGGAAAAGA